>JAIFKI010000024.1:18330698-18814853 GCA_025389145.1 Misgurnus mizolepis
CAATCCATTGCCAGCGTCTTTTCATAATAATTGTGGGCATGTTCTCTTGATTACAGCGGGACAGTAGGTCTTCGTTAGAAATTTTGTTTGGCCAGAAAATCTTTAGTATTTTCCTGAGGCTCTTGGTGTGGAATGTGGACAGCTTTGTAAGGTCTTGTTGCGTCATTCGCCAGCATTCTGCTCCATATAGGAGTACTGGTATAATGCAGCTGTTGTAGAGTTCTAGTTTAGTTTTCACGCTGTACTGTGAGGACCTCCAAATGTTGCTCATGCTGATAAAGGCACTTCTTGCTTTATTCAATCTGTTCTGAATGTCCTTCTTACTACCACCATCTGGTGTGATGATGCTACCAAGATACACAAAGCTTTCAGTAAAAGTTATCTCATCATTATTGATCTTGATGGGAGCTTGTGTAGTGGTGTTTATAGTCATCACCTCTGATTTCTTTTGGTTGATCTTTAAACCAACTTGGGAACTGTACTGGTTTAACTTATTGGTTTTGTCCTGCATATGTTGATGGGTGTGGGAGATTAGTGCCAAATCATCCGCAAAGTCCAAATCTTCAAGTGTGGAGAAGAGCGTCCATCTGATGCCGGTATGTCCTGTCTCTGTTGAGCGTCGCATCACCCAGTCAATGACAAGATTGAAGAGTAATGCAGACATCACGCAGCCTTGTCGGACACCGGTCGTTACCTCAAACCAAATGTCGCTTCCACCCACACAACAGCTGTAGTTTTTGTAGAAGCTTTTAATGAGCTTCACCAGGTGTTTTGGGATTCCGTAAGCCCTCAATATGTGCCACAAGCTATCCCTGTGTACATTATCAAATGCTTTCTCAAAATCTATAAAGTTCACATGGAGTTGTCTTTGCCATTCTGCACTCTGTTCGATGATGTTCCGCAAAGCAAATATCTGTTCTATACAACTCCTGCCTTTTCTAAATCCTGCCTGCTCCTTTCTCAATGTTGAGTCAACTGCAGAAGACAATCTGCTTATGATCACTTTGGCAAGGATCTTGCTGGGGATTGACAAAAGGGTAATACCGCGCCAGTTATTACAGTCGCTTAGGTTGCCCTTCTTTGGAATCTTGATAATCACCCCTTTGGTCCATTCCTCGGGTACGCAGGCTTCTCTCCAAATTGTTCTAAAAAGTGGTTCCAATATTTCAGCTGCTGTCTCTGGATCTGTCTTGAATAATTCTGCATTTAAGTTATCAAGTCCTGGGGCTTTATTGTTCTTCAGCTTCTTAATAGCTGCTACAATTTCTTCTTTGGTAGGTAGTTCGATGCTGATATTTAGGTCTATCTCTCCTTCTGGAATAACAGCGTTTTCCTCTGGTGATTTTCTGTTCAGTACTTCTTTAAAATGTTCAGCCCATCTTGCATCTTGTTCTGCTTCAGTTGTAAGAAGCTTTCCTTCTTTGTCTCTGATTGGTGGGCTGACTGTAGAATGGTATTTGCCGCAGATCTGCTTGGAAATTCTGTGTAGCATGCTTTGTTCTTCTCTGGCTGCAGCTATTTCAGCCCCTCTTGCGAGTTCTTCAACAAAAGCACGGCGGTCAGCACGTACCATTCTCTTCACTGTTTTGTTGGTCTCCTTGTATTTCTGCTTATATTTTTCCTGCAGTCTTTCTGATTGAGAGCTGAGTGTTTGGTTCTTCAGCTTGCGTCTTTCATCTATTACTTTCCAGGTGTTTGGCTTGATCCATTCTTTTGATCTCTTCTTCTCTCTGTATCCCAAATATTCCTCTGCACTCTGTTGGTAAGCAGTCTTGATGTTATTGAAGGCTTCATTGATGTTAGCTGGATTTATTTCCTTATTTAGATCCTGTAGCGCTTGGATCCTGTTCCTCACTTGTGTAACAAAACGGTGTTTTCAGCGAGGGTCATTCAGCTTCTGGGTGTCGAATTTCTGTTGTACGTGTGTCTTGTTCTGGGCTTTCCGAAGCTTTAGTCTAACCATTGCTGTTACTAGTTGATGATCACTTCCAACATCAGCCCCTCGCTTTACTCTCACATCCAGCAGTGATCTTCTCCACATTCCATTAATAAGCAGGTGATCAATCTGATTCTTGTCTCTGTTGTTGGGCGAGTACCAAGTCAGTTTGTGGATGTCACGGTGTGGAAACAAGGTGCTGCCAACAACCAAGTTATTGGTGACGCATAACTCTATTAGCCTTTCTCCGTTCTCATTCATCGTCCCACATCCATGTTTTCCTATTGCACACTCGCAGTTAGAGTTGTCGTTCCCAACCTTTGCATTCAGGTCACCCATGATGATCATCTTATCGTGCCTTGGTGTTGCCTTAATTTCTGCCTCTAACTGTTCATAAAAGAGGTCTTTTACTTTATCAACACTGTCATTAGTTGGACTGTAGCATTGGATGATAGTTAAATTCACGTGTTTTCCTTTTATTCTAACTCTCATAAGTCTGCTGTTAAGAGGTTTCCATTCTATCAGATTCTTTTCTACTCCTTTTCTCAAAATGATGGCAACACCTTCTTCGTGATTATTGTCTTCTCTTCCTGAGTATAGGACTGTCTCTGTCGTTGATGTCACCACTCTTCCTGATCCAGTCCACCTACTCTCGCTTTTGCCTAAAATATGAAGATTGTAACGCCGCATTTCTGCTGTTACTTGCGCCATTTTACCTGTTTGATACATTGTACGAACATTCCAAAAACCTATCCTTGTCTTAGTTTTGGTGTTCAAGACCTCCATCTTCCTGTCAGTGGCTTCCTCAACAAGGCTTTCACCACTGTTATTCATACAAATCCCCTGAGGTGATTCTAGAGGCCCGTTACACCTGATTGTGGATGATGATTTTGTTGCTGTTTCCGTAACCAAGAAGTGTTTTCTAGGACAGAGTGGTTAGCCCTGTGCCAAACCCCCAACCTGGAGGACCAGGGACCACGCTTTGTCTGGTCACTACCCTTCTACCTGTCTGGCTTGGGAGACCCTACCAGGAGCACGAGGCTCCAGCCAGCATAGCTATCCAGGTCACTGAGACACGCAAGCCCCCCAACCACATCAAGGTGGTGGTCCGTTGGAAGGATGATTGAAAGGACCCCTTAATAAGTGTTGATGTTTTAGCTGATTTACAAGTCATACAGTAGATTCTTTTCTGTTCTTCTTGCCTCTAGTAAGACCAAAAACTCTAAACATCTTAGCCACATTGAAGCTTGTCAAGCTGGGGATGTAGCTCAGTGGTAGAGCGCATGCTTCGCATGTATGAGGTCCTGGGTTCAATCCCCAGCATCTCCAAATGCCTTCATGATTTTAAGAACCCCTTAATAAGTGTTGATGTTGCATCTGATTTACACGTCATGCAGTATTCAAGCTGGGGATGTAGCTCAGTGGTAGAGTGCATGCTTCGCATGTATGAGGTCCTGGGTTCAATCCCCAGCATCTTCAAATGCCTTCATCTTATTTACAAGTCATACAGTAGTTCCTTTTCTGTTCTTCTTGCCTTACATAACACTGCATGAAAGGTGGAATTTTCGTCAGAATGTGGCACTGTAGACTGACGTGAAACTCCAAGTTCCTGACTGCGCACGACAATTTGCAGGCAATACATAAAACTGCAGTAAATTGTCAGAAGTTGACGTGGGTCTTGCTCTGAAGTTGTCCCCCCTTCCCCTAATTCTAGGGGAGGCTTTAACATGTTAAAGAACTTGCTGTGAGCTATACAAATGCAAATCAGGGTAGCAGCTAGGGGAGTTTTACTCAGGTGACATTCTGAAAGGTGTTAACTTAATTTTAAGAAAATCTCTGGTATCAGTATAGCCAAATTACAGACGCTTAAATTTTAGCTTGAGTTTATTTATTTTTAAAGTATAAAACTGTTAACTGTTAACCCAGATATTGTCTTGATGTAAACATCACTTAATATTTTCAGTTTTGGACATATTCTTAAAAAATCTTAATTTTATACGCTTAAAAGTTAAATGAACTAATTAAACTAAAACATTTAAGTGAATGAACTTTATTACTACATGTTGTAAGGAATACCCATAATCCTTTGTCCCTGAATATTATGATTATTTAAGCTTTTTAACAGAATTAAGACTTGATAAGAAATGTAACTACTTAAATATTTGTTAAAATGTCATAGAGGTTCATGCTCTTATATTATTTATGTTGTTTAGTTGTAAATTATAAATTACAATTTTTGTAAATGAAAGTCACCGTTCAGGTGATCAGTGTTTATTGACATGAACAGAACATTGTATTGTATTTTTCTTTACAGTACTGACAATCGTTGTTCAAAAATGCAGTTTTGTGTTTGTTTCAGTGGAGAATCAAGTTTAATCAATGACTGACTTAGTAATGAGTTTTGTGTTATAATACCATTTATAACACTAAGAGAAATATAATTATAAATTAATTAAAAATAGAAAATCTTTAAACTCTGTTAACTAAGCGTAGATGTTGGACAGAGTAATTCAAAATTAACTTAAAATTTCTAATAATTACAATATCTTTCAGAAAGTGCATTAAACTTAATTTTAAGTTAAATATACCTGTTTTAGTTCACATTACTTAATTTTTTTAGGGCAACCAAGTTTGCTCCAATTGTATAATACAGGCTAGTACAAAGTATATTTAAGTTCAATGTGTAATAACTGCAAAGTATTTGATATTTACTTTTTTTCTGATGAACACAAATGAAGATATTTTGAGAAATTATGGTAAGCACACTGCAGATAGTGACCATTGACTTCCACAGTAGGAAAAAAATATTTAGGAAGTATTGTGATAAATGAAGAAAAATATTTTGATAAATGATTGTAAGCACACAAGTGACATTACCCATTAAATTCCATTATATTCTTTATTCCTACTATGGAAGTCAATGGTCACTTTCTGCTGTGTGTTTACCATCGTTTCTCAAAATATCTTCTTTTGTGTTCATCAGAAAAAAAGAAATTTATACAGGTTTAGAACAACATGAGGATGAGTAAATGATGACAGAATTTTCATTTTAAAGTGAACCATCCCTTTAAAGTGTGTGTTGCAGGTAAAATTTTTTACGAATTTGTGCAACTTGCTTGTGTGTAATAACCATTTAAACTGTTATCCATTGTATTTTATGTTGTTGGTTATCACAAAACGGAATATAATACGAAAAAGTATAGCAGTTTGCAAGATTCTCCTTTCCCACACACTGCATTGCATGACGTCACGTTGGGGAGAGAAGTTACCAAACCCGCCTTGACAGCATTGAGAGTGACTAGAGTGACGAGTAGACTACAGTATACAGATAGCGCAGATTATAGATAAATATATAGATAAAGATAGACTAGACAGACAGACAGACTTACAGACAGATAGAATAACATTAGCATAGATAGCTAGCAGCTAGATAGATTTATAGATATAAATATAAAGTAAGTGAGGTAGATTGACAATGGTGAACTACTGTGTTTGTGCTGGGTGTAAAAACTCCACCCAAACGGGACACAGGGTCCATGGCTTCCCTATGAAGGACAAGGCAACGCTCAGACAGTGGGTACAATTTGTTCGTGTTAGGCGGGCAAACTTTTCAATGACCTCCGTCACCAAAAACTCAAAGATCTACAGCGCGCATTTCAGGGAGGAGGATTACGACCAAGGGGATGTCAGGATGGTTTCTCTTGGGCTGAAGAAGCTGAGGCAGGTACAGCTTATTCCGACCGCCGTGCCGTCTGTGCATACACACCTCTCTGCCTGCCCTGCCCCAAGACCGAGAAGCACTAACATCGGTGTCGCCCGCCGCAAGCGAGAGCTGGCTACGGTAAGCTTCATGCTAATGTTTACGTTAGCTAGCCCTGTGTATTACATACCGTGTTTCCTCTCCACTACAGTCATGATCAGTCTGACACCAGAAAAGCACATTTCGTGATTAATGAATATGAACCAAAATAAAAGTGCAGTGTCCAGAAGCTTGTCATGTTTATCTAGTTAGCGCCTAGATATATTTAGCTAGATAGCGCCCTGGCTATAGTCTTTGGATCACTGGTGATAATCAAGCGACGTTCTCAACTGTGTGCGTCTGTGTTTGATTTGGAGTTTGATTTGAAGTGGATGGAAATTTACAATTACGATTTTCTTTCATATTTATTTAACCGTGATCGTGTTGCTGACCATTTTGGATTTCTTTGCGCAAGATGTTGACAGTTGGCTCGACGCAGGAGACCGCGGACAGTGTCGGTGGTACGATAGACGACCCCTTGCCCACCTCCTCCACTTGTGCCACAGAAACACAATGCAATTTGAAGCCCTCTGGAATGTCTCACGGTAAATTTTGGGTATTTCTGGGATGATTCAGTGTTTGAGTGGTTGATATGCTGTCTAAAACATATGTTGACAAATTCAATGCATGCAGGATATTTCCATACACGTTGATGAAATTAAAACATAGCCTACTCCAAAACATAGCCTCTTAGATTTGTCATGATTGACATATGTGTGGGTATGTTTACTGCCTCTGCCAAAGCTGTGCAGGTGAACCTAAAGCCCAAGATGGTCAGTGTGGGGACTCAAACGGCTTTCAGGATGCAGACCTCCACACCCCTCACTAGTCCTGAACAAAGTGATGAAGAAGAGGATCCCTCTGTCATCATCAGTGATGCATCATGGGTGCCAGAAGACCAGATGTCTGATGAGGAGGAGGAGGAATTGTGTGAGGAGGAGCCATCTGAAACTTGTCACCCCCACCAAAAGTTAGTTAAATAATTTAAAACCAACATACACCAACTTTGAATTTTCATTTTTGAGTATCTGGTAGTTTAAATGACAGCCCCTCCTCCTCCTTTTTTCGTTTAGTGGCATTGATAAATTCATTGTTTGTAAAGCGGAACTCATGGCCCTGTTTTCCATCTGCTCGGCCTGTTGTGAGAAGTGTGACAGTGCAATCGTGCAGCAGGGAGGAACATTCATCAAAATAGAGCAGGTAGAGTTTTTTTTTATACATTTAGATTAAAATCATTATTCCCTTACTCCGATAATGTCATCATGTTGTGCTTGCTAGATTTCCTATGCAGGGTAATCTCATGTGTGTTTCCATTTACACCAGTGGTGGCTGGTGACTTCTTTTTTTAAGGGCGCTCGATGCGAAGTTCGTCACATGTATGTAGCCCGTCATGTGTGTGGTTCATAATTTCAAAATATGTGTTCTGCGCTTTGAGAGATCGTGTGTGCATCACGTGGCCTTGCAAAATAAGTGCCTGCTGCAGACGCATCTAAAGGGTTTATGATAAAAGAGACGCCCACGTTTGCCAGATACTCGCATAATCTCATGAATAATCAGAGTTTACTGTTAAGGGAGTGTCTTGCATGTATTTTGTGAACGTGAGCGTCTCTTTTATCATAAACGGTTTTGATGCGTCTGCACTCTGCAGCAGGCACTTATTTTGACAAAACACGTGATGCACACAGGACCTGTCCACACGCAGGACACACATTTTTGGAAAAGGGAACCACACACATGATACACAGAACACTTATTTTGAATTAGCGCCCCTCGGATGAGTCATCACGAGCTGCCACAGATTGACACCAAGAAACATTTGACCAGTAGTGAACAATACTTACTCTTTATTGAATCCTGATGTACTGTTCATTTGTATTTTATTTTTACATATTTAGGTCTGTGCATCATGTGGTTACCAGCGTTTCTGGCAAAACCAGCCAATCCTACACTGGAATATGCCAGCCTGCAACCTTCTTTTAAGTGGGGCCATTCATTTTAATGGATGTTTGGCCTCCCAGACATTACGAATGATGACCCTGTTTGGCCTTCAGTGCATCAGCGTGAGCACCTTCTTTCGACATCAGCGCAATTACACGATCCCTGTCATCATTCAGGCCTGGCAGAACGATCAGGCCAAGACTTTGAGCGACCTCAGGGCAATGGATGGAGGCCTAGTTGTTGCTGGTGACTGCAGGTAAAGCAGAATTGTTTATAGGGCTGCACGATAAATTGCATGTGAAACCATGCGCATCACGTCAGTAATGCCAGTTCCTTGATTAGTATTAAATCGCCAACAGCTGTTTTTAGATTGTGCAATATTAACTGCACAGAGCCGTAGTTCTCTGACAAGCTGGGCCATATTGCATACATATCGCAGGCAATACGTCCCCGATAATTAATGCAAAATTGCACCAATTGTCCGTGAACTACGGCTCTGTGTAGTTAAAGCTGCTCCATCTGAAAACAGCTGTTGGCGATTTAATACTAATTAAGGAACCGGCATTAATGATGAGATGTGCGTGACAAACGCATGCGATTTATCGTGCAACCCTAATTGTTTATTCTATGGGATTTCTTAATTTTACATACAACCTGGATTCTATATTGCAGGTGGAATGGTGGATTGTCTTTACAGACATTGGTTAATAAAAACTTGAAATATAATTCTAATTTGTAATTATCCCCAGGTCAGATTCACCAGGGCACTCTGCAAAGTATGGCTCATACTCACTGATAGAGGAGAGAGTGAACAAGGTGGTGGATGTCCAACTTGTTCAGGTAAGCCTGATGTTATACGACAAAGAAATTAAAGGAGTAGTTCACCCAAAAATGAAAATCCTGTCATCATTCACTCACTTTCATGTTGTTACAAACCTGTATAAATGTCTATGTTCTGATGAACACAAAGGAAGATATTTTGAGATGTTTGTAATCAAACCGTTCGTGGACCCCATTACCTTCCATAGTATTCTTTTTTCCTACTATGGAAGTAAATGGGGTCCACAGACGATTTGGTTACAAACATTTCTCAAAATATCTTCCTTCATGTTTATCAAAGCAAAAACATGTATGTGGGTTTGTAACTACATGAGAGTGAGTAAATGATGACAGCATTTTCATTTTTGAGTGAACTATCCTTTTAAGTCTGTGGACTGCAACTTATATAGCACTTGTCCACTAGTACAACTACGCATAGGGCTTTATCATGTCTTTCCTAACTTTGAGTCCTGTACAGTGTATTATAATGCTTGGATCAGCAAACCTCTGGTTCCTTCATCACCACAAACATTCTACACTTCACTGTTCTGTCATGTTTCAGAGCTCAGAGGTCCCCAACAGCTCTTGGTGTGAGCTGGAGGGGCTCAAGCGCAGCATCAACTTGCTGAGGAGGCAGGACCTGCATGTGTCAACCCTTGTCACAGACCGACATCGGCAGGTAAATACAATATAGATGTAGAATGTAGATTGCTGAATTGCACTGAGGTTGTATGTTTGTACTTTTGCTGATGCACTGATGGTCAGACAGTGCAAGCATTCACAAAGTTTTCTTTCTACTCTTTAGGTTGCCAAATGGGTGAGAGAAGAGCTGTGCCCTGAGGGAACACGGCATTATTTTGATGTGTGGCATGTTGGGAAAAGTATGTATCCATTGTTGGAACCTTGAAGCAGTTTTGTTTGCATTTCACTTAAAACCATTTGTCTAAACCAGGTCTGGGGAAGGCCTTGGATACAGCCTCAAAAGACAGACATTGTGACCAGCTACAGTTGTGGAGGCCAGCTATAGTAAACCACCTTTACTGGACTGCAGCCTCAACCCCAGATGGCAACCCAGCTGTGATGTAGGCCAAATGGAGAAGCTTGGTCAATCATATCCAGGACATCCACAACCATGATACCCCTGCCTTTTCCAGTTGCGCTCATCCCCCTCTAGAGGGGGAACAACGTAATAAAGAGTGGCTGGAACCAGGTACAGTACACAGTATGTAGTATTATAAAACCAATCGTTGATTCTGATTTGTCAATAGCTGTGCTTTATTCATGATAAAACACGGCTATGACCGCTTCACCCAACGGTACTATTTATCACTGTGCCCATTAGCGACACGCTTGGCAACCACATGTATCAACATAGAGAATGGTTTGTTATTTTTTATTTGAGCTTTCATGCATATTGCACATTGGAATGTTGTTTTTCCAGTGTAAGAAATGCTTTTATTGATTAACTTCATGAAAGTTGCACTTCTAATTTTTTCTTTACTTTAATATTGGGTGGTAAACGTTTTATAAAACCACGTCGTGCCTAACAATGCCCTTCAGCCATTACTTATTTACGATACAGCACAGCCTCTCATACCTTATTGCTTACTTATGCATGCTCTATAATTCCTATGCAGGATAATTTCGTGTGTTTCCATTGAAAACAAAAATCTGTCTATCTATCTGTCTATTAATCTGTCTGTCCGCATACATATCTTGTTTTTTGCAGGCTCAATGGGAGCAATAAAACTGGAAAGCATTGTCACAAAGACTTCCTTACTGAAGGATGTGAAACAGCTGTCTCCACAGCACCAGACTTTCTCCCTTGAAGCCTTCCACTCCCTCATCCTACACTTCGCACCCAAGCACACTGGATTTTCATACCTGGGCATGTATAGCAGGTCAATGCTGTGCAATGGAATAAATAATGCTGTATTTTATCATACATACACAACATTTTTGTTTCAAAGGTGTTTTAAAATTTGTTATTCCGTAGGCTTCTCTTAGCGTCACTACATTATAACTTCAATGCAATCAGAGAGACAGCACGAAGAAGTGATGGAACGGAGAAGTTTTGCGTGAGCTACCCACGGTTTAGAAAAGGTGCCTATGTAGTGCGTCCCATCAAAGAGAAGGCGTCATATGGTAATCCGTGTCATGCAGTTTTATCATATTTTGACATAGCGAATGAGACTGATCAGAGACAGCAATCTTTATAGAGTATATTATCATCATTATTATGTCTGCAGGTTATGCAACATCATTAATCGAGGCCCTTCGGGAGAGCTACATACAATCACCAAAGGCTCTTCAAGAGGTTAGCGCCAATCTGTCAGCCTGTGCACCCGCCCCCATCGCCAAATCATTTGAACAAATTCCTAAGGAGGAGGCCATCAGCCTCTATCTAGACCAGCAGTCACGCTACAACAAATCTAATTAACTTTTTTTTCACCAGACAGGTCCAATCACTTACTTGTAAGTATTTATTATACATGTATTTGTGTGTGTGACAGAGAGCAAACCATCAGCTGACCCGCAGGTAAGACCACACTCTTGCAAGGTAATTTTATGTAGATTTTTCATGCCTTACTCTTTTCAGATGTGTTTATGTTATGAGGACCTCCAACTGGTCTCTCTCTTCTGTAATGTACTCTTATTACTAATAAACTAATAAACTGTTTTTATTGGAATTCACGTGTTTTGTGTATTGTTACATTTTAAGGCTGGATAAGCGATCACAACAGAACAAGCATGACTTAAATCTTTTACAAAGTAACACGTAATTTTATTAATGTTGTACATGCCAATATGGTTTTTATTCATTTTCATCCAAATGAGGCCATTGAAAGCCATTATAGGTCTCATCACCACTTTGAAATTGTTGCCTGACAGCTGAAACCAGACAGGAGGGTAGAGGCTTCCTTATATGCCTGCCAAGAACTCCATATGCTCAGCGTATAGCCTGCCTGTATGCAGTGTAACGATATTGCCTAGAGATGAGTATTTTGGAAAAATGTTTATTGTCTATACAACACATCTCTAGTCATCTATAACTGTTTAAGTTGGTTCATAAGACTTCGTGTAAAAAGTAAACAAACAATTAACATACTCGTGCGTGCTGGCTTGAAGGGGACCATAATCCTGCCTGAAATTGGTGTAAGCTATCTTCAGCACAAACGGATTCAGGCAGCATGCGTCAAATCCTGGATGCTGAGTGAGGCACGTCACATTTGGTCGCGGTGTAAGGTTCTCGACCAGCGACCAAAAGGCACTCACTTCCCTACAGCACATGCTTTCCAACGCAGTTTCCATGGGACGGCACCGCCCACACAAGCACCTGCCAATCACACCGACAGACACGCGGCGGGGGTTTATTTTCACCGGAGGAACAGATAAACGCTTAGCAACTCCCATAAAGCTAGCATGATGCATTACCAGTACTACGACACTATGACAAATACTACCGGTAAGTTACTTATCTGAACTAACGTCATGCTCACTGACAAACGATATAAAGAAAACATAGATTTTTTTACTCTGTGCTATTTAATGAAAGTAAAAAAATGTGTTGTTATTGTGCACTGCTGCTCGTAGACTAGCTCCAGTATTCATTGCTGCGTTGCTAAATAATAACAGCTCACCAGGACACTTCACCAACTCTCCACTCATTCTCCTCAGACCATGCATTTAATTGGCTTTGACGGCCATCAGTTCTTGGCAATTCCTCATTTGGTCTCTCACGCCTGGCAGGTTCGAAATTATATGGCTGTGGGCCATCATACATGTTTTCTCTAGCAACATCTTCCTCAGCCCTGTCAGTTGCCATATTTCTAATACAAGGCTGAGGCAACCTGTCATCCACTTCTCCCCAACGTGACGTCACCGCCGAATTGCGTTAAAAAAACCGTTAATAGTAAAAACGTAAAAAAAAACCTTCTTTAAGACCATTTTTGAGATATTTTAAAAATGACATACATATCTTGAGTGATCTATGTACACATTAATCGACAGTGATGGTTAACCTGCAACACGCCCTTTAAGTAGATTCAATTTGTCCAGGCTAACAGTGTATATTAATTACTCTGTATGTCATTAGCAATAACCAATGTTAGGTAAAATAAGATACACAAAACAATTTATTTCAACAATTTAAATTGTTTTAACAGAGTTTTAATCAGGCTCAATTTGTGCATTCTATGCAAACAACATGTCAAACAACAAAATGTCTGCCCGAATGGGAATGAAGCAAGGAAACTTGTGCAATTACATCACAGCTCAAACACTGTGCATAGTGGCATGACTACAGTTTATTGAATTCACATACTGGTAATCCTGCCATACCATGCCATTGTCCATCATATACATCTCCTAACACACCCTTTGGCATTTCCTGCTTTCGCCATTCTTCTAAATTCTCTTCAAATCCAGGTCTTTTAATAAGTCCTACCAGAGACTGCACAACACTTATTGTAACAGTAGGAACGTATTGGATGGACATACTCTTCGCCGCTCGAATATGTAGCCTTTCTTAGCAAGGCAGAGCCACATTTCTTCCTTAATGCAGACCTCTGCTGTGGGTGATTGTAGAATGGGATGTGACCACAAGTCCTGCAAACGTTTGTACCATCCCGTCTGAGCTCATAGGTTTCAGTAAGCATGTACACTGTCATACATTTTGGACAAACCACATACTGTAAGAAGTAGGGTTGTGACAATTAATCGGGCAAATGCGCGTTTTCTCAATGAATGAATTTGAATGAATTACGGTGAAATGCAGCCACATCCAAAAGCCAGGGGGCGCTCTCGCTTAGAAACACCATTTGTGCCACAGAAGAAGTATCATTACTAACACTAATCCAGGAAATATCTAGAGGCATATTTATATCGCTGTTCTTCAGATTGTTTCAGGTATTTTCATGATAAAAAATAATATTTTAAATGATTGTGTTTGACGAGTGTTGCTTTTTTAAATGCACGTTATAAACGAGTAAAACTTGTAGTGATTTTAGATTGATAAGGACTTCCTACTGATCACGGAGCCGTGGTACATGCACAAGCTGTGCATGAAACACTGAATCGGAGCCTTACGATTCAGAATCGATTTTTAAACAGGTATTTTCAATGGGAACGCGATGCATCGATGCACATCCCTAGTAAGAAGTCATCACGGAGGATACCAGTCAATTTCATCATGGCTAAAAGTTTCATCAACAAGTGTTCTGGTTTTTCACTTCTGGACTGATCACTTCCATGCCCCTCCCCATCTTGTATGTGAGGATAGGCTTCACTCTGCTCCTCAGCAAGGATTTCCCCTTCTTCATCCACATAGTCATCCTATGGAAATGTAAAGGACATATTTTAAACACATGCAATGCACATACTCAGCACCACCATTAGACCATTTGAGATTGTAAAGCCCAATCGTTAATATGGTCATTTGAGATTTAAAATGAACATAATATGGTCATTTCTCATCAATATGGCCATTTGAGTATGAAAAGAGTTTAAAACTGTAGTTGGAAAATATTATGTGCATCTCAAACAGCTAGCTTTAGTGCAATGAACCAGTTAAGTACTTTGTGGGAACTTCATCCACTTCAACTTCATTTTAGGAATTTTTTATACTTTATAAAGTGTGTTTATACTTTAGTTGCTTTTGTTAGTTAACTAACAGAAATTTGAGATTGGAATACAATCAAGTGGGTGAAACATGATAGGTTTTCCCGTTTCAGCTCTGGATTAGCATGTATTGAACTTTATACTAGTATATCCAAATGTAATTTCATGCTTACCACACAAAAGGAGATGTCCAGGAAAAGATGAATGCTTTGGTCATCTGCTGTTTCGTCTGAAAAACAACAACAAACAGAAGATACTGTTATGCATTATAACGCAATATTCCTATTTAATTATAAATTACTATTAAAATAACAACAACAGTGAAAATCAACCACATTTAACTAGACCAGGGGTCTCCAACCTTTTTGTGAGCATGGGCTAAGTTACCACAATGGATAAAACATGCTGGAGGGCTACTTTTTGATATAGTATACGTTTTTGTTTAACTTGTTGATTTTATTTTATTTTACTTGTTATGTTTTAGTATTTTTTAAAACGTTAACATACATAAACCAAGCCAAGCTAATATAAAAAATATGTAATTATGCTCACCGTTGTCTAAACTGCTACTCGCTGGGTGCATTTCTTCTAATTCTTCAATCACTTCTTTTTCTGGGTCCTCGGATTGCATTTCACTTCCACCAATCTCTCTGACTCCAGTAAAGTTATCTTGCGGGTCTTTACACATTAACGTACATCACTCACAGCGGGTTCATGACTGGATAGTAGCAGGCTCTGTATATATCTGACATAGCCCTTTTGGATTTTTTCTCCCAAACTCCATTTTTGAAATAGCGCTTTCTGTGGTCAAAAAACTGTGTATGAGTTCAGTGTTGCAATGTTCACAGAAGCGCAGAGCTCGTTCCATCACACCGCACTTGTTTATATCATACGCATGCACGCACGTCTCACGAGATTTTCCTTATATAAATAACCTCGCATGTGATTGGAGAAGCCCGACTAGCTTCTCGCCTCTTCCAATCACGTGCGAGGTCATGGCCATGACTCATACTGCAATACGAGCATATAACAGACGTTTGGTGTTTGTAACTCCAAGAAGAGAAGACGGGTGCACAATCCCAAGATTGCGGTAAGAATAATTTTATGTATAAGCATATTTTTTAAGTAGCCCAAGCTAAAAGCCCAAGCTGTGTGTTTTATAACTTAGAGGTGTTTTTTGTCTTGTAAATTTTAGGAGGCTGTACGGCATTTTCATAACTCTGAGGCACACTACAGGCGCTATAAAGGCGAGTAAGGGTAACATAACGTTACGATTTAAAGAATATGCTTAAACCTGTACATTCACAGACTGACGTCGCATCGCATGCAGAAACTGCAAAAAGTTCAGCTTGGAGTCGATCCAGAAGAAAATGGGTAAGATTTATTATATTAGATCAGTTTTTTGTCACCTACTGTCTTTATTGGTTGGATTACAGTTGCTGGAAGCGAGACGAAGTGTGCTGGCTGAGGATGAGATGGACATTTGGAAGTGCACCACCATAGATAAGTACGCCTGCAAAAGTGACTTTTTTTCCAACGATTTTAAGGGATCTTTCCCGAATGTCTTGGGCACTTTTTGACACGTTTGGAGGACAACATAAGATACATTATGCTGCTTTGTACATAGTTGTGTGTTTCTAATTAAAGCTCTTTCTTTGAATAAACAGCTGTGTGTTTAAAAATAAAGCTCTTTGTTTTCTCTTATATTCCTTGATGGTGTGAAAAGTGTAGTCCATAGCACAATGACATTAATATATAATAAATTATTATACAATAAATTATATATTTATTATTATTATTGGGGTTTACATTTATAATGAGCCAGGGTGCCCAGTAACCCCCCTCTTTGGAGTAAAGCCCCGACTTGAATTTACTCACTCAGTATTGGCTGAAGACACTACTTTTAACCTCTCGACGCGCACTAGCTCGGGAAAGGAAAGACGTCAGTTTTTTTAATGCTGCTAACAATATATATATATATAGCCTACTGTGTACAAACAACAATAATAATAACACTACTATACATCGTTTAAAAGGTCTAAGGGTTTAGCATCAGTGTATGATGTCCGTTTTGAGATACAATTGCTCTAGCATCATAAATATAGTATTTTGTTACAGAAGTCCAGATGACAACATGCATAATATAAACTGACTCCTTACCTTTGTGCTGGTATAAGGAACGCGAATCGAATCCAGTCTGTTTCAGATGTGTAAATAACCCATAAAAACTCTCCAACAAAGTACATCCAATGACCATTTTTGTCCACAAATGCGTATAATCTGTGAAATATAGATATATTTTCCATTGTTTACATCAGATTTCATATGCACGTCTTGTAATAGATTATAATATACAATCTGAGGACTATTTACATCGTAACACTTGTATATGAGATCGCACTCGCATTCAAAACCAGCGGTTCAACTTGTTTGTACAAGTAGGCGGGAGTATAATACATAATATCCAAACAGCGCTGTCAAATATCGTGACGTCATCTGACTCGCGCGTTCCTCCAATGACTTAATGGAAAATATTGATAGACAGAACGTGTAGCCAATTAGATAACGAATTCAACGATCTTTGTGTGAAGCTTTATTTCCTGGTGTGGATACGGCATTTTATACGCTTATATAAGGATAAACAATAAAAAGAACGAACGTGTATGCATGTAAACAAAATACTTTTATTTTGTGGCTGACTGGCACTAAGAAAAGGCACTAGTCTTACAAAAACTCTTGCAAAAACCTCATTTTTGGGTCTATTGATTTCAAACGTGAAATATAACTTCTTTAGACTTGTGGCTTTGGCCTCATTGCATTTCTAGGTTTCACACATATATTTATCATTAAGATTTTTAGTGTTAAAAAGATGTTATGCAAAAAATGTTTTATTACAATATACTTCAGCCTCTCTAACTTTTTAATTTTTATCTTAAAATAATTTTGAAACATGGAAAACGAAGCTCAAAGTGTCTTCTATCTAATGATACCACAGTTATGCTTATACTATAAATGGTTTAGTAAAAACAGCCCTTTTAGTGAAAGTAGGTATTTTAATGGTTTTGGGCCAGAATGGGGGTGCTTTTCAAGAAGTTAAACAATAAAAATCCCTTGTGATTGATTTGCAGTGATCTGCCCAGAGGCGGACAGAGTACACAGCTTCGGTACTTGAGTAAAAGTACAGTTACCCCTTGCTAAATTTTACTCAAGTAAAAGTAAAAGTACTACAGTCAGATGTCTACTTAAGTAAAAGTACAAAAGTACTTGTATCAAGAGTACAAGAGTACATTTTCTAAATGTTGCATTACTACTGCCAGAGTGCACGTTGAACCATGTGAGATGATTGACAGCTGTACAGCAAATGATAGAGCTCTGAGGTCAAATCTGATGCAAATCAGGAAGAGGAGACACATCTCACTCCGTTCGCTCTTTGAGCTCTTCAGATCGCATAATTCAGTGGAAAATTAATAGAAATGTTATTCTGTATGACTAAATATTTTACTAACATGTGATAATTAATCATTATTTCCCCAAATATGCTCACCATTGTACTAATAGCCCTGGCGGATTCTGTATATTTTATCTATTTGAACACAAATAAACCGGAGAAGAAGAGAATAAATGTTTTACGGATGATGATTTCTATTCAAAATAACTAGCGTTACAGATTCATTATTTTGGGCTCCTGGCATATATTAAGAAATTAATGTTACTGCAAACCAGTTTAATCATAAACAGTGGTCAAATGTCGAAGCTGGAGTCTTAAACCTGTCTTGTGATGCTGAGTTTGTCCAGATCAAGTAAGAGTGTGATGTTTTGACGAGTAATTCATTTTAAACAACAATAATCCGGGCTCACCAGTGATTTTTGTTTCACCAGTAAGTTTTGTTTTGGTAAACACAGCAAACACTTGAAAACTATCATTAATGTCACGGCCCGAGCAGACCACGAACTACGTGGGTCACGCTCTTACCAAAGTTCTGCCTCGAGGAGGTCCCCAAAGCACCCCAATGACCAGACAAACGAAAGATAAGTAAAATGATAACAACTTTATTTAATTTAATTAAAAGAAGAAAGGGAATGGGGAAGGGAAACTAAAATTATCCTCTCGCCCTCAGGGGGAACACTACGGGCCTTGGACATTGGAGGGGAGAGGTCAATGCCGTAGAATCGAGGGATAACAGGGCAAAGGTCGGGCGAAGCTCCTTCGTCCTCGACCCACCTCCTGTAGGAACAGCCTCCTCGCGCCCGCTTCGTCCTCCTGAGGGCAAAGTAACACACAGGGTGAGGGTAATATTAGGTTAACGGGCTCTCGTCTTCGTCACTGAATCTTTCTCTGTTTCTCTATTTCAGGTTCTCCAGACCAGACTGAAGATGGGCCACGTCACCTCACCTCAAGGTAAGTGTTCTCTCTCGTTTTAGTGCCACTATGTGTTCTCTCTACAGGGCATTCAAGACGTGTTGGTGTGATGACTGGATGTGTAAATCAGGAACCAAATGCAAGATAAGATGAACACGGTTTATTGAAACAGATAACACAGGAGATATGGTGAAAATGGTAAGACAGACAAGGGCTGCGGTGACTGATCCTGGTGCTCGTGGGTGAAGTCTGGTTGACGGGTAAAACCGGATACACAAACAGGCAGAACTCCACGCAAAGACGAGACCACAGGAACACACGAACACGATACACAGGTAAGACACGTAGCATAATCATCTGGCAGTGAGAGGAGAGAATGAGTGAGTATATATTCATACAAATTTTCACTTCCTGCTTCGCTACTGTTCGGACGCTTTTACTTGCGCTCTGTGCTTTGTGCTTTTGCTTTTTCGCTTTTATCTTCTGATTCAACTACCAGCAGTTCAGCACAGTGCTCAAACTAAACAATTGGGCACTCACACTAAAACTACAAATTCCTGGAACTATATTGATATTTGGAACATTCAAAAACTTTTTTGGGAATTTGTCAAAGCAGTCTACCAGTCTGCTATTGCCGGCAGCTGACAATCCTAAAACAGGACAACACAGCTGCCCACACTCAAACAGAAGAAAAGAAGAAAAAATGCCTTCTTCTGGATCTAAATCCACCTGCTGCTCAAATTGCCACAGACTTTAACAAAAAATTGCAGTTCTCGAAACAAAGTTACTTGTGGCGCTGCCGACCCTGCCAGAACATACAGCGGAGCTTCATCGTGGTCCTTCTCAACATAAGATCAACACAGATCACGTCAGCCAGTAGCTTACAGAGCTAACAGACGCTCAACATCATATAGGCAGCGGCGCTCCGCTCAGACAGCAGCCGAGCCAAACACGCTGATAGTGGGTGACAATATTATCAGAAACTTTGAAAGCAAGGCTACCCGTACATACTGTTTTCCTCGGGCAACGGTTTCTGATGTTAACAAGGAACTTTGCAACATTCTGATGAAACATAAGTCTGTCAGTCGGATTGTCATACATGTGGGAAAGAATGATATTCGAAAAGAGCAGTCTGAGCTCCTTAAGGGGGATTTCAATGAACTTTTTGAAACACTTACAAGACTGAAAGTTCAATTTTTCATCAGTGGACCTCTTCCAGCCCGAGGAACAAATATGTTTTCTCGTCTACTAAGCTTAAATTCATGGCTGCAAAAAACCTGCACCGTGAGAGGACTGAATTACATTGACAATTTCAATATCTTCTGGAGTCAAAGGCAACTTTTTAACACAGATGGTATCCACCCAAACAAACTAGGTGCTAGGTTGCTTAAAGAAAATATCTTTTTCTCCATGCATCATCCATCAGCTGAGTGTGCCAGTCCACTACTGAACAGCGGAAATGACCACAGGATTTTACACCAGCACCTGGATGGACATTCAGATGACAAGGATAAAACTCTGCAGTCACAACTACTGTTCACAGACACAGCTCAGACTGAGCCCTGCCCACAGACCTCGCTACAGCTGGATTGTGAATCAACACCCAAAGACGTTTCTGTTGATAATGACCAGAGGAATGATAACACTCCCTCCCAGCCTTCAGGAACACCAGAATCACAGCTGATGTCGTCACACTCTCTCTCCCTCTCTCCAACATCACCACTTCTGGGCTTTTCAGAGAAAATGGAGAAACTGGTATTTGCTGGAACAAAGCTCTCCCACTCTATTGCTGCGAGTCCCCAAATATCAACCAAGAAACAGCGGGCTCCTCAACCACCAAAGCCTTCGGGCCCAGCCCGCCCTCCCCCTCCATCTCAGAGAGCACTCCGACCTCTGCCTCAACGTCAGGGATCACACCAGCCCTCATCTGCAAACAGCACTGGTAACTGATGTGTGTTGGGTTCCCGCTACGTCAGCAGTAACAATCATAAATATTTTAAGAACAAGCGGGTGCCCGATGTCTCTTTAGCTTTCCCTATCTCTGTCCTGACATGCGATAGAAAGATGAAGGCCGTCTCCAGCCGCACAGCAATTCTATCTAATCTACTGCCTATTATACGTCATTCTGAGATTGATACAGTTCCAAAACCAGTTACTGTTAAGTTAGCACTTCTGAACATCCGTTCACTAAAGAACAAATCCTTTTTAGTTAATGATCTTATCACCACTAACAACCTGGACTTTATGTTTCTAAATGAAACTTGGTTAGATGACAGCTGCAGTGCTACAGTCCTCAATGAATCAGCCCCACCCAACTTTACCTTTATAAATTTCTGTAGAGCTGTTAGAAGGGGTGGAGGAATAGCTGCTTTATTCAAAGATGCCTTTCAGTGCAAGCAAGTGTTACTTGGTGATTACCAGTCTTTTGAATATTTGTGTATTGCTCTAAAAGGTACACCACGCATTCTGTTTACAATTATTTATAGACCTCCCAAATACACCTCAGCATTTGTTGATGAATTCACAGAACTTTTATCAACAATTTCCTCTGAATTTGATTATTTTGTTATTGCTGGAGATTTCAATATTCATATAGACAATTCAGAAAACAATACTGCGATTGAACTGTTAAATGTTTAAAACACTTTTGATCTGACCCAGCACGTGCAAGGTCCTACACACAATCGGGGACACACTCTTGATCTGCTCATTAGCAAGGGTCTAAACATTTCATCCACTGTAATCAAGGATGAAGCGCTATCCGACCATTTCTGTGTTTACTTTGATTTATTGATCTGATGCTAGATCTGTCTATATCAAAAAAAGGTTCATAAATGAGAACACCAGTGAGGTATTTATGAATGCTATGTCAATGTTGCCAAACATATCGGCAGACTCTGTTGATGTTCTCCTTGAAAACTTTAACATAAAAGTTAAAGATGCTATTGATGATATAGCTCCAGTAAAGGTCAGGGTGATCACTGGCAGACGTAAAGCACCCTGGAGAAACACAACAGCAGTACAGCACACGAAAAGAACATGCAGAAAAGCTGAACGTATGTGGCGGAAAACAAAACTTGAAGTACATTATAGCATCTATAAGGACAGTCTTTGTGCTTTCAATGTAGAACTAGGCACAGCTAGACAGACCTTCTTCTCCAATATTATAAATAACAACATAAACCAAACTCGCACTCTTTTTGCTACTGTAGAGAGACTAACAAACCCCCCAAATCAAGTTCCTAGTGAAATGCTCTCTGACAACACATGCAATGAGTTTGCAACCTTTTTCTCTGAGAAGATCAGTAATATCAGAATGGCGATCAATACGGCCTCAAATTGTACTGTGGTCAGTCAGATAGCATTGCAACAACCTCAGAAATTAGTCATTCTCTCAGAATTTGACATAATTGATATAAAAACCTTGGAAGAAACAGTACAACATCTTAAAGCATCAACTTGCAGCCTTGACACTCTCCCCACATCTTTTCTCAAAAAGGTACTTAACTGCTTAGAAACTGACCTCTTAAAAATAGTAAACACCTCTCTAATCACAGGCACTTTTCCAGAGTCATCAAAAAAAAGGCAGTTGTTAAGCCTCTTCTAAAAAAGAGTAACCTAGACAAAACCATACTTAGAGCAACTACAGACCTATCTCAAATCTTCCGTTTATAAGCAAGATCGTTGAAAAGGTTGTTTTCAATCAGCTGAACAAATTCTTAAACTCAAATGGCTATCTGGACAACTTTCAATCTGGTTTCCGTCAGCATCACAGCACAGAGACAGTGCTCATAAAGATAATAAATGATATTCGCTTAAACTCTGATTCAGGTAAAATATCAGTGCTGGTGCTACTAGATCTTAGTGCTGCCTTTGACACAGTAGATCACACCATACTCATACATAGACTGGAAAACTGGGTAGGGCTCTCTGGGATGGTTCTCAAATGGTTTAAAACATACCTACAAGGAAGAGGTTACTATGTGAACATAGGTAACCATAAATCTGAGTGGACATCCATGACATGTGGAGTCCCACAGGGTTCAATTCTTGCACCGCTTCTGTTTAATTTGTATATGCTCCCACTTGGTCAAATAATGAAAAAGAACCAAATTGCTTACCACAGCTATGCAGATGACACCCAGATATACTTAGCCCTGTCACCCAATGACTATAGCCCCATTGACTCTCTATGTAAATGCATTGATGAAATTAACTGTTGGATGCGTCAAAACTTCCTCCAGTTAAACAAAGACAAAACTGAAGTCATTGTATTTGGAAATAAAGATGAAACTCTCAAAGTTAACACATACCTTGACTCTAGGGGTCTAAAGACACAAAATAAAGTCAGAAATCTTGGTGTAATTTTAGAGTCTGACCTTAATTTCAGTAGTCACGTGAAAAGCGATAAGCAAATCAGCTTACTATCATCTCAGAAATATTGCCAGAATTAGATGTTTTGTCTCAAGACAGGACTTAGAGAAACTTGTTCATGCTTTCATCACCAGCAGGGTGGATTACTGCAATGGACTCCTTACGGGGATCCCCAAAAAGACCATTAGAGAGCTGCAGCTCTTACAGAACGCTGCTGCCAGAATTCTGACCAGAACCAAAAAATCTGAGCACATTACTCCAGTCCTCAGGTCCTTACACTGGCTTCCTGTTACATTTAGAATAGACTTTAAAGTATTGTTACTCGTTTATAAATCACTTCATGGCTTAGGACCCAAATACATGACAGATATGCTAACTGAATATAAACCTAAAAGATTACTCAGATCATTAGGATCAGGTCAGGTAGAAATACCAAGGGTTCACTCAAAACAAGGTGCGTCAGCATTTAGCTTTTATGCCACCTCTAGCTGGAATCAACTTCCAGAAGAGATCAGATGTGCTTCAACAGTAAACACTTTTAAATCTAGATTAAAAACACATCTGTTTAACTCTGCATTTACTGAATGAGCACTGTGCTGCTTCACACTGACTGCACTTTTAACTCAAGTCACTTTTACTCCTGTTTTATTCTTTTTAACTTTTTAAACTGTTTTATTAAAATCACATTTATTTTCTTTAATTGTTATTTTAAATTCTCATGTATCTTTGTCTTTATTGTGATCTTATCGTGTAAATCTTATTTTTACATTTTCTTTTTCTTTTTTATATATTGTTTTCTCATTTCTGTGTAAAGCACTTTGAATGACCTCTGTGTATGAAATGTGCTATACAAATAAACTTGCCTTGCCTGCCTTGCCTATATGCCGCCTGGGTAACCACCGCCAGCTGGAGTAAAGCAATCAAGCACACCTGCACTCACTCAGATCGTTAGTGATCAGACACGCACATGCACACTACAGTCATCCAAACAAAGACAACACAGAAAGTCACAATGGACTTATCCTACCGTGACAGTACCCCCTCCCCCAAGGACGTCACCAGACGTTCTCGGGATCCTAGACCTGTGATGGAAATCATCAATAAGGGAGTGATCCAATATGTCCCGAGCAGGAACCCAACTTCTCTCCTCCGGACCGTAACCTTCCCAATTCACCAAGTACTGAAATCCGCGTCCCCTCCGTCTGGAGTCCAGAATACGATTAATCGAATAAGTAGGTTCCCCATCTACGATACGAGGCGGGGGGGGGGGGACCGGGACAGGCAGATTAAGACGAGATTTAAACACGGGTTTAATTTTGGAAATGTGGAAAACCGGATGAATTCGTCTGTACACAGGAGGGAGATTAAGGCGGACTGTTACTGGGTTAATGATCTTAGCAACAGAGAACGGGCCGATAAATTTGGGAGTCAACTTATTCGAGACGGAACGCATCGGAATATTCTGAGTAGAAAGCCACACTTTTTGACCCACGACGTAAACGGGAGGCTTTGTCGGTGGCGATCAGCCTTAGCCTTGGTGTGTAGTCTCGCCTGGAGTATAGCCTCACGTGCTCTACTCCAAGTGCGACGGCACCTCTGGACGAAAGCCTGTGCGGAGGGGACCGCGACCTCGGATTCCAGACTGGGAAATAAAGGTGGTTGGTACCCTAAGCTACACTTAAACGGAGATAAGCCCGTAGTTGACACTGGTAATGAATTGTGCGTGTACTCCACCATAGAGAGTTGTTGGCTCCAGGAGGAAGGATTCTTGGAAGCCAAACATCGCAACACTCTCTCCACGTCCTGATTGGCTCGTTCGGTTTGACCATTGGTTTGAGGATGAAACCCCGAAGACAGACTAACCGTAGCCCCTAGCAACCTGCAGAACTCTCGCCAAAATTTAGATATAAATTGAGGACCTCTATCGGAGACCACGTCTGTCGGGAGGCCATGTAACCGGAATACGTGGTCTACGATAACGACCGCTGTCTCCTTGGCAGAAGGCAATTTGGGCAAGGGAATAAAATGAGCCGCCTTCAAGAATCGGTCCACTACGGTTAAAATCACCGTATTGCCCTGGGAGGGTGGGAGGGCGGTAATAAAATCGAGCGAAATATGGGACCAGGGTCTCGAAGGGACAGGCAGCGGTCTAAGTAATCCGTCAGGAGGACGATTAGACGACTTACCCACAGCACAAACCGAACAAGCCAACACAAAATCGTGTGTGTCACGAGCCATCCCTGGCCACCAAAATCGTTGCTTAACCAAAAATTTGGTTCGACTGACCCCTGGATGGCAAGCTATACTGGAATTATGGCTCCATTTAAGTACCTCTGATCTCAGTCCCTCTGGCACAAATAATCGGTTCGGTGGGCAATGGGCCGGGGGCGTTACCCCTTCTAAGGCTTTGGTTACCTTCAATTCGATCTCCCATGAGAGCGCGGAGATTAATAGAGTCTCCGGTAAAATGGGCTCGGGAGAGGAAACACGATCGGAACGCTCAAAAATGCGGGACAAAGCATCAGGTTTGATGTTTTTAGAACCTGGACCGTAGGACAATGTGAAATCGAAACGACCGAAAAATAAAGTCCACCGAGCCTGCCTAGAGATCAAACGTTTAGCAGATTTAATGTATTCTAGGTTCTTGTGATCAGTGTAAACTATGAAGGGCACACCCGACCCCTCAAGCCAATGACGCCATTCTTCCATTGCTAGTTTAACAGCCAACAACTCCCGATTACCAATGTCATAATAACGTTCAGCAGGCGATAAACGATGGGAGTAAAACGCGCAGGGATGCACCTTTCCGTCTGAGGATGTGCGTTGGGATAACACGGCTCCTACCCCCACATCTGACGCATCGACCTCCACTATGAACTGGCGTTTACGATCAGGGGCCACGAGAATCGGGGGTGAAACGAAGCAGCCTTTCAGTTTGGCAAATGCAGTCTGGGCTGCATCCGACCACCTGAACGCCGTACTAGGGGAGGTCAAGGCGGTCAGAGGTGCGGCTAGTTGGCTGAAATTGCGAATAAAACGCCGGTAAAAATTGGCGAACCCCAGAAATCTCTGCAGGACCTTGCGAGACTCTGGGGATGGCCAATCAACCACAGCCTTAACTTTCTCCGGATCCATACGGACACCCTCAGTCGAAATGATGTGCCCTAGAAAGGAAACAGACTGTGCATGAAATTCGCATTTCTCCGCCTTGACAAAAAGCCCATTCTCTAGCAACCTGAGAAGCACTCGTCGTACGTGTTGCACATGTTCCTGGAAAGACGTAGAAAAAATCAGTATGTCATCCAGGTAGACATACAGAAACTGATCGACCATGTCTCGCAACACGTCATTAACGAGTGCTTGGAAAACTGCTGGCGAGTTAGATAATCCGAAAGGCATCACGCAGTACTCAAAATGGCCTCTAGGGGTGTTAAAAGCAGTTTTCCATTCATCCCCCTCCCTTATGCGGACCAAATTGTAAGCATTGCGTAAATCCAATTTTGTGAAGACGGAGGCTCCTTGCAACCTCTCGAAGGCTGAAGACATTAACGGCAAAGGATAAGTATTCTTTACCGTAATGTTATTCAACCCTCGGTAATCAATACAAGGATGCAAGGACCCATCCTTCTTACCAACAAAAAAGAACCCCCGCCCCCGCTGGAGATGAGGAAGGGCGAATGAACCCGGTTGCCAGAGAATCAGAAATGTATTTCTCCATGGCCTCCATCTCAGGAACAGAAAGAGAGTAAAGCTTGCCTTTAGGCGGAGACGTACCTGGCAGTAACTCTATAGCACAGTCATAGGGACGATGTGGAGGTAGAGAAGCGGCTTGGGACTTACTGAACACTCCCTTCAGGTCATGGTACTCAGCGGGCACGTTAGTCAAGTCCATCGTCTCCTCCTGAAACACAGACGCAGAGACAGGTACACAAGCAGAGACAAGACAAGACTTATGACAAGCTTTACTCCAACCGGTGATGGTACCCAGCATCCAGTTGACAGACGGGTTGTGTTTGAGCAGCCAGGGATGTCCAAGTACAATGGGAGCCAGAGGGGAAACCGTAACAAAAAACTGCAAAGTCTCAGAGTGGTTGCCAGAAATACAGATGGTGACGGGGTCTGTGATGTGAGTAATGGTCGACAATTTACTCCCATTGAGTGCGAAGGGTGATATGGGTTTGGAAAGAGTAGACAACGGAACCTGAAGCTTACGTGCAAAGTGATGATCGATTAAATTCCCCTCGGTTCCCGAGTCCAGTAGTGCGTTACAGGTGAGATGTGTATTGCGCCACCGCAGCTTCGCCGGGAGGAGGGTAGATGTTAGAGGGGTCTTTGCCGAAGAGATTTCGCCCGAAAGTAACCCCAGATTTACTCCCGGGCGTTGCCTTTTACCGGACACCGATGAAGTAGTTGTCCGGCCTCCCCACAGTACAGGCAAAGCCCCAGTGATCGATGGCGAATCCTCTCCTCCCGGGAAAGCCGAGCTCGACCTACCTGCATGGGCTCCGGATCGGACAGGGAGGAACCGGCCGCAGTCTCTCTCGACGAGGGCGTTCTTTCCAGAAAGGCGTGGGACAACACTTCATCGTCGTAAGCAGGAATCGTTCTCAATCGAATGTCCGCTCGGATGGCAGCATCAATAAGTCCATTTAGGGAGGCTGGGATCTCCCCATGTTGCAACTCACGTTGTATGCGGCCGGTTAACCCATGCAGGAAAATATCCCACTGCGCCTCCTCATTCCAGTGCGTGTCCGCAGCTAGCGTGCGAAAGTCAATGGCGTAATCCGACACCGACCGTGTACTCTGACGCAGATCGGCCAACTTCCTAGCGGCGTCTCTTCCAACTGCAGATCGATCGAACACCTTTCTCATCATAGAAGAAAGCGCCTCAAAATTCTAGGTACACGGGTCGTGATTTTCCCACACCGCTGTTCCCCAACGCGCCGCCTTTCCCGTCAGCAGGGATAACACAAATCCCACTTTACTCTCCTCCGTAGTGTAGGTCTGGGGCTGAAGGAAAAAATGAAGAGAGCTTGAGATAGAAATGGTCTACAACATTCTGGATCACCTGCGTATTTCTCTGGCGTGGATAATTTGGGTTCCTGACGGGATGCGCTCGCGGGTGGTGTAGGAGGAACAGACGGTGTGGGTGGCGCAGTGGGGAGCGTCAGCTGTTGGATCGCCTGGGTGAGCTCGGACACCTTGTCTGTCATATCCTTCATTCCCCGGCTCAGTTCCTCAATCCGGCTATCCTGAGTGGTGAAGCGATGTATGGCAGCGGCGATAAACTCTTCAAACCGAGCCGGGGATCCTTTACCTGCTGCTTCCATGCTGGCCAGATGATTCTGTGATGACTGGATGTGTAAATCAGGAAGCAAATGCAAGATAAGATGAACACGGTTTATTGAAACAGATAACACAGGAGATATGGTGAAAATGGTAAGACAGACAAGGGCTGCGGTGACTGATCCTGGTGCTCGTGGGTGAAGTCTGGTTGACGGGTGAAACCGGATACACAAACAGGCAGAACTCCACGCGAAGACGAGACCACAGGAACACACGAACACGATACACAGGTAAGACACGTAGCGTAATCATCTGGCAGTGAGAGGAGAGAATGAGTGAGTATATATGCCGCCTGGGTAACCACCGCCAGCTGGAGTAAAGCAATCAAGCACACCTGCACTCACTCAGATCGTTGGTGATCAGACACGCACATGCACACTTCAGTCATCCAAACAAACACAACACAGAAAGTCACGATGGACTTATCCTACCGTGACAGTTGGGTAAATATAGCTTTAGCTCGTTGCAATGAGTGTGTTCTCTCTACAGGGCATTCAAGACGTATTGGGTAAGTATAGCTTTAGCTCGTGGCAATGAGTGTGTTCTCTCTACAGGGCATTCAAGATGTGTTGGGTAAGTATAGCTTTAGCTCGTTACAATGATTGTGTTCTCTCTACAGGGCGTTCAAGACGTGTTGGGTAAGTATAGCTTTAGCTCGTGGCAATATTGGTGGTGGTTGAGGAGATTCCCCCATTCATATGTAAAGCGCTTTGAGCACTGGAAAAGCGCTATATAAATGTAACTAATTATTAATATGTGTGTTCTCTCTACAGGGCATTCAAGACGTGTTGGGTAAGTATAGCTTTAGCTCGTTTGCAATGAGTGGGTTCTCTCTACAGGGCGTTCAAGACGTGTTGGGTAAGTATAGCTTTAGCTCGTGGCGATGAGTGTGTTCTCTCTACAGGGCATTCAAGACGTGTTGGGTAAGTATAGCTTTAGCTCGTTTGCAATGAGTGGGTTCTCTCTAAAACGTGTTCAGTACTGGGGGCACTGGAGGAAGTGAGGGAAAGGAAGGTATACGTCACCACATCACCAATGGAGCCAAACACGGGAGCGGGGGTCCCCCCTGATACTGCGGCCGGCGTGGCGGCACCTCGCTATCCGTGGGTTCCAACTAACGGGATCCACACGTCCTCTTCCCTTTCTCCTAGGGCAGGCGAAGATCTAGACAGATAGCAGTTTCTTCCGGTGTTCTAGCCACCCACAGCGTTTTTACGGCTCCTGAGCCCCCCCAGCCCTCCTGGCACAGACTACCACGTCCCTCTCAGTGCCTTCCGTACCGTGTCCTCGGGTCCTTGCAGGGCTTATATCCTGACGTGTATCAAGTAGACTGGGTATTCGCCGATGCGGCGACTGCCGATGGTTCTCACAAAGAGCTCCTTGTCCCTACGAGGGAACGCAGACAATAAAGCACAGCACCACACTACAACTTGTGTACTCACATCAATTAATCACTCCTCACACAGCACTTCACACACTCCAGTGAATAAGTAGGGCAGGGGTCGGCAAGTAACTTTGGCCGCGGGCCAAAATTTTTTTTAGCCAGTAGATGGCGGGCCAACTGCTGTTGGCACACTTACGTCTTATTTTGAATTAGCCTAGTATAGGCTATCTGATCTTTTGTCAAGAAACATTGTCTTTATTTCCTATTTAAAATACGAAAGACGGCATTAAAAATGGCTAAAAACATGGTTATGGGTCTGTGTATCATTCGTTCAATCGTTTTTTAAATTAAAAACAAAAATGAAAAAATTAACCACCACGGGTTTTCTGATTGTGTGCTCAGATAAAAAATTAATTACTGGATTAGACAATTTTTTTATTTAACACCTTTATAGGCATAATATATAAATGAAATCATTTTAAACAGATCAAGTACTATTAGTGGTAACATTACAGGCATTTATGCTCTCATGAAAGACTCTTACAGTCCGACTTTTGAACTGTATTCCTTTTTTTATTAATATTTATCCGGGACACACACATACACACCTAAGGTTTAAGGAGGTCTCCGCTTTTTGTCCAGCTCCGACAAGGTTCTATTCAGTAAACCGCTTAAAATACACTCTGTGTTCACCCGCTTTATTTCCCGACCTGACGGGTCCGCAAAACTTAACGTTAGATCTCGTTCCCAGAATCTCAAATTCAATGTCTCTATAACAATTATAAATGTTATACAAAAATTGTGTTCGTGCCAATTTAAATATTATTTTAACATTGTATTGTTAGCAGAGAAAAAATGTCACAGAAAAAATAATGAAATATAAATAATAAATTAAATAGGACAAAGCCTCTCACTCAAACCGAAACCATTGGTTGCAGAGTTGCTGTTCAAACAAATTGCTGAAAATCCTCCTTTGCCAAATTTATTTTTAAAAGGAGGTAAAGATCAAAGAACTATGCGTTAGGAAAATTAATAATGGCTTTATTTTAATAGACATGTTAAACCATATTTTGTCGGATTACTTTCATTTTTTAACGAATTTACCTGCCCATTTAGTCTTAATAATTAACGGTAAACGAACTTGACTTGCTGTCGAACCTAAGGTCGGGCTCGAGCCCCAAGTTCAAGTAACAGAACAGAACAGTAGATTCCTTTAAAATCTACGTTAAAAGTGTAATAGTTAAAATATTACTGCAGTAAAAGAGTTTATTTTATCATATTTTGTGTAGTGGTTTCTAAATGCCTGCAATTACTTTTCAGTAATTTGCAATGTCACGGAGTTAAACGTCTTCACGCGTGACGCATTGACATGATTTACGAGGTAAATTTGCAAATGATTCATGAAGTCAAACCTCTGCAATTATTTGATTGATTGTGTTTTAGAAGTATGTTCAAAATCTAATGACAGTTATGATCGCGGATGCGCTGGTAGAGAAAGAGAACGAGAAAGAGCGGCCGGTTAAGATTAAACTAGCTATTATACGCATTTTTTTCAGGACATTCTTGCGAGCCGGTGGCAACTTGTCCACGACGCAAATATTTTTTTTATCAGGTAATACATATTATTTGTCAGTGTTATACGCGAATAAATAATAATGAAAAAAGTTCAAAAGTCGGACTGTAAGCGAATGAGACTTACCGGAAAGGTTTCTATTCAAACCCTTATTAAAACCCTTATTAAAATGTAATCTGTTAGTACCTGATCTGTTTAAATTTATTTCATTGGTATATGTCTGCTAAGGTGTTCAATTAAAATTCGTCCGAACCCGTTTTCTTTCATTTTTGTTATTTTTGATCTGAGCGCACATTCAGAAAACGAGTCGTTTGATTTTAGTTCAGGAAATAAATAATAGAAAAACAAGTCGTTTTTCTTTCTTTCTTTTTTTTGGTTTTGATTTGAAAAAACGAATGAAGGAATGATACACGGGGCCATTTTTGTAAACTGTTATTTTAAAATAAAAAAGTGTGATTAAAAAAAAAAAAAAAACGGATTTCAAATTAATCCGACGGGCCAGAAAATATTACTGGCGGGCCACTTTTGGCCCGCGGGCCGCCTGTTGCCGACCCCTGAAGTAGGGTCTGGCTCCTCTCTAGACAAGCCCAGCTCTTGGTCGAAAAAGGCAGCCTCTGATATTGCGTTGACGAAACCCCAATCAACTAAAGGTTTTGATGCCCACTGCTTGTCGACACACTTAGCCTACGGCTCACCCACTGTCTTCCCTGAGTGGGGCCGCTAGGAAGATAAAACACACACTCCTTTAACACTTGGGTTCATTACCAGCAATGAATGCAATTACTCACAGCTCCGTAGTTTCTCTCCAACTTCACAGCTCGCCCACTGACTTCCCTTAATGGGGCCGCTAGAAAGGTAAAGCACACACTCCTTTAACACTTCGAATAGTCAACCACAATATATGCAATTACTCACAGCTCCGTGGTTTCTCTCCAGCTTCACGGCTCGCCCACTGATTTCCCTTGGTGTGGCCTCTACAAAGATAAAGCACACACTCCTTTAACACTTCGAGTGGTCGACAACAACACATGCATTTACTCACAGCTCCGTGGGTTTCTCTCCAGCTTCACGGCTCGCCCACTGATTTCCCTTGGTGGGGCCGCTAAAAAGTTAAGGCACACACTCCTTTAACACTTCGAACAGTCAACAACAATATATGCAATTACTCACAGCTCCGTGGTTGCTCTCCCGTTTCACGGCTCACCCACTGATTTCCCTTGGTAGGCCGCTACAACAATAAAGCACACACTCCTTTAACACTTCGTTTAGCCAACAACAATGTATGCAATACTCACAGCTCCGTGGTTTCTCTCCAGCTTCGTATGAGAAAGCGTTTTCCAGCCTCCGTACATACAGCAACAATCCAATCGTTTGTGTGTTCGTAATACTCTATTTCTCACCCTTCGTTAATCCTCACAATGCTTCTCTCTTGCTTTTCAGGTGTCCAGTGATTTCCTAGTCGTCTCTCCTGCAGTCCCAGAATAATCCTTACGGAGGTGGCCCAACGTCTGCCCAACACACTCTACGGTGCAAGAACAACACAACACAACTCCCTTTGTCTGTCCTAACTCCTCTTTTTATACTCGTCCTTCCGGCGTATCCTGACAAATCGCCGTCCGCCACGTCATTGGCACAGCTGTAGTCTATTGCAGTGATTTCGGGGATTTCCCGGGAAACCCGGAAGCGCTGGTGTCTACTCCAAACTAAGTCCGGGCGGAACCATTACACTCTTATTAGGTTCCGCCCTACTAAAGTCACTCTGTGACATCAACTTGTTCAGAACATTTAAATAGTCTGGCGAGGTGGGGCCACGGGTTGACACATTGCCAGAATGGACCTGCTGCGTCTTCATCCATTGTTTCGTGAGTGGTTTCGTCTCTTATCTAAATCTGACCATGGTGACTTTGGCGGAAAGCTGGAAAGGTGATTGCTAATAGGCTGTCCCAATCAGTTGTGCCTGCACAATCCAATCACGTTTAAGAGAGGGAAACAACGAATTGAGGGTTTCTGAGATTTTTATTTGTTCCTTTTTTTAAGAAAAAGTAATGGGTACTTACGGTTATGGATAGAAATTTAGTGGAGTAAAGAGTCAAATATTTGCCTCTAAAATGTACTTGAGTAAAGTCATGAGTACTCCAAAAAAATGATACTCGAGTAAAGTACAGATCCCTCAAAATTGTACTTAAGTACTGTACTCAAGTAAATGTACTCCGTTACTGTCCGGCTCTGTTTCCGAGCTTTTTTAAAAAAACGTAATATTGTACTTTGCGCACCAGCTGCCATTGTCACCGAATATTAATAAACTCTCATGCGAAGATGACAGCGTAAGTTACGCTTAAAACGTGAAATGAGCTAATCCAATCTGAAAACGTAAATAATTTGAAGCTGCACTTTTGTATCATAGGCTGTATGTATCCATGGTTTTTGTTTACCGGAGCTTAACGTTACTTGCATGTAGAGCGAGCTTGCAAGCTAATTTTTTGTGTTGTAATATTGTATTTCATAAACCATGTACCATATTTACTAGGGGTGGGCCGATCCACTTTTTTCATTACCGATCCGATTTCGATTCCTAAATTCTGAGTATCGACCGATACCGATCCCGATCCAATTCTAGTATTTTTCTTGATCCATTTAGAATTGTGTGTGTGTGTGTGTGTGTGTGTACACACACATAAATATATATACGGTCATTGTGTTTGTGTGTGTCTTATGTGCGTATGGCGCGTTTAATTCACCGCTACTCCAGTTTATTAACTCCGCGAGCACCAGACCAACCAGAGTTTTTGTGACCTTAAATATCTTCATATATGCAATTGTTTTTCACATAAAGCTGTTGAATATATTAGGAAGACTTTGAATATAGTGTGTTTGTTTATGGTGCTTATGTGGTGTTTATGGTTATAATAGTCTGACTTTTCTATAGCATGATAGTAACAACAACGAGTAACGCACAGTATCGAATTTGGATCGGCCCCGTTATTCCGATATCCGATCCAGCAAAAAAGGTCTGTATCGACCCGATATCCGATCCAAAGTATTGGATCGGCCCACCCCTAATATTTACCCCACATGTATGTTGCATTATGCAGACTATCGGTTGTTTTTATTGTTTTAATTAGTTTTTAGATGTTGATTTAGACGCATTTACAAACTTGCTAAGTTACCAGCTAAACTGTTACCGGTAAAATGTGTTCTTGTTATCCAAGTCAAGAAACTCTCAGTACATATGATTTGTTTATATGTATTTTTCCGTTGTATTTTGAAACAAAGTAAACACGTCATGTGTGTTGCTAATGTTGGGGCATGTAATACATGAACTTTAATGAATAGTCTAACAATTTATAGTCATTGTACCCTATTGTTATAATATGTAGTGATACCACTACCAGTCTTAAATGTACACACTGCATGAAAAGTGGGATTTTCATCCCCGTAAACGCCTGTAGACTCCCGAAAATCTCCCTAATTTTCGGCAGCTTTCCTCAATTTACAGGCAGTGAGTGTCGCGATCGTATGTACCACAAATTGTCGTAAACGAACCATGACGTGGTGGAGAACCCCGCAGGGGTGTGATGCCTCTAATTAGCATATGAATAGCAGCGAAACCTCTGCCGGCCAGTAGAGCGTCTCTGGCCTAATTAGCGTGTGAATAGCAGCGAAACTAGAGTAGCGGCCCACTTGAATGTACTCACTCAGTATTGGCTGAAGCCACTACTTTTAAACAAGAAAATCCCCCATGAATGGTTGGCAGATCCAGAGCCGGACAGTAACGGAGTACATTTACTGGAGTACAGTACTTAAGTACAATTTTGAGGGATCTGTACTTTACTTGAGTATCATTTTTTTTGAGTACTCATGACTTTACTCAAGTACATTTTAGAGGCAATTATTTTAATCTTTACTCCACTACATTTCTATCCATAACCGTAAGTACCCGTTACTTTTTCTTAAAAAAAAGGAACAAATAAAAATCTCAGAAACCCTCAATTTGTTGTTTCCCTCTCTTAAGCGTGATTGGATTGTGCAGGCTCAACTGATTGGGACAGCCTATCAGCAATCACCTTTCCAGCTTTCCGCCAAAGTCACCATGGTCAGATTTAGATAAGAGACGAAACCACTCACGAAACAATGGATGAAGATGCAGCAGATACTTTTACTCAAGTACTGAAGCTGTGTACTCTGTCCGCCAGGGGCGGAGTGGGACCCAAAAATCTACCGGGAAATTTCATAGACCACCAGCCCTCTGTGGTCAAAAAAAGAAAAAAGAAAATGGTTCGCTGTAAATAAGCAAATGCTGAAATCTAAAATTACAATAAAATGACTGCAAAACAACATGAAATACCAAGTGTAATAATTATTATTTAAAAGATCTTAAAGTCAACAGTTCCCTAGTTTTAGGTAAGCTAAAGCTTACTTTGGTTGCAAAGCAGTTGCTTATAAAATTATTAAGCCTGTTTGGAGAGAGATATTTTATGTGACAAAATGTCAGTCATCGTGTGATAACGAAAATATAACGAGGTTTAAACTAATTTACGTGTTCTAAGCAGGTGTTGTCAGTGAACAGGCTGTAAACTGTTGGCTAAGTTACAGACACTCGTGAAAAACTGATGCTGATTATCTGGGAAACATTCTCTAACAGCAGTCAAGTTGTCATTGTTTGTGTCAAAGTTGTGCATTTGTTGTAACATTAAAACAGAGATCAGACTTACTCTGTGCTGCTCAAAGTGATGCTCGGAGCTCCATTCCTCCGTGGTGTGCGAGGCTATGCTTTTTATTGGTTGTTGCGTTAAATCTTACCCAGATACAACAGTCCTATTTTCTGATTGGCTATTGTGTAGCCTCTTTCTTTATTTTTTGATTGGCTGAAAGAACTCCAGGGGAGACGGGCTTGATAGAGAGAACGGTGCGGCCAGATACATTTTGAGCGCTGAAGCACATAAAATATATGATAAATAGGTTTTAGTGTGGCCGGAGTGCATGACTAAAGACTGAAAGCACGGCTATTATCAGACCAGCCCTCGCAGCCTTAAAACACTACCGGCCCACCGGGAAAAGTCCTGACTCTCCCGATTGCCACTCCGCCACTGCTGTCCGCCTCTGCTCGGAAAGATGAGTGAGAAGGAGAAATGTGCCAGCTACATCATCTGAGTCTGCTTTTGGGACAGCGAGTGAAGTGGCACCTGAGGCTTCTCACGACACAGAAACGCCTACATCACAGGAGTGTAACGGTGAGACTTCCACGACACAGATTGGCAAAATGCCCAATGATTTGTCTGCAATTGATGAACCGCCTTCACAACCAGTAATGGCCACATTTCCTTACACTGAGTTTGCCGGAAAGATGGTACAATGAGTTCACATGGCTTGAATATAGTTCAACAAATAATGCTGTGTTTTGTAAAGCATGTCGTAATTTTCCCGATCCAGGCACAGAAAAAGCATTCATTCATTGGATTCAGACTGGAAACACCTCCACAGATCATGCATCAGACACCAAGCCAGCAAATCACATTCCCTTTCCATTTGTAAATATGAGGCATATAAAGCAACCCGTAAAACATATGGAACTGTTTTAACCCAGCTCTTTTAGGGATGACCGCACGTTTGTGGAGAAAAAACGCGAACATGTGAAAGTGGTAATTGACATTGTTATGCTCTGTGCAAAGCAAGGCATTGCTTTACGTGGCCACAGGGAAATTGAAGAGGCCTTAAATAAGAAACTGTTTAGCTTATTTGCCAAGCATGACCCAAACGTGCAAAATCGCCTCCAGGAGATACCAAAAATGCCAGACTAATGAGTCCAGAAATTCAGAACGAGTTACTTGAATGTGCAGCCTTGCTACTCCTACGAAAGATCAAGTCTCAGTTGCATGAGACACCTACTACGCAATTATGGCGGATGAATGCAAGGACATTTCAAAACGCGAGCTGGTGGCTGTGTGTGTAAGGTACGTTCATGCAGGCAAAGTTAAAGAGAGAGAGCGGTTGGATTCGTTGAAACGTGAGATATGAGTGCTAATGGGATTTCTGCTAAGATTTTGCAAGTCATTGAGCTATTACAGTTGGATCCATCTCTTTGCGTAGGCTTTGGCTTTGATGGGGCTTCTGTTATGTCGGATAACAAGGGAGGGGTGCACACGATTCTAAAGTATACTTTTCCAAATGCCTTGTACGTGCATTGCGACTCGCACAAGTTGAATTTAGTTATCTGCACCGCAACGGAGGTATCTGGCCATGGTAATACTTTTTTTTGATACTGTGAACTCTATGCACACTTTTATGACTGGTGCACACAGGCATAGTGTCTCCTTCACTCATGCATGAATTTCAGAATTTTTTTTTTATTTCTGTTGAAGACATTTGTCAAATTATTTGAGAAAAATTATTAGGTACAGTTCCTAGAAAATTTGCAAAATAATTTCGACAAAGTTTTTAAGTTGACTGATGAACTGATGGAAAAGAATTTCATTTCCAACTGGGATGTCACCAGCACGTGATTAAGAAAGCTACCGGGCCAACTGAACGAATCTCTGGTTTCATGTAGTTTAGGCAAATCCACAGCCATAAAGGACAATACTGACCTCAACAAACTATGGATTGATATTTTAGGCCCACAAATCACTGAACTGAACAGCCGCTTTCAAGAGGATCAATGTAGATTAATGCGTGCAGCAGCTGCGTGTTTGTCCGGCTCTGATTTTTTTTCTCTGATGCCGTTTCATTTGAAGAAGTCGAACTAAGCATTTTATTTCAACTTATGCGCAGGAAAATAGACGATGGCCACTCTTTCTCTTCCCTCATTGAGGTTTTGGACACCTACCCCTCTGATGTCTTTCCAAACATTAATGGTCACACTGTCAATGACTTCTTGTAGTGTCGAAAGACTTTTCTCAACAGTTGGAAGAGTCAAATCATCTTTGAGATCACATAGGACAACTTCGCGTTTAAATAGTCTTTCCCTGCGGTCTTTTGAAACGGAACTGGTGGATTCTTTTGACTGTGATGACATCATTGACATTTTTATAATCGCCTCCGTAGACTCTGCCTTTTCATGTAAAATGTTAATCGCTTTGAACAGCCGCTGAGCTATGTTGTATGCTGTTATGCTGATGAAACAGTGAAGTAAAAATGCTGTGATTTTATGCTGTATATATTTGCTTTTAAATATTTCCTTGCCGTTTTTCGAATGTACATTGGTGGATTTTCTGGACTGAGTATGATGACATCATTGACACTTTTTATAATTGCCCTTGTGGACTCATGTAAAAGGTAGGGCACGGTCCATGAAAAAAATCCGAACCGTTCGGTTCGCTTGTCTCGGTTCGGAGCGCGTGTGTGCCGCACGGTTCAACGGTTCATGGCATGAGCAATGTATGCCCTGTATTTGACCTCAGATAGCGTGTTTCCCTTTCGCGCGAAAGAAGAGGTGACTGGTTTGGAGTATAAGTACTGCAGGTTATGTTACGTGTAGAAATGGCAAGTGGGAGAAAAAAGGAAGTCTGCCCTTAGTTGGAGGATGCGCCAGCGTCGTATAAGTTTGGTGTGTGGAAACATATTTTTATTTCATGTTACCTATGATGACAGCGGAAATAAAACAATAGATTGAACTGCAGTCTATGGGTTGTATGCGCTCGATCAGCCACAGGAGACCGCCTTCTCTCCGACCATTTGTCTAATCTGAGGTACTGAACACTGTTTTACGTCTTTAGCGCTATTTTTAGCCTTTCATTGATAAAATTAAAGCGGCTGATTTCCGCGTAGTTTCATTTTGCTAGCGTGTGAAAGTTGCGCGATCTTATTTCAGAAATTGCCCCTCAAAGTAATCAGGACAAAAGTGGTCAAGGGTGGACAAAAGAGACGGATTTAAATATTACAGGTGTAAACGTTATGTTTCTCTCTCGTCCACATATACTCTCAGTATTAAAGCAGTCTCAGTGATAAATCTAAGAGCTACACTGAAGTTGGCATTTTAATAAATGCAAGTTATCTTTGTGTGCTAAAAATGCACGTAAAGTTCATGTAGATGGCAATACACATTCTCTTTTTTGCCAAATAAATGAAAAGCATGTTGAAATCATCAAGGTCTTCCCTCTTGCTCTATCAAAATCTCATCTGGCTTTCCTCAGAGATGGTCCCAATAATGTGCTTAAAGTCAAATTCAGTTTGTGCATGATTACATGATATAACTTTTTTTTAATACTGTATCCTAAATTATGGATAATTAATACATTAATAAGATAATACATTTCTGGAGTGTTAAAAATTTTAAGAAAAAATAACAACAAGAACCGTACTGAACCGAGAACCGTGACCATAGAACCGTGATACGAACCGAACCGAGGGTTTTGTGAACCGTGCCACCTCTAGTAAAAGGTAATAGGCCTAATCACCAAACTATGTTGAGGGCTGTTATGTCTGTATGTTCTGCTGAAACGGTGAACTAAATTATGCTGTTTTAAATGTGTACAGCTGTTTATTTATAGGTGCAAGGTTAAGCTTCACACACACACACACACACACACACACACACACACACACACACACACACACACACACACACACACACACACACACACACACAGTTGCCCCCTCATTTTAAGATGGGACCTCCCAAAAAGATCATTTTGGCTACACCCTTGGTGTAACAGCTGCATTACCGAGCGTTTTGTCATTGTTTCATGGTTCTTGAATTCTTATTCATGTTTATGGTTTTGACCCTTGCCTGTTATCTGGGTTACACTTTTGGATTGCCCTTTGGATTTGTTTGCTTGCCCTTTTGGGATATTACTAATAAACCTACTTGCATTTTGTACTGGCTAGGACTTAAAGGTGCGGTGAATTTGTCGATTTTAATGTTTTATACTGTTGTCTGATGTCTACTTATGATGTTCGCATGGTTTTTACATTCAAAAACATCAAATAAGTAATAGGTTATTTTGTAACATGGATTAGCGGCTCTCTGGAGAAATGGTCCGTTTGAAGAGGCGGGCCGCATTGAAGACCTGGACGTAAACGCCCACTGCTATGATTGGACAGCTTCATTCCCCATCATTACATGTGGGGAAATGTTTTATAAAACATTAATGTGTAAAAATAGCAGCCGAACACATATATGTTGGAGCCACAAAAGATTCTGGGTGCTAAAGATGATACACATAAATGACTATACGTATTGTAAAGTAGAAACAAAACTTTAAACTCGACATGACTAAATTACCGTATACAACACAGTAAGCGTGCATCAGAATCTAAACTGTGGCTGGTAAATGCTTATCACTAACTTTTTATATGTCTATTGTGCTCGTGAGGTTGCTCTTACATACACGTAACGTTACATACTACAGTTATATGATAAAAAAGCTTTGTTGAGTGTTGGACCTTTCAAACGCAACTTGCCTAAATTACTGTATGCAACACAGTAAGCAGGCATCAGAATTTAAATTGCGGCTGGTAAGTCCTTAATTATCACTAACTTTGTATATTTCTACCTTTTAAATTACAGTTGTACCTTTATTAATCGTTTAATGTTTTTAGTAAATTAAAATAGTCAAACATACGTGTTTAGACACGGATGTTACAAAAGGACATATCAAGCGATCTCTTCTAACAAAGCAATAGTGAAACACAGTAACTTAAATAAAGTAAAATGTTTTACTTACTGTGTTGCTGTGTCATTTTTGTCAGATTCAATATTAGTGGTGCTTTTAATCACAGTCTCTCTGCAAATCCAGCATCAACTTCTTTACAAATGAATCTGGGGTACACAAAGTAAACAAGCACTCCCCACGCAAGCTGGAACTTCTTCAAAAACAAACTTTAACCACGCATTCCTAATGTTATGTTCTGAGCCTCCGTTATCCAGCGTCTGTGTCCTTCCCATAGTTCTTCCACAACCGAAAACACTGTTACCATGGTTACTCTATCATAACAAATCACCACGTCAAAATAAAAGTCTCTCAAAAATGTTTTATTTAAAAGTCATTTTTGTTACATTTGGCAATCTTTAAAGACATGTTTACTGAATGTTGAGACACGTGTGACACGGGAAGCTGTGGGCGGGGCTACAAAAGTGGTCATTGTATTTGGGTTTGGGTAGGTGCTTCAATTCTTCTCTGACGTCATATTTCTCTGAATTCCTCACTTGGCCGTTATACTGGCTTGTTGCCAAAAAAAGTTATATTTCAGTAGCACGGACGTTTTCAGTTCTGAAACTTGCAGGATGTTCATTTAAGTATGATGACCTCTTATATAACAAATTATCAAGTTAAAATTTTGTATTTGATTCACCGCTTGGACTGTAGGTGTTTGTTGGCGGATTTTGTGGGTGCAGTTTTGCATGCTGCCATACCCCTAGATGCCAAATTTACCAAACCAAAGACTATTCTTTTTTTGCAACAATCAGATAAAGCCATTCCTATGCCTGTCTCTTTTACAAGCGGCTAGAATTGTGTCCAGTTCAATGGTCCCTATGATTACGGAGGTATGTCCTTTGAATTCTGTGCTTCCTGTATTTGCCATGGCTCTGTGATGTGTGTGGTCAGCTTTCTGCTCTTCTGTTTCCTGTGATGTTTCTTAAGCCCCTGAAACTGAATCATCCAAGTCATCTGATACACCTCCTATTACAGCTATATTTCGGTTGGAAAGTCCAAATCTGAGTCCCCTGAGCTTATTTTCACAACCACGTCTGCTGAGCCTAAGTTTCCTGAATTTTCTGTCATGACCATGAGGCCTGTGTCCAAGTTTCCTGAGTTTCATGTAGAGGCAAAGATGATTCCCCCTGAATTCCCTGTGTCCTGTAGGTCAGCTAGTCTGGTCATTCCCAAGCTACATAAACTCTCTGCCCTTACCAAAATGGCCATGCACCACTCACATAGACTCTTGGCCCTATCTAAAGTGGCAGACTCTGCCTGGACATTATTGAATTCTCTGCGTTCAATGACATGTTGTTTGCTAACCTGGCTTTGCCAGCCTCTCTCTCTGCTGTCTCTATCTGCAGGTCTAGAGCGCCACCAGTGCCACCATGGTGTCCAATGTCTCCTGTTCCCAGGATGGCTGAAGCTCCCCTTAATATTATTTGGGGGAGTAGTACCCGGATGTATGGAGGAGGCAGAGGACAAAGAGGATGTGGCCGAGGTTTCTAATTTTCCACGTCTGCCTCACGATCCTGGCCTACTGCTGCCCCATGACCCTGGTCTGTCCTCCCCTCACGATCCTGGTCTGTTCTGGCCCCATGACCCAGGTAAGTCAGGACCTCACGACCCTGGTCCGCCTCTGCATCACGGCAGAGCCCTGCCACGGTTCCACAGTCCTGGCCTGCCCGCCCACCCACAGTTGGACTCACTGCTTCACGGTCCTGTCCCACACGCCCACCCACCCACAGTCAGATCCACTGCCTCATGGTCCTGGCCCGCCATCCCGCCCCTTGTTCCGCCTCCACTCCACCACCCTCCAGAACAATATAGGAGTGTCTGGAATCCACTTCTAGGTGGGGGATCTGTAACTAGTAATCATGGCTAGCAGAGGACTTAAAAAGTGAAGTGAAGTGAGTATTTGCCAATGTATGGTAACCCATACTTGGAATGTGACCTCTGCATTTAACCCATCCAGTGAATAGTGAACACACGCACTGCAAGTCGTGAACACACAAACACCCGGAGCAGTGGGCAGCTATCCCTGCAGCGCCCGGGGAGCAATTAGGGTTAAGGTGCCTTGCTCAAGGGCACCACAGTCGCAACCCGCCGGTCGTGAGCCTCGAACCGGCAACACTTGGGTTACAAGCCCGACAGTCTAACCACTAGGCTACAACTGCCCCTTACCACTTACCATTCATCCCACCACTAGGTGTCACCCTCTCCACCAACCGGACTTTGGGCATTCACTGTACTTCTGTTTTCACTTCCTGTTCCTTTTGTATATAACCATGCCACTAATTCATTCATACTGCTAAGTATTGTAGCTGTAACAGCTGCTACTGAGTGTTTTGTCATTGTTTCATGGTTCCTGTATTCTTGTTCATGTTTATGGTTTTGACCCTTGCCTGTTATTTGGATTACACTTTTGGATTGCCCTTTGGATTTGTTTGCCTGCCCTTTTGGGATATTACTAATAAACTTACTTGCATTTGGATTCTCTCGCTCTCTCTCGCTTTGTGTAAGCAGCCCCTTCGTTACAGTTCCCAAATCCAGCTAGTTAAATGTATGAACGTGAGGTTGTGAAGCGGATTGCCATTAAGTGATGGGAAAGCAGCATAAGATCTACCAGGTGTGATTTTGTAGACCTTTGCTCTTTTAGTACAGCAACCATCGCTTTGATGTCTTCATCCTTGGATGCCACTGTTTTTCCCAGACTCTAGACTTAGTTCAACATCTGCAGATTTAGTCACATTGGTCCTGTGGACAACATTTCTGAGGTGGAACAAAGAATCGGAATCACCCTGTGAAATTGGATTTTACACTCTTTTAAAAAGAATATAATTGAAGTTCATGGAACAACGAAAATCTGCAACAACTGGAACAAGTCCTTCCATTCTCTCAAATGATGAGTCTTCATTTGCTTTAGCTCTGAGGACAACATCAGCATTCTGCTTGGTCAGTTGGTCACAAGCCAAAATCACATGTACTACTGACTTTGAGATTTTATTTTGTAGATCTGAGGTGTAAGGAACATATCACTGATTTATGTACTTCATTGCTTTCACCATATCTGCAGAAACCTTTTCATCCACCTCAAGAAGTCCCAGGGGTGTAATTTCTGTCTTTTGTCCCATAATGTCACTGTACATATGAGGAATGTGGAATTGTGCCATGTTGGAAAACTGTCTGAATGCTGTAAAACACTGAACTACTACACGACCAAATTCAGAGCAAGGTATCTGTCTGTCCTCCAAGTTTGGTAATATTTCAGAGAGTGACACATCCTTAATAGACACAGGGCTATCTCTGGGCAGGAAGTCAGCAGTTACTCGTTCATGGTTCCCCACCATCAACAACCAATGGTAGTCCAGATGTAGGTGGCTTATAGTCATTGTATGTGGTGTCACTGTGAGATCCAAATTATCAATTGTGATCTGCACTGGTGCCCTCGGTGTGTGCTCCTATAGGAAAAAAGTTAAAATGACAACATTTTCTTTCAATCTAATACTGCTTTCAGTATAATATTTTGAAATAATATTGCATGGATTTGATTACTACTTGGCACTAAAAAAATATTGAAACATAAACTTACAATACGAGACAGAACACGAGACAGAACATTGTTAACCTGCATAATGTGGTTTCATTTACACAATGCCATTAAAAAAAATATGATTTCAGTATTTTGGGCCAGTGGGGGTAATAGTTTGTGCTAGACTGGGAAAATTAGCTGTCTATTAACTCTTTCCCCGCCATTGACGAGATTTCTCGTCAATTAAGAGAAAACACTTCCCCGCCAATGACGAGATATTCCGTCTTTCCGCAATACCGCTATTATCCACCAGGTGGCGCCCTTCCGCAACTTTTTAAAACCGGAAGTATTGCCCTATGCCAAGCTGCTGCATGTCCGTGTCTGTTTTAAAGATCGCTCTGAATCGGATCTCTATGAAAAGTCCGTCATAAAAATGGAATTATTTCTGCTTTTTGCTCAAAATATGGTGTTTTTGCAAAAACCTACCCATATTCAAAAGCTGATTGCAAAAGAACCACTAAAGGTAGGATGAAACGGTTTTTTTTGTTTGAAAGCAGAGGGTCTGTTCTTTCATTTGGTATATTGTATGTTTATATATTTAAAGAAGAACATTTTCTGGAAGGCATTAAACTTTGGTGAAAATCATGAAAAACGCTGGCGCTGGCTGGCAACTTTTTTTAAAAACGCTGGCGGTGAAAGAGTTAAGTGTGTGTAGATGTACAATGCAAAATACAAACTCTCACCAGTTGTTGATGACCTGTCGTTGTGGCCTTATTCCCTTCTTCTACAAGCTGTATCAGGATCTTTGTTATCCTATGCAGTGCAAAACACAGACAATTTAACAGAATACAGTTAATGGTTATTGCACATTTCTGTACATGTAATGTCATGACATTTCTTAAGGTTAAAATAAATTTTGGAGATTACAGAGCAATAAGTTATACAAATTGTTATTTAAATGGAGTTAATTAAAGGTGCAGTGTGTAAATTTTAGCGACATCTAGTGGTGAGGTTGCGAATTGGCTCAGTCCACTGCTCTTCCCTCACTTTTGAAATGAATAGAGAAGCTATGATAGCCACCACATAAAAAACGTCTCATTCTAAGGTAATAAAAACATAATGGTTCATTATAAAAAGGTCTTTATACACCCCTGATAATATAGTTTTGTATTTTACTTTGCATTTCTGTCAAGAGATCCTTTAAAAAATTACACACTGCACCTTTAACAATTTTTATATTTGATAAAGGGATAGTTAGGCCAAAAATAAAAATTCAGACATCATTTACTCACTGTCATTTTGTTACAAACCCAAATAAATGTCTTTGTTCTGATGAATACAAAGCAAGATATTTTGAGGAATGTTTGTAACCAAACGTTCGTGGACCCTATTGACTTCCATAGTAGGAAAAAAGAATACTATAGAAGTAAATTGGTTCCACAAACGGTTTGGTTACAAACATTTCTCAAAATATCTTTGTGTTCATTAGAACAAAAAAAAATGTATACAGGTTTGTATCAACATTAGGGTGAGTAAATGATGACAGAATTTTAATTTTTGGGGGAACTATCCCTTTAATTATGTTGGATAAGTACTAAATATACAATACATAACATTTAAAAAAAATAGCAAACCTGTTCGCTTTGGTGTCAATTAAGACTTCTTCCACTTTCTTCTCTTTACAATGGTATGTATGATCAGACAGGAATGAAGAGCTACAACCTGGCTCATTCATCCATGACAAGTCTTCAAGACTTGGGCTGTCACAAATTATTTTCTTCCATTCTAAAATTCTGACATTCCATGTCTCAGCAATCTCCTTGATCTTCTTTAAAGTTGATGAGTGATTCACACAGACTCCAAGCCTATTTAATCTATCTATGCACTTTTTCAACGTTCGATAAAAAAATACTCAGTACTTTTTTGTCTCTCGGTTGTTGCACGACGGTCTGTAATTTTGGGGAGACTTCCAAGACCCGAAACGTGATGCTAGGCAAAACAAACTGTGATTGGTTGTTAGACATGTCGGTCCAACGGTTGTTTGACATGTCGGTCAAACGTTTCTCTGTTTGTCAGACAACATTCCAACTTGTACCCTACGCATGCCAGCAAATGTCCTCACGGGCAGAGCTTTGGATTGGGCAACTGTTGTATGGAAGGACAATGGTTCGGCTTTTCCTACTTTCGATCACTTTCTGGCTAAATTTCAGGAAGTTTTGAAATTTGTGAGTGTCTGCTTACTATCACTCAGGGATACACGTATCGTTCTCAACAGGAGAGAGAACATAGGATTCACAACTCTCTGTGTCTTTATTGTTGAATGCCTGATCACATCTTATCTACCTGTCCCACGAGACTTCTTTCTAGTAAGTCTACCATGGTGAGTGCATGCATTCAGTCATCTAAACGCAATATTGAAGTACCAGTTCAAGTGGTAACAGACCAAGGGCTTATCACCACCTCCGCTCTCATTGAAATTTTATGTCCCACAGTTTTGCTCATTGTCATAATCTTCCATTAATACTCTGTACGTCTTACTTAACAGTTGAGACAGTTTACGGAAAACCATTTAGAGAGGGGAACATCAAAGACAGCACCGGAGAACTTCACTTACGTGTTGGCACTCTGCATCACGAAAACATTACCATTTACATAATTTCCTCTTAACATCACTCTGTAATCCTGGGTCTTCCATGGCTAGAGAAACACAACCTACAAATATCATGGAAGGAACACCAAATAATCAAGTGGTGTGAAAACTGTCGCTAAACTTGTCTGTCACCAATACACCCAGTCATACCACTTAACGCTCTCAACACTTCAAAGGATTCAAAGACCCCTCAGCTTCCTCATGAGTATGCAGACTTGACAGAAGCATTCAGCAAGGAGGGTGCATCACAGTTACCACCTCATAGTCCAAGCAATTGCAGTATTGAGCTCTTACCTGGCACCACACCACCCAGGGACCGTATTTTCCCACTCTCTCAACTCGAGTCTAAAGCCATGGATAAATACATTAAGGAAGAACTAGCTAAGGGGTTCATTCGCCACTCTGTTTCTCCTGCATCCTCTAGTTTTATCTTCGTGAAGAAGGATGGACCTCTTTGGCCTTGCATAGATTATCAAACTCTAAACGACATCACAGATAAATTCAGATATCCACTATCACTTGTTCCGGCAGCCTTGGAACAACTCCGAAGTATTTCACCAAGGTCGATTTACGATGTGCCTACAACTTAATTAGCATTTAGGAGGGAGATGAATGAAAAACTGCTTTTTCTACTAATTCCGGCCACTATGAATACCTTGTAATGCCCTTCGGATTATCGAACAGTCTGTCTGTCTTCCAGTCTTTTATAAATGATGTATTCTGAGAAATGTTGGATCGATGGGTCATCACTTACATTGATGACATTCTCATCTACTCAAACAATCTCGAGGATCACATTCAAGAACATTAATAGCATTTGATTCAGTATCAATTGTATGCTAAGCCAGAGAAATGTGAGTTCCACCAGACATCAACCTCATACTTGGGGTACATTATTTCATCAGAAGAAGTGGCTATGGATGAGTCCAAAGTCAAGGCCATACTCGATTGGCCGAAACCACAAACTCTAAAGGAATTGCAATGTTTTTTGAGATTGGCTAACTTCTATCGGCGATTCATTAGTAACTTAAGTATTGTGGCAGCTCCCCTTAGTACCATGACCAAACGCTCAGTCTCTCGTCTCACATGGTCTATGTACCCAACGCTTTCAAAAAACTGAAGTAAAGATTCACGTCTGCTCCCATACTCCATCATACCAATCCAAACTCATCTTTTATTGTTGAAGTGGACGCCTTCAACACTGGTATAGCAGCAGTGCTTTTTCAACAACATGGATTTTCAGCCAAAATGTTTCCCTGTGCCTTTTTCTCCTGCAAACGTTCTCCAGCAGAGCGTAACTATGATGTGGGAGACAGAGAATTACTAGGCATGAAATATACTGTGATTGTACACATATGCCAAGTATTGATCTTTTATTATATAAACTGTTGTTTTCTTATACTATTTATACAGTAAATAACTTTAATTCGCATTGCATTATGGGAATTTTCTGTGACATCAAACATCATTTACAGTAATTTGCAGTATTTTTGAAAATTGCTGTATGATACTGTATTTTTTAACAGTCTTTTGGCTGAATTTCCTTATTCACACAAATTCTAATGATATTTTTCTCAAAACCAAATTTTTGACAATTGCATATATACAGCCATTTTGTATAGTAGCTAAGGAACAATTGGAAAATATGTTTAAAGATAAAGGCTGAAACCTTATTTGCATAAAAGAAAGTTTTACATTTTGGATAAAAATACTTTTAAAGCCAAGGTAGGTGTACAGTAAATATATATATTTTTATGATGCAGCATAGAGTTCCCCTTAAAGGGAACAGCACTACCCACCCACATTATTTGGTGGGTCTCAACCTACTTGATTAGTTGCATAACGTCACCTACTGTACCTGGATATGCAACCTCATGGCTTCATCCACTGCTGATTGACACCTCATTAAACCTCTTGTTGGATGGTTAAATAAAACATTCAAAAAAACATTAAAAGACCTTTGTTGCCAGTCAGTGAAAGAAAGTCTGGTAGTGTAAAAGAATTGTAAAAGAAAGTGTTTCAGTGTTGACTGTGATCAAAATTATTTCCTAATATTTCTTTTATTTTATTATAGAAAAAAATATTTCATAATTCATTCTATTTCATTATAATCAACTATCTAGATTTCTAGGATTATTTTTTCCAGTGTCAGTGGCTAACCCATATTTTTCTGTATTACTGTATATATTATAATATACCTGTATAATTTTGCATCATTTAAAAAATGCTGGGCTATTTTCAACCCAGTATTGGGACAAAAAGGGATGAACCCAGCTGTAAGTTTATTAATCCAGAAAATATTAATATTTGATCCAACGATGGTTTAAAACATCCCAGCATTTCGGGTTGAAACAATCCTGCATTAAATAACAATCCAATGGGTTTGTAAATAACCCATCTTTTTAGAGAGCATGCATTTAGAAAGCATGCATTATTGTTGTATAATTTACAAAAATACACAACTGGACAAAAGAATAAACATGGTGTGTTATAAATCATAAAAATAAAACTACACATGCAGCTCTTTTGACAAATACATTTATTTTCATTATTATTTCAGAGAGAGATGTAATCCACATTTTTTCATTAAAACATTTTTTATTAAATTGCTATCCTAAATATAAATATACAAATGTATATAATATCTAAATGTACTTTCATGCTATTTCTCAAGAGCTAAAAAAAAATCTGATTTTACATTGAAAAAAATGATTTAATTCTAACTGACATTTAAAGAGAACTACATATTGAACTGCTCCACATTTCTAAGCATTATCTGAATCACAACTTTATTATAAGAATAACATGCAGTAATAATGATAATCCCCAGCCTGATCTCACAAGAATTCATAAAAATGTACAAATTAATAATTCGTATGAATTAAACAATAATGAAACCCTAACCTTGCGCCTAACCAGTGGGGGCTTGTGACTGCTCATCCGAGGGGCGCTAATTCAAAATAAGTGTTCGGAGTGTCATGTGTATGGTTCCCTTTTGCAAAATATGTGTTCTGCGTGTCTAGAGATCCTATGTGCATCATGTGTTTTGTCAAAATAAGTGGCTGCTGCACACGCGTCAAAACAGTTTATGATAAAAGAGACGCTCACGTTCACAAAATACACGCAAGACACTCCCTTAACAGTTACTCTGATTATGCATGAGCAGTGTTGGGGAAGTTACTTTAAAAAAGTAGTGTTTGCTCGTTACTCGTTACTTTTAAAAAAAGTAATCCATTACTTTACTTAGTTAACGCCGTTGGAAAGTAACTTTTTACGTTACTCGTTACTTTTACGTTGCCTGTATTTTGAAAATATTTTGGAAACACACACAAACACACGAACACATACACACAATACCCTGTTACTCAGGCATTTGATCTTGACATTGTTAAAATCTTGTCTTTTTTTACATGTTTTAACACTGTACATTTAACTTAAAATATTTAATTGTGTACAAGAAAACAGCTCTTATTAATGAATTATTTGTAGCATGTTGTAGTGTCTCGGGAGATTGTGCTTATTGTTAAAAAGCTTTGTGGCTATACTGCACTGGAGCGGCAGTTTAAAATATAAACCCAGAATTCAGCGAACGTCAAGAACAAGAAAAAAACAATAAGGCCAAGACGCGGGATTTAAATTACGTTTCACGGACCATTTATAAATGTCAATGTTTCTGGACAGAAATACCAACTTTGTCTGGTATTAATAAGCTGCACATTGGAGTGCTGGCTGCTCCCCGCGGTGCTGAAGACGTGTGATGGCACATACACACAGATATCTACGTGCAATCTATTGGAAAGTGGAGGAGTCATTAGTTGGGTTTGTAAAATAACGAAATTACAGCTTTTAAATAGAAGAAAAAAGTTTTTTTGTAAAGAGATATATTTTTTAAGTTTAAAAGTGCAGAACTCTTCTCAAGGGGAAGAAAGCTATCGGAAAGCCCAGATGAGTTAGTTGGGTTAGTAAAATAATGAAATTATAGATTTAAGTACAAAATAGTATTTATATAAAGAGAAATATTGAAATAAAAAGTGCAGAACTCTTCTTAAGTGGAAGTAATAAAGTAAAATAACGAATAATAATATAATAACGAATAATAGTTTCCAATAGGTTGCACGTAAATATCTGTGCTGCCACCAGTACTCCGTCCGAGCGCGTCTTCAGCACCGCGGCCAGCACTCCAATGCGCAGCTTATTAATACCAAACAAAGTGAACAAGTTGGTATTTCTGTGCAGAAACATTGAAATTTAAACATGGTCTGTGTAACATTATGTAAATTCCGCGTCTCGGTCTGATTGTTGTTTCCATTTTTCTTGTTCTTGGCGTTCGCTGAATTCTGGGTTTATATTTTAAACTGCCGCTTCAGTGCAGTATAGCCACAGAGCTATTTAACAAGCATGATCTTCCGAGATACTATGCTAAGATACAATTAATACAAAACGAAATTCACTTCAAACGGAGTGGGTAGACATGATTTTGACCACTTTATTAAGTTTGTTTTCGTAGAAACCTTTCTCTAAAGTGAATTTCGTTTTGTATTATTTGTATCTTAATTTCAATCAATGTTTTATCAACCAATTGCTTGAATTTAATAAATAAGAAATAAATAAAAGAAAACGATTTAGTTTTATATTTATGTTTTAAAAAAATTATTTCATTTAAACATAAATATGAAGCTGAATCGTTTTCTTTAATTTATTTCTTATTTATTAAAATCAGGCAATTGGTTGATAAAAGATTGATTAAAATTAAGATGCCTCCATCCCTCAAAAGTTAGCGTCAGCTGCTTCTTGCTTGCCATGATTTCTTTGCAGAGTGATACGAGCCTCTGTCATGTGTGTGGACCTTGTGACTATTGCGCAAGTGCGCAGATGGCAGTGTCGCTGTCAAATCTAACCAAAAGTAACGTTGCGCTGAATTGGAAAATGAACTACGTTACGTTACCAAATTTTCAGTAGTAATGCGTTACACTACTTTTTTCTCAAAAAAGTAGTTACGTTACTGTTACTTTGTAACGCGTTACACACAACACTGCGCATGAGATTATGCAAGTATCTGGCAAACGCAAGTGTCTCTTTTATCATAAACCCTTTAGACGCATCTGCAGCAGGCACTTATTTTGGCATGACACGTGATGCACACAGTATCTCTTAAGCGCAGAACACGTACTTTGAAAAAAGGAACACACACACAACGGGCTACATACATGTTGTGACAAACTTCGCTTCGAGCGTCCTCGAAAAAAGAAGTCACCGGTCGCCACTGCGCCTAACCCCAATGTAGCAGGGGAAACATACATTAATGTGGTTGTACAAATTAAAATAAATTAGGAACCTCATAAAATACGTACAAATTGTTTAGGTTGCATTGTAATCTCAGGGCAAATTACTTCACATAAGCAAATTTAAACAGGGCTGGGATTTCAAAATATGATGTGATGTGTGCAGGCTAGTTCTGTAGACACAGGATTTTAGCTGAAGAATGTTAAAAATTATTTAAGTTTTTTTTATATTTTGTAATTATCTAGTTAATAATGTAATTTGCAACTATGCAAATATGAAATATATGTATAGCAACACGAAATATGTATTGTTTAAATTTTCTTATGGCTGTTTTAATTTTTAAGTGGAACATTCGCATCACATGTAGTACTTGAATTCACTGCATGTTTGTTGTTGAGATGAAACACCTTTCCACCTTGATCCGTTTTCCAGCTTATGTATGTGAATTTCAGCCCAGTGCTCTTTAGCTTTTCATTTATCTAAAGACCAGCAAAAAAAAAAAAATCAAACCAAACTTGTATAATCATGACACACAGCCGCCTTAATGCATGGGCTTACCTGGGCTTAAGCCCAGGGTATTAGGGTATTTTTGGTGAAAAACACCTGCACACCTGTGACAGTGTAATTTGTAGTTGTAGAGATTATCCACACAGGTGTATCAATAAATTTGAAGTCACAGGTGAAGAGTTGCAAACTTGAAGATTTTATTTCTTTTCCTCAAACACAACACAACAGTTACACCTTTACAACCCTTATGAAAATTAAAGGAATAGTCTACTCATTTTCAATATTAAAATATGTTATTACCTTAACTAAGAACTGTTGAATCATCCCTCTATCATCTGTGTGTGTGCACGTAAGCGCTGGAGCGCGCTACGATAGCATTTAGCTTAGCCCCATTCATTCAATGGTACCATTTAGAGATAAAGTTAGAAGTGACCAAACACATCAACGTTTTTCCGATTTAAGACGAGTAGTTATACGAGCAAGTTTGGTGGTACAAAATAAAACATAGCGCTTTTCTAAGCGGATTTAAAAGAGTAACTATATTTTATGGCATAATAGCACTTTTGGGAGAACTTCGACTTGGCGCAGTAACACCCTCCCTCTCCCATTATGAGAGTGAGAAGGGGAGCGGACTTTTCAGGCGAGTCGAAGTACTCCCAAAAGTGCTATTACGCCATAAAATATAGTTCCTCTTTTAAATCCGCTTAGAAAAGCGCTACATTTTATTTTGTACCACCAAACTTGCTCGTATAACTACTCGTCTTAAATAGGAAAAACGTTGATGTGTTTGGTCACTTCTAACTTTATCTCTAAATGGCAGCATTGAATGAATGGGGCTAAGCTAAATGCTATCGTAGCGTCGCAGCGCGCTCCAGCGCTTACGTGCACACACACAGATGATAGAGGGATGATTCAACAGTTCTTAGTTAAGGTAATAACATATTTTAATATTGAAAATGAGTAGACTATTCCTTTAACCATGCTTTTTCTACAGTTAAAAAAATGGTTACTGTAGTAAAACCATGGTTTTGCTGATAGAAATCAATACACCAAATACGCTCATGTTTTTTTTACTGCAATAGCTGCAGAAAATATGGTGAAAAATCTATCTAGGTCACACACAAATGTTTCACATTCACAAATCAGTATGTGCATCTATGCGATGAGTTGCATGCGTGTACAACTGCTTGAATCTGCTGCTATGAGTTTCAAACAATCTTTATTACATGCCCCTGACAAGTTTTGCATGCTCTCTCGTTTGCACCAAATATCTGAGATAAGAGGTGCGATAGTGATTTGTACAGTTCAGCACTGCCCACCAGGTGGCGCCCGACACTCACTGAAGCAGAGTTTATTAAATACCACCAACGTTTCAGCTAGGTAAATTGTCTTTATCAAGGTATTATTAACTCCAAGTGGAGAACAATGTAAATAGGAGTGATAATTATACACAGATGAAGGTAATTACATACAATACTCCAATGATTCATTAGTAAACAAAATATGAAGTCTTCCATAAATCTCAAACAATTAATATTAGTATTAATACTTATACATATACAAGTATACAAGCAGAATATACACATATACATTTAAATAGATATCCAATCTTGCAGGGTAACACTGTTTGACCTACATCACTGTAATAAAATGTTAATTGGACCAAATCAAAGAAGTCAATAAGTCTCTACAAGGGGTCTTCTTCAAGTATTACATGCAATTTTTTCTTCATCTGGTGAATGTAAATGTAAAGTCGTATTGTAACAAAACAGAGTTATCCTGTGTGTGTGTGTGTGTGTGTGTGTGTGTGTGTGTGTGCGTGCGTGCGTGCGTGCGTGTGTGCGTGTGTATTTCTTCACGTATTTATAGTATTTATTTGTTAAAAAAAAAAACATTTAAAGAATTCAAAATGAATGTTTCAAAATGAGATAACTCCGTTTTAAAAAGTTTTGTCAAAAGTTGTTTATTATCATGTTTTTATTGTTTTATTGTGCTACTTAGCTGTATTTTATTAGTTATGAAAGCTTAAACAAAGCAACTGCAGTTTGATTTATATTAATTGGAATGAACAATCAAAAACGCGATTTTTGACCATTTTTAAAAAACGGGAACTTTAAAATTCTCATTTTGGAACCAAACTCTTCATTTATTCTTCAATTTGAATAGTCTATAGAACCTTTTCCATCTACAAAGATCTTTTTTGTGACCGATTATTTGGATTATAGGTTATTTATGGAACCAAACAGCTAAAAATAGCTCTGCTATGGCACGGTGTAGTACCTTTATAACAAACACCCGAAAATTCTCGGGCCAGCATCATATGTCCAAATTTTAGTCAAAACCGTTCTATTTCATCATAAACAATCTGAAAACAGGGCTTTAAGTGTAAAATACAGAGACTTGTCCTTTAAAATGATGACTTGGATAGGCATTCAAACACATTAACATGAATAAATCTGATCAGATAGTATATAAGACGAAGACAAACCTCATTTAGAATGGCATTCTGTAATGAAGGATCATTCAAGTTCAGATTTCCAACATTGGAGAAGTTCAGTCTGACAATCTGTCTTGAAAATAGCCTGTCCTCTACAGATAAAAAACAAAAATGTATAAAATATAGTAACACAAATCACAATGGTTTGTTACATGAGTTTATATTTGCTTATTAAAGTCATTTACATTTATGCATTTTGGATTTTTTTTATTAAAAACATTGCATTTAAGTCTTTTTATAGTTAAGTGTGTTCATTGTGATTCAAACCCATGATGTTTGTGCTGCTGAGTAATTCATTTGTTAAACTCACCTCCATAGCAGACAAAAGGGTACTTTTGGTCACAGCTGTATCGAACCCATTTACCAGAATCAATTGTTGACATGGCAACACAGTCACCAGAACTTATGAATGGTTGTCCTGCTTCCCAGTTTCTAAAGGTGAGGTTCCACTGCTCAGACCACTGCCAAAATTCTATGTACAGACCCATCCAGAAAACACCATCTCCAACAACTGCACGTATCTGTTGCTGCTCTTGAGAGTTGTGGACGGTGGCCAGATCAGTGAAATACCGTCTGCAGTAACTCTGAGCATCTGTCCAGTTTTTCCATATATATATTCGAATGTATCTAGTGCTTTCTATTGAGAGATGCAAAACAAAAATCAGGTCTCAGCTCATCTTAGATGAACTGAATGTTAACACGCTCAATAAATTGACTACTTACCATTGTAGCAGGCAAAAGGATATGTGGCTCCACAATCAAAATTGAACCAATAATTATTGAGAGATGCAGCACAACGTTCTCCAGCACTAGGTTCTCCTGGGTACCATGGACTGTATGAAATGTTATCTTCTCCATTTGACCAAACCCAATTACTCTGTATACTTTTTTGCAGTCCAATCCATACTAATCCTCTGTACCCATCGGTTTCATTCACTAAATCTACCATCCTGTTCACTTCATCCATTGTGTCTACAGTAGCCAGATCAGTGTATCTACGTCTACAGTAACTCTGAGCTTGTGTCCATGTCATACTTTTGTTTATGTACTGATACTCTCGCCAAAGACCTGTGTCATTTAAATTATGACACCAACATGACAGCAGAAGCAGCACAAACAAACTCATGTTCATAACTGCTGTCACAACTGCTTTCTGATGTTTTACCATCACTGCACCCTGATCAAGATCAAAAATGCAATTATGAAATTATTTTCTGTAGCACAGTGTTTAAAGAAAGGTTTATTTTAAATGAAAATTATACTTTCTTACCTCAATGTAAGATCCCGTCTTCTAAACTATTTATATTTATACACAGCTGTACACTTCTGGTTATGGTGTCACTTCAGATGGTCAAGTATTACAGTGAATCCGCTCTTACAGTTATTTAAACTGGTGTTTACTCACTATTACAGCACTCTCTAATCCTTTAGTCTGACCCCACCCCTACACAGCACGTCAAAACAAAGCATATCATGTTTTTACTAACATTTGAATTAAGAATAATTTTCATAGTAAAAGAGTTCAGCTCTAGTCTACATCATAACACATAATCTCTAAAGCAAAAGTCAATATTGTAACATAAATTATTAATTTATATTTGTTGTAGCATTAAATTCCTAAAAGCTTTATCCATATTTAAACTTTCTTATTAAATTTGCTTGCAGCAGGACTGATACAAAAAATCATAAGCATATTTGAGGTGTATTTTAATGGAAAGCACATTATATCATTCAATTCAATTTTATGTATATAATGCCTTTTACAATTGTTAATTGTTTCAAAGCAGCTTTACATGAATAGATATAGGGGAAAACGCAGAATAATCGATAGATAATATCAGAAGAAGAATGTCAGAGGTGTTTCACAGTGGATTCGAACCCGGGTCTCCCACACCAAAGGCGTGTGTCTTATCCACTGCACCATCACCACCCCATACATAATAATGTAACGTATACAGTAAAGTGCTAAGATAACCCAATGTTGGCGGACTCTCCCGGGGAGGAAAAAACCCCTAGGAGGAGAAACAAAACTTATTTAAATTAATGATGATGTAATAAAAAATTGACATTCAAATAGCTTAATTCCATGCTTTACATGAATGGTCACTCTCACTTTGTGTATTAAAAGGACCAGTGATGCGCGTGTTGATCCAAAATGAGCGGTACCTGTGGTCATCCGCGGTTACAAGTCATCCAAAAATATTTTTTATGATAATTGGGTCACAGTCAGTCGGGTCGTTTGAAATAAAGATGCCAATTAAACCTTTGTAATTTATATAGTACTAGACACAATTTTCTATGAAATACATAGGCCTATACTTTATTGGCTGAATAACTGGTGCGAAGATGACCCACAAGCTCAGTCTGGAGGTAGAGATGGAGGTGGCAAGAGAAAAGGTGAAGACTGGGGAGTGAAAGCTCCGCAAATACACAAATAGAAAGAGCAAAGTGTGGGAGAAATTGGCAGAAATAATGAAAGATGACAAAGCCAGCACTTTGGTCATCATGTGTACTCCTTGCAATGCTATTTACACATTTGATAGCCACAAACTGGCACGACCAACATGGCGCATCACAAGTGCGGCCCCGGGAAGCCATCACAGCCGAATAGAGCAGCGTCAGGCCAACCCAGGCCACAAACTATAGATGCCTTTATGCACCCTGACCACATGATAATTCCTCTTCAAGTGAAGAGTAAATTTGTGGATTATTGCGTGGACTTTTGTTGCACAGATCTGCGCCACTTTGATATTGTTTCGGGGGAAGATTTTGCGAAAGTGCCCCAGGGCCTCATCAACATTGGAGCACTTTATGGCTCAGTCGACCCAAATGGAGTGCTTCCTCATAGGCAGTCTGTGATCGAGCTAAAAACAGAGTTTATCCGAGGTTCTGAAGTCAGCAGTGCATGACAATGGAGGGGGTGCAATGATGACTGATATGTGGACTGATGATTTTAACAGAAGGTCCTACAGTGTCTTGACGTGCCATTATATCACAGAGGATTGGAAGCTGGCAAGCCGTGTTATGTGCACAGTGGAGTTCGATTGCACTTTTTCCAAAACAGCAATTAACATCCACAAAAAATTAATGTTCAGCTGTGTTCTTACAGGATTTGATCAAATGGTGCTTGTAAGTGACCAGGGCTCTAACATTAAAGCTGCCCTTAAAAATTATCACTGGATGCCATGTGCAGCCGTGGATCTGACATTGAGGAGGTAACAGAGATGACTGATGCATGCAAGGGCATTATCAAATATCTTAAAAAAGCCAGTGCAAGCACAGCTCTCCCCATGGCTTAGTCCAAGAGTCTGGTTGGAATAGCAAAATTTACATGCACAAATCTGTGATCATGCAATACAGTAAAAGTAACAAGCTACTCAAAAGCAGGGGGCAGACAAAGCGCAAGGAAGACATATATCAAAACACGTTCACAACTGCGATAGATTTCTTGGAGCCTTTCAAGAAAGCATCTGAAGAGTTGCAGGGATAGGACTATCCGATACTGCATTTAGTGATGCTGTGGTTTTTCAATCTGATTGCACACTGCCAACCAGTCTTTGGAGACCCTAAGTACATGGCTTTCTCCGTACGCGCGTACTTGCTTTACTCCATCAAAAGTTAATCCTCACAAACAATCACAAAATCACCCTCTTTCTGTTCCCCCGCTACAAAAGTCTCAAAATGATGACCGAGACCGAAAGAAAAAATCTCCACAGAATAGTTGAAAACCTCATATACTTATATATGTCTCTTTTGAAACTGTGGACTATCCTTGTCATGAACTCTGTTCTGTGTTCCCCTGTGTATGTCTCTTATTTTGAAGTTCTGTCTGTGTCTGCCATGTTTTGTAGTTCTTTTGTTTCATTGGTCTGTGTGCTGATTGTTTCCCCAGGTGTTTCTTGTCTTCCCTGATTACTTTGTGTATTTAATCCCTGTGTTTGCATAGTCTGATGTCGATTGTTGTTAATTGTTATGTTCTCTCTGTGTTCAATCATGCTTTCTGGATTATGTTTTGTCCCTGTATGTTTGGCTTTACTTTTAGAAAATATATACTGCACTTGGATCCTCTGCCTCTGACTGCTTACTTAAGCAACCACATTACAGAACGACCGACCAAGATAGATCCAGCAGAGATTTTGTTTTTGTTAGGCCAGGAGAACTGCCCCATCGAGGACTACATGGACGAGTTCCTGAACCTTAGTAACCAGGTGGAATTTGGTGGCGCTCAAGGATATTTTCCGCTTTGGATTAAGAGACTATGTACGTCATCTCATGCCCCGTGGCCAGGAAGTGGGGGCTTTTAAGGAGTTTGTTCGTAAGCACGGTAAATATACCCCGTTGGTGTTGGTTCGGGTGGCCGGTGTCATTAAACCACCTGTCTCCACAACCGGGCCAATCGCGTCAACGGAACCGGCCGGGCCTCTCTCTCTCCTGTCCCTATTTACAGGCCTAGAGCACCTCTAGCACCACCAAGGGTTGCTGTTCCCACCAGCTTGCTGATTCCATCTGCAGCTGCGCCCTGGTCTCTGGCTCTACCTGCGGCACCACCCTGGTCTCCAGCTCAGCTCTGGTCTCTAGTTCTACCTGCGGCACCACCCTGGCTTCCAGCTTTGCTCTGGTCTCTGGTCCCGCCTTCGGCTCCGCCCTGGCTTCCTGCTCTGCCTGCGCCGCCCTGGCTTCCTGCTCTGCCTGCGCTGCCTGGCTTCCTGCTCTGCCTGCGCCTGGGAGCATCTGGAAGCTGCTCTTGGGGGGGTTCTGTCATGATCCTGTCTGTGTTTTGCCCTGTGTTTCTGTCTGCTGTTTTCCCCTCTGTTGATTGTTTGCTCCGCCCACTCATTTGTTGCCATGGACATTCATTGAACTCATTCATTCCCTCTCGTGTGTTGTCATGGTAACTCATTGTCTCTGTCTTGTGATTGGTTCTTCTCCTTTACATATACGCCGTCTACTCATTCACCTGTTGCTAGTCGTCGTTTAATGTTGTTCCAGTTCAGCTCTGTGTTTTGCCTGCCTGTCTGTTTACCTGTTTCTTGTTTGATATTAAATATACTTTAAACTGCACTTGGGTCCTCACTCGCCTCTGCCTCATTACTACAATCAGAATATGAACAATGAGAATTCAAGCACTCCGGCACCACGAACATCTACAGGCAAGAGTAAGTGGCTGCGTTCAGGGGCGTAGGCAGAAACTGTATTTTGGGTGGGCCGGAGCAAAAGTGAGTGCGCCTATAGTTTATCAGAATAAAATTACTTAAATAATAATTAAACCTTAGAGTGGAAAAAAAAGAATAGACAAACTGCAAAAACAGTGACATCTTTACTTTCAATAATCAATAATAAAACACTGTCCAAACATGTTCAACCAACAGAGCTCAATAAAGGCTGGACAAACCAGGCTTATTCAGGCTAGTCAGCAGTGCAAAAACAGTTCACCTGAAATAAAGTAGGCTAAAAATAAATTGAAATAACGAAAACTCTCAGCAGAGCACGGTTTGAAATAAATAACAACACACTGCCTTAGTTATGTTAAATCAACCATATACAGTGCAATCAGCCTGTTGGAAATTAAACTTTTGTGCCAAAAATAGCAACTCATTTAAATTAAACAATGTAAGTTTAACCTATAAGGCTGGCATACATCTATACACAACACTTAGTTAAATCACTTCACGAGCAAAAAATAAGGAAATTAGTTAAACAACATGCCTACCTTTGTTGTTTTTATTCTACAAAACAAGATGCAAATGCCTGGGTTTAATGTTGAAAATAGAAATGATCCCATTATAGTCCAAAGAGTCACAGAGTTCTTTTTCAAAAAACAAAGGGTTGTTGAGGCGGGTAGTAACTCATGGATGCAAATTGGGTTGTGAAGGTGGTTCATCAATTGCAGTTAGATCGGCGGGTAACCTGTGTCAGACTGACCGGGAGAGAGCACTGGAACTGCCGCCAGGGAGCAAGCGGCAGCCGGCGCCACCAGCGCCTGACTAGCCTTCTTGTGGGTTAATGAGTCTGAAGAACTGGGCTGGTAAGACTCGGTAGATGGAGGCAGTGGCGTATCTTCTTCATCAACTCTTGCTTTTTTAAATAACACATTAAAGAAACTTTAGCCATTATTGTGGCAATGTTAATATTAGCTAAAAAAGCAGTTAGCAAAGTTAGCTGGCAGACTGCCAGAGCCTGCCGGCCGCCGCCCCCCACAGAGTCTATCTGTCAGAACTCCTAGCAACCGAGCAACCAATTATGTTTCGGAGGCTTCCTACAACTTGCTTCAACAATTTCATTTTATTTAGAAAGCAAATTAAACACACACCAGTCAACAATAAATCCGGTTTATATTTGCTTAAATACATTTGAATAATAAAAATAAACTAAAAATGTATTTTGGTTAAACTTGCCTGGGCGGGCCAGGGAGTTATGTGGGCGGGCCAGTGCCGCCCTGGCCCATTGCTGGCTACGCCCCTGGCTGCGTTATTAATGATGAATGGGATATTTCAATTTAATGTTGGTAAATTACATTATTGACAAATGAGGAGCTCTTTTCCAAAACGTGATAAATTCGTTTTCAATAGTTTTAAAGAAAGGACCGTTTTTGCCCCACACATTTTGTGAATATTTAATTTATCCAGTTAATTTTTTTTTTGCTCAGTCTGAACATGTTTATCAATAAATATTAAATCAAACAACAATATTGTTGATGATAAATTCAAAGTAAAAACGCTATTAATCCATAAATTTTTTCCAGAACGCTATAAATTCATCCATTTAAAAAAAGTATGGTTTGTCTTTTTTAAAAGTAGCTTGTTTTTTATTTTTCATGTTTACATTTGAGGAAAAAACAACATGACAGTTCTCCATTATGGAGGTGACCACTCTTAAAGCGGCAATAAAAGACTTTCAATCTTTTACAGAGACCAAAACGGAAAGCACAAGCCTCTCTTTAAAGCAAATTTTATTTTCTACCAATTATATCTTAACTGTGATCAATTTTTTATTAATGAATTTCCTGGATTTATTAAATAAAAAGTAAATAAAGCAGACAATAGATAATCAACAACAAAAGCTCCAGCACCCTGAACTGGAGCTTATATCATCATGAACCATAACTTAACCTTTAACACTCTGGGGTCGACGGTGGCGCGGGCGCCGCAAACTCTTTATTTTTCAATCACTCCGCAAAGAGACTTAAATTACTCTGCTGATTTTTGACATACAGATATGATTTATACATCATTTCAAACGTTAAAGTGTCTAGTTTTTTCTGTCCACTCCCAATAAAAACAGAATGTTGTGCTTTTCGCAAAATTAAGAAAATAAACATGATGCACGTTCTGTTCTCTCTCCCTCAGTGAAGTCCTTTCAGAAACGCGTCAGAAAAATAAACTGTAACTTAACGAATACTTGGTGTAGAAACAAAAGATAAATGTCTACATAATGCTTGGAATGTCTCCTTTTAAATGATATAAGTGAAATTGAAAACAGATATTGTCATTCGGTGTAAACTGTATGAGAAGGAGGAGAAGTACCGTATTTCGCCAGTTACCTCATTATCTGTAATGAGATTGGATCGCCACACCCCCGCGCCATTGAAGTGAATGAGCAGAAACATCCATATGCATGACTCGTGCCTCCTGCAGTCAATGGATATGCAATCCACAATCCAGTCTCTCCATTCCTTGTTGTTCCCTCCGATTGCACCAAACATGACATAAATCCTTATTTCCTTGCGTATGTGTGTCAGTATCTCCAGACGCGAGTGTTTTCTTTGTTCTTCCGTCAAACAGTTCACGCGATTGGAACACACATACACAAACACGCGAGTCAGGAAACTCGACGCGCTTTTTGGTATTCTTATATAATGCGCGATTCCAAACAGTACAATCCTTATTTAGTTGCGTCTAAGCGCATATCTCCGCACAGCAAGTTTATTAAACACAGGATCACTCGCGTGTGCACACATTCACTGCTTTCATGATCAACACGTGAGGTAATGGCGGCGGTTGTAAACAAACATTGATACGTTTACCACGCGTGTCCCTTGTTGTGTTTCTACTATAATGATTACAAATACAAAAATAAGAGTCCAGACAACGATAGGCAGTTGTTCTTTTGAGCTTTTTACTGCACAAAAGTAAACCTCTCGCTGGGCAACCAAACACTAACCCTGGGTTTAAGTGTGTTCATGTTAAGATGGCCAAACAGTATCTTTACCATGATTAAGCTACTATGGTTTTTAAAAGGTAACTTATACTTGTGAAATTAATAGAAAATATTTCAATAGAAATATATATAAATATATATAATGTGTGTGTGTGTGTGTATTTACATTATATTGAAAAGTAAACCTTATCATGGTTTTACTACAGAGAAAGTTATTCCTGTTGAACATCCCCACAAGGCTCATTAGTGGCTCATTATTCAACTCTTTTGTCTCTCAGCTGTCAATCATTGATTATTCAGGAGCTTTCCCGCCTCCATGCATACAGCCTTTCCCAAGCAAAAGTGTCTTAGAAATTGTAAATCAATATCTTGCTTTATGTGATTGAGTAGGCCATATGATTTTCACATCATTTTGAAGAAAAAACTCTAGACTACTAGATCCAGTTTGGAAAGTCTTGGGAAAACATGTTTAGAATGAGTTTTGTGGAGCTATATCAGTGACTTAAAAATTTTGCTTTTTCAAAAACCACGCATAAACATTTTTCTCTCAAAAATACAAACATGTACATACATGTTGATTATATAATATTGTAGCCCAGTTTGTGATGAACACAGTGTAATGAGACTTTTGCCATTAATGTTTTTAAGCAACTGAAAAAAGCACAAATGTCAGTGCATGTCAAAACTTCCCAAGGGCCCTAAAAACCCCTTAGACCCCAGAGGGTTAAGTTACTCGCCTTACAGGCCTAAAAAAAATCTCATTGCAATATTTTGCATGTTCATAATTGGAAGGCTACTTTTTCTGGTTCTTTGATAAGCGTTTGACTATTTTACCTTCCATAGACGTCTCTAACGAAAGTCAGAGAGAGAAAAGACCTAGAGTGGACTTCGCTGAATAGGCCTGGGGCGGTAACCGAATTACCGCGGTCACGTGACCCATGCCGCGGGTCTGAGCTCCTCACCGTCATAACCGCAACAAAAAAAAAACACTTGAAACATTGGCTTGCACTTGTGTGTATATGTGGGGACGTTATACACGCAGCTTGTTAACAACCGCAGCTTGTTAACTGAACATTAATCGTTAACTGATATGATTTTTAATATTAAAATTTCATTGAGTAGTATTAAATTTTCATTAAATTTTCCTTTTTTGGTTGAAATCGGCTTGTTTTTCCGGAGATTCTAGCATGCAGCGGGGGGCATCATTGTCTGTGTATATTTACATACTGTATAAGCTTGTGTTTTCGCTCCACCCCCAAAGGGAACAGTGTGACTACTACATAAGGACAGTTCGCTGAAAATGAAAATAATGTCATTAATGACTTACCCTTATGTCGTTCTAAACTCGAAAGACCTCCGTTCATTGTCGGAACACAGTTTAAGATGTTTTAACGTTAGATTTAGTCCGAGAGCTTTGTGTCTCCTCCATTGAAAATCTATGTACGGTTTTCATGTCCAGAAAGTTAATAAAAACATCATCACAGTAGTCAATGTGACATCAGTGGGTCAGCTTGAATGTGTTGAAGCATCAAAAATACATTTTGGTCCAAAAATAGCAAGAATTACGACTTTATTCAGCATGGTCTTCTCTTTCGGTTTTATTATGAACCGCGTGAAGTCACTTGACTGTACTCAGACATGTTTTGCTAAGTTTTTTTTTCAAACTTACAGCGTGTCTCCCCAGACTGTAAACGAACTCGGGCACACAAAACAAAAGAAAAAAAAAATCTAGGGCGGAACAAATAACAGTCAGCCCCGTCGTACGTCACTGGCTTGCTCGACTTTATGCGGCGCTGCAGTCGGATGTCGCCAAAGTACCGCGAGAGCTCTTCAAGAAATCCTACAGAGTAGTTTAATTTCAACTCGCTCTCGCGGTACTTTGAAATCAACTCTCTGTCAGTTCTTGCAGCGCAGCATGAAGTCAAACACATTTAAGTTACACAGAGATTGTTGAATACGTTATATAATTGGCTACATGTTTTGTCTATCAATATTTCCATAAAGTCATTGGCTGATGGAGGAACGAGTGAGCGATTGGTTACATCCCTAAAGGACGTCACGTTTTCGACGGCGCTGTTTGGATCATAGACATCATATAGGTTTGGATTATCTATTATACTAACTCCCTATTTTAAATATAAACTCTGAAGGCAGGTTCATGTGTGTAACGGAACGTAAATTACCGCAGTGTTATCTCATATACATGTTACAAAATGCGAAATCTGATGTAAACAATAGACTATATAATTCACGGATTATACAAATTTGTGGACAAAAATTGTCATTGGATGATTCACACATGTGAAACAGACTGGATTGGACTTGTGATCCCCACAAAGGTAAAAAGTTCTGTTTATTTTTGCATGTTGTCATAAAATACATATGATGCTAGAACATCTGTATCTCAAAACGGCTTTACAGGGGGTATGGCTTAGCTAAATGAGATGTAAATGAGCCCTATTGTCTCTTCAGGCAGGGGAAAGTGCTAAGCCCTTTTCACACAGACATTCCGTAAAATACACGGGACAGGCATCCTGGATTTTTCCAGAATAGTTAAGAGTTTTTGTTCATTCACACTGCCAAGATTACACGGCATCTGATGGTCCCGGAAAGACAAGTGACCTGTTGAAAGTCCCGCCCTCTCTTCTACGCAGCGTCTGAAGTTTGCAAAGTATTTATTATTCCTCTCTCCAGAAACAACTTGAGTGCATTTTTGTTTATAATAAGACTACAAAGGAGCGCGTGAACGCACAGTTCTATGCTGGTGAATGATTTCAGCTTCAGAGTGGATATTTGACGAGCTCCCTGATTTCTGCTTTAATACAGTTTTCAGACATTTCTCATCGTGATTGTTTATATGCATTTAAAACCAGTGGCGTGCCGTGGGGTTTCAGTCAGGGCCTTCAGTAAGCATGTAAACCACATACATACTCATCTGTTACAGCTAACGCACCCATATGCAAATAATGCGCATATTCGGCCGCACATACAGGCACTCAGCAACATGACAGCTGATCAACAATTAACTTAGCCTAAAACAGTATGCTAGGTAAGGGTGGGTTGAACTCAGACTAAATTTCACTGCATGTATTATGTAATCCCCCTATGCACACTGTGTGCATAGTGTCACATCCACATGCTACAGGCTACTATTAGTGCAACACGAACCACTCAAAAACAATGTGCATAAGCCCTTAATAATGCTTATTATTAGATACAAACCACAATCTGCATGATACAATACTCGACAAGTAGTAAAGCACTCACCCGTCACTTTTCAGTCACATACCCGAGGACATGAGAGCTGCGCTGTGTTACTGAAGTCAGCCGTCTCATCCACCATAACTGCCACAAAATTTGTTTAATTTCTTCTTTGATGTGATAATTTAACACTTCTGACACTGCATTTTTTATATCGTTTTAATTTTTTCCTGACGGTCCTGTAAAAACGGTGGCCATGGCAATATGATGTCGCAAGTCAGCATCATGCTCCGCTAATAGCGTTAACAATTCCAAGTAATTACCTTTGTTCAACGAATCTTCATCGTGTCCCCTGATAATTCTCGCCGTCCCAAAAAGAGAACACAGTCACTCACTAAGACGCTTCAGAATGTCCCGGTCCTTTCTGACCCTCTCATTGTGGACGCTGATCTCCAGTTTTCTCTACTCGTTAAGTTCCAAATCCACAAGACTTTCACCGAAAGTTTTTAAATGCATGACATTATTATGTCGCTCGGAGCCTTGGTGTTTAAGAGCTGCCTTCATGAAGCTGTTCAGACTGTCAAAGCCAGAATCATTCCATGTCCCTTTACTCGTATTAAAAAGTAAACACGGCCAACAAAATAACTTCTTGTGCTGGGGCAACAAGATCGCGTGTATCTGCAACAGCGGATGTCATTTTCTTTAATAATTATTGAATTTCCCGCTTCCGTTGGAAATTGACGACAGACGTTAGGGGTAGCGCTGGGCACGTCGCTAGACCCGGAGGACGTGCTGTCAATAAACGTCAAAATTTGATTGGTTGATGTTTCTGTCACGTATGATTGGAACAAATCAGATGTGTTGTCCTTCAACACAAGCCTAGCAGTATCTGTAGAGCTGGCCCCAGCTGAATAAGCTGATTTTTATGTGAATTTTTGAGGGTACTCCAGTTCAACCTTAACAAAACTAACGAATTTTGCGGACATTACACCAATGAAAAAAATAAATAGCATACTAAAGAAAAACATTCAACACTTTTTTAAAAAATATATTTTTTTTATAGGGCCAGCAGAGAAGGCCCTGCTGGTCCTGACGGCCCACCACTGTTTAAAACCCGCATTTTGAGGAGCTGAACGATATATCTTGTTGGGATGACACACGGGTATTTTCATTTATTATAGCTCAAATGAGCACGTGACGCGATATTCTTTTATGCTGCTGAATGATCTCTGTTTCAACGCAGTAAATGACAAAATTCTGCTTCAGTCCAGTTTGCCGAAATTTCTCGTCGTGAATGTTGTTAATTCCTTATTTTAAAGAGTTGAACCAACTTCATGTTGCCATGACACGCGCGTCCTCACTACGGCACGTGCTCATTGTTTATGCGTCTCATTTATCATTTCCTGATAACTGCTTCAATCTAGTTTGCAACATTTCTCGTGGTGAATGTTTATATGCATGTTAAGCGTTGTGATGACAACGACACGCCCATTACGGCATTCTTGCGGCTTCTTGTTCACACAGAGGGTTATCCGTGTATCTGACTAGGTCCTCTTTCCGGCAACAATCCCAGAAGATTAACGGGACGAGTTTGTGTTCACACAGACGCTTGTCTGGCAATTTTACGAGTATCTTCTGGGACCAAAGGTCTGTGTGAATGGGGTTTTATATTCAAATGGCCACAACTTCTCTAAATCTTATCAGATTTTCATGTGTTACACATCGTTGGAAAGCTAAGAAACTGCACTTTTAGAATCTGTGACTAACTCAAAATTCCCCAGATCCGACTTGTGTCCCTACTTTCTGTGACTGGTCACATATTATTGTTTTGTATAGGCTAAACAATGCAGCCTATTTTATTTTGCTTATACAAATGCATAGTTTGTGTTTATCTTGTATTAGGCTACTTTTACCAACAAGTGGCATTCTTTAGCCTTCTTTTTAAGCCCATGTTAAGTTTACTGTGTTTTGGTTTTCCTTTCATGGGTATTTGTGAAGATTTATGGATGTTGTAACCTCAGTCTTTGGCTTAGCCTACCTTTCCTGTTTTTTTGTTGTTGTCTAAAATGCGTTAATAAACACTTTATTAACATATTCTATGCCTGCATTTTGTGCTTGTGAAAGCCTCAATTGGGCATCCACGTTTTGAAATAGCCTAAGCCTCCTATACAAGTGGGAAATCCTTATTTACCTTTTGAATGTTAAGCGTTATTAACCTTTCAATAAATGCTGACGAGGGACAAAATGCCAGATTTCCAAACACATTGAACTGAGCAATGCCATTGTACCATTTGTATAGGCTACTTTTAAACGCATATAGCTCAGCAATGTCAATTTTATGTTTTTTCTGAGAGGGGCGGGGTTTTTGATGGGAAAGTCGTGGGAGAGACGCATACTTCTATTTGACTGTATAAACACATGTAGCATCTTAATTGTTAAGAAATTGAACCAAAATAAATTAATAAATCAAGCCTTTTTACATAACACTAGGCTTTATCATACAGCATTTAGAAAAATAACAGTTTGCGCTCCTAAGGGCTTTCACACTTTTCCAAAAGTGGGTCAAGCAGGGTTGAAACATTCTCATTTTCCAGCTCCCCAGAGTTAAATATTAGATTTTACCATTTTGGAATCCATTCAGCCGATCTCTGGGTCTGGCGGTACCACTTTTAGCATAGCTTAGCACAATCCATTGATTGTGAATCCATCTGATTAGACCATTTAAAACTTGACTCTTCTATAGTTACATTGTGTACTAAGACCAACAGAAAATTAAAAGTTGTGATTTTCTTAGGCCGATATAGCTAGGAACTATACTCTCATTCTGGCGTAATAATCAGGCGCAATGATATGCCCGAAAATAGTCCCCTGCTATTGAAATTTACCAAGGGGTAAAATTGAAAATTGAAAGGATAGGGAGTTACCCCAACATAAGAAATAAAAAGACTAGTATATCCAGGAATGAAAATAGAGGATGGTCTGAGATTTGTCAAGTCACGCTTCCCAAAAGAATTAGTGTCTTTCCCGTATAGCACTAAACTTGACATGAAGGAAGGGTTGCAATATTTTAGGGTGATGTACACCCATCAAGTTAAAACCATAGGCTGTGCATGAGCCCGACCACATGATGAAAGATTGCCCTGAGTTTCAGTGCTATAAGTGCAAGGAAAGAGGACATTTTACAAGGTACTGCAATGTGTCTACTGTAAGAAAGTTGTTTACATTTGATTTACACCATCACCCCCCCCCCACCAAATGTGCATATTATTTAATATTCGTATATTTCATATTTTTTCAAATATGACGAACAATGGCCAATCTTATATCAAATGAAAGCTCTCACTCTTAGGAATAAGGCTATTTTTGTTCTATTTTCATCAAAAATCCAACAATCGTCAAATGAATAATGAGCTTAAAAATTGTCTTTTGTAAACGTATGTGAAACTTGAGCGTGAACTGCCTCAGATAGCACAGATACAACATCTTTTATCTTAGGTCGTACTCTAAAAAAATGAGTCCATATAAAACCTTTTTTTGTGTGTACATGAATCCCTTGCTATTTATTGTATGTTATACTGTGAGGGTCAGAGGAACAGATGAACCCAAACGCAAACGATGTCGGGGAAAAACAGGAAACACTTTATTTTACAAACAAAAACCCACGAGGGGGTGCACAAAATGAAACATTAAACTGACAAATAACACTAAGACTTAGACTTGATAGCTAGACTGAAAACCTACACGAGAACACAACACAATGAACCTGCACAGAACGAAAGATACAATGACATTAAATAGAAAAACCAAACAAGATAACAAGCGGGAACAGGTGATGGGAGAAAACCAATGATTACTAATAAGCAGGAGAACGAGGGGGCGGGGTCACAAGACAAGACACCGGAGGCACATGCCACACACAAAAACAAGGCATGAACCTCCACATAAGGCCTGGGACTGCCAGAACTCTGCCACCATGACAAAATACAAATATAAACAAGACCTTATGGCAGAGCCCTGACAAAAACAAAACAAAGTACTTTTATATGAAAAATGTTTTTTCACACCCTTCAGTAAAATAAGAATAACTTTTGAATTTGACATGCTAAAGAGACCAATTGGATGTTTACAGCCTGCTGCTGGTAACTACCAGAACTGTCTCCAGTCTGCTAGAGCACACAGAACCAAAGTTATTCACAAATATACAAAAAAAGAAAATTTGGTGTTTCATCATATGAAAACCAACATAAATAAGAATATTTGTCACAAACAGCAGCTTTTTATGTAACTTCAAAGGGTTTCCTGTAAAATGATATTGTAAAGATATTGCATTTACTCCACTGCATGTGTTTATGGGGACAATTTAAATGTTTCGGCGGAAATTGAATACAAAAAAGGTATTATTTCACCCTTCAGTTGGAATAGAATAACTTTTGCATAGATTATGATAGAGAAAACAAATAAATTTTCCTCTGTAAGCTGACATTAGATGGAATCTAACAAAACTGTCTCCAGGTTGCCGGAGCACCCATGGCCAGAGTTATACACTCAAATACAGACTTTAGAAAAAAAATATCAAAAAGCTCCTTTTTATTTTTTTGTGTTTATTAGAGGACTGACAACATATACAACCATGTTTAGTTCTTTTAACAATGTTTTTGTTATTTCAAAGAGTTTCCTGTAATATGATAACAAACTTTTGTATGTACACCTCTGCATGTGGGTATGGTAAGCTTTTGAAATTGGGTAGGCCAAATCCAGGCGGAAATCCCCAAAATATCCTCTGTGCTTATTTTAAGTAATCAGGATTTTAATACTGTTTTGAGTAAATACAGGAAGAAAATAGTTAAACTCAATAATGGAAAATATTAATTTGGTTGATGTGTGGAGAGAAATGAATGTAAGCAAGAGACAATATTCAACCGTTTGTTCAAAGTTTGTTCAACATTAAACATTAACAAGTCTATGTTTTTACAGAATAAAACTATAAAAGAACAGCCTCATGAAAAGCATTTTGGGAACCAGAAATCCTAATCAACCTTTTTCTGTTGTTTCCTTCATATTTTGCTTCCCAGAATGATTTGCATGAGGCTGTTATTTTATAGATTTATTCTGTAAATAAAAAGACTTGTTAATGTTTGATGTTCATTTAACTTTGAACAAACTGTTGCCAGTAAATAACATACATTTAAATCTACAGTAAGTTACTGGCAAACAGCTGACAGTAATACTGTCATTTCTACAGAATGTTTTAACAGTGTAGTGTTAGGTGTTGATAGATAAACAGAGTTTCATGAATGGTTTCAGGGTGAGGATCAGTTAAAGAGAAGCCTGAGGTATAAGCACCTTTATACTGTAAGTCTACAGTACAAGCCTACTTGTGTGGTGAACAATTATTGTCTGCAGGACATTAACACTCTGGGGTCGACTGCGGCGCAGGTGCCGCAAACTCTTTATTTTTCAATCACTTCGCAAAGAGACTTAAATTACTCTGCTGATTTTTGACATACAGATATGATTTATACATCATTTAAAACGTTAAAGTGTCTAGTTTTTTTCTGTCCACTCCCAATAAAAAGAGAATGTTGTGCTTTTCGTAAAATTAAGAAAATAAACATGATGCGCATTTGTTCTCTCTTCCTCAGTGAAGTCCTTTCAGAAACGCGTCAGAAAAATTTACTGTAACTTAACGAATACTTATCATAGAAACAAAAGATAAATGTCTACATAATGCTTGGAATGTCTACTTTTAAATGATGTAAGTGAGATCGAAAACAGATATTGTCATTCGGTGTAAACTGTATGAGAAGGAGGAGAGGTACCGTCTTTCTTCTGTTACCTCATTATATGTAATGAGATGAGATCGCCACACCCCCGCGCCATTGAAGTGAACGAGCAGAAACATCCATATGCATAACTCGTGCCTCCTGCAGTCAATGGATACGCAATCCTCAACCCAGTCACTCTATTCCTTGTTATGCTGAGTTGTTTCATCCGAGTGCATCAAACATGACATCTAAATCCTTATTTACTTGCGTATGTATGTCAGTATCTCCAGACGCGAGTGTTTTCCTTGTTCTTCCGTCAAACACATCACGTAGGTATGTGACAAAAAATATAAATAATAGAAAATTCATATATAATTATAACCATATGATAGATAATAAAAATAACTATAACATGGTTTTTAAATTATTAAAATCAGATAATTATTAAGAAAGTTATGGAATATCTTTTTAACTCGAAAATTAGGGGGCATTTTTGTACCCAATTAAAACGATAAAGCTATGAAAAACTGTGACCTCTTCTGCTTGACTAAACACTTTAAAATATCATAATGTCCTCATTTCTTGGTCTATTTCATAATTCAAACACCACATTGTAGGTAATTAAAAGCAAGATTAAGATGACATCTTTTTAAAAGATATATATAAACATTTTATTATTTTTGATTAACCACTAATTAATAAAACCGAGAGCATCAATCCACGCATATCTTTCCGTATGAAATCAAAGCCCTCTCAAATAAAAGCTATATTTTTATATATTAAAGAAACATTTCATTGTTTCTTTAATATTTCTTAATTGACTAATAATGCTGGCGAGCAATTTATATAGTCTGGTATTATTAATACATTAATTGATGATTATGTTATTTATCATTAATAAATCAATAAATGCATACATGTTGCATACATGTATTTATTTATATGTTTGACAAAATCATGCCAATAATGTAATCTAGAGATGCTAATCCTTCGTTCTGTATGATTACTTTGAAAAATACTGCACGGATTGATGAAAACGGAGAAGTTTTGGAAGCCAATATGATTGAAAGGGCGATTCTGTCACTAGTATATGGGCTTTAGAGGTATTCACAAAGCAAAGATATGACAGATTTCCTAAGTTACCAACGCGTCTGGTGCTGAATACCTGCTGGGAAGACAGCTGTGGGAATAAAGCGCTCGTGCGGTTTACGTCATTTTGTCACATACCTACATCACGCGATGGGAACGCACATACACAAATCCACGAGTCAGGAAACTCAACGCGCTTTTTGGTATTCTTATAAAATACGCAATTGCAAACAGTACAATCCTTATTTAGTTCCGTCTAAGCATATATCTCCGGACAGCAAGTTTATTAAACACAGGATCACTTGCGTGTGCCCACACTCACTGCTTTCATGATCAACACGTAAGGCAATGGCGGCGGCTGTAAACAAACATTGATAAGTTTATCGCGCGTGTCCCTTGTTGTGTTTCTACTATAATGATTACAAAAACACAAATAAGAGTCCAGAAAACGATAGGCAGTTGTTCTTTTGAGCTTTTTACTGCACAAAAGTAAACCTCTCGCGGGCCAACCAAATACTAACCCTGTGTTCATTTTACAATGGCCAAACAGTATCTATACCATGATTAGGCTACTATGTTTTTAAAAGGTAACTTATATTTGTGAAGTCTTTCCCAAGCAAAAGTGTCTTAGAAATTGTAAATCAATATATTGTTTTATGTGAATGAGTAGGCAGAATGAAGAAAAAACGTCTCGGTTACGGATGTAACCCTCGTTCCCTGAAGGAGGAAACGGAGACGTCACGTCGTGACCGACGAATTGGGAACTCGCTTAGAGAGACCAATCTGCTTCGAATACTACTAAAACGCCAATGAACTTGGCATTGAGATATTTGCATAATGCTGGCGCTGCCCCGCCAGGTGCGTATATAAGCAGCAGGTGCAAATAGGAAAATTAGCTTCTTTTTCGCTGAGAAAGCCGGAAAGTGTGACCGGCCGTAACAGCAGGTGGCAGCACCTGTGGCGACGGGACGTGACGTCTCCGTTCCCTCCTTCAGGGAACGAGGGTTACATCCGTAACCGAGACGTTCCCTTTCAGTCGGTCACTACGACGTCACGTCGTGACCGACGAATTGGGAATCCCTACCAAAACGCCACTAGGGGCTGACCTCTTCCAGTGTCTGCAGAAAATCCTCCAAAATCCCCTCGGGGAAAATGGAGAAATAGGATAGGGCAGAAAGGCCGGGCACTAGATGTTCCTTTAACCCACAGAAGTGCCAGCGACAGGGAAGCGCCCTACCTGAGCGGGATAGGAACGCTGCGGAAGCCACCGCCCCTCTTAAGGGCTAATGGTGGACGATAAAAAATAAAGACAGCCGTGGCTGTGTAAGCAAAGCAGTGCTCTGCTAAGGGAAACGTGGGCTGGTAGGATTAACCCCACGGAAAAATACTCACAAAGGAACCCGGTGGGACACAATGTGGAGCCCGAGCCAACACGTAGGTCCGCGAGGATACAGCTAGTGAAGGCTGACAGCCAATGCTCCGCAACAAAGGCTGCCAAGGCAGCGGAGGAAGAACAATTCAAACCATTACGCATTTTTGTTCTGAAGGCCTTCCATACTGACACAGTTATGAAGCATCAGTTGGAGGCTGCAAGCCGACCTGCGAGTCTGCTCTCCGTGCCCTCCCTGGTGAGGAAAGAACACGAGAGGATACAGGCTCGATACGAACACTGTAAAATCTAATGAACGTTTAAGGTGTCGCCCAACCAGCAGCTCTACAGATATCTGTTAGCGAGGAACCACGAGCTAAAGCCCAAGATGAGGCAACACTCCGTGTGGAGTGCGCCCTCAAAATAAAGGGGCAAGGAATACCCTGAAGATTATAAGCCAGGGTGATAGTATCAACTATCCAATGAGACATCCTCTGCTTAGTGACAGCTTTCCCTTTCTGCTGGCCACCATAACAAACAAAGAGCTGGTCTGAGGTCCTGAGGCTTTGCGTGCGATCCACGTAGAGTCGCAGTGCGCGTACGGGGCACAACAAAGCCATGGTTGGGTCTGCGTCCTCCGGAGGCAGCGCTTGCAAGCTCACCACTTGATCTCTGAAAGGAGTGGTGGGAACTTTGGGCATGTAGCATGGTCTGGGCCTCAATGTTACGCTCGAAGCAGCAGGACCAAACTGAAGGCACGAATCGTCAACAGAGAATGCATGTAAATCCCCTACTCTCTTCACTGAAGCCAATGCTAGCAGGGTCAGAGCTTTCATTGATAAAAGCTTCAGACTCGCAGACTGCAAAGGCTCGAACGGGGGGGCCTGAAGGGCTTTCAGCACCATGGACAGGTCCCAGGGAGGAATAGAAGGAGGGCACGAGGGGTTTAGCCTACGAGCGCCTCTTAAAAATCTAATAACCAAATCATGCTGGCCAACTGATCTGCCGTTGATAAGTGAGTGATGAGCAGAAATAGCAGCGATATCAACTTTAATGGTGGAGGGTGACAGCCTACCGTCTAACCTATGTTGAAGATATAAAAGCACGATGTTAATAGGGCATTCTCGGGGGTCCTCGCGTTGCGAAGAGCACCAGGTGACGAAAAGGTTCCATTTAAACGCGTAAGCCCGTCTCGTGGACGGAGCTCGAGCCGCGTTGATTGTGTTAGATACCGCTTGTGGTAAATCACCTAAACCTTGCGCGCGCTCAACGACCACACATGGAGATCCCACAGGTCGGGGCGCGGGTGCCATAATGTGCCCCCTCCTTGAGAAAGAAGGTCCTTCATCAGGGGAATCCGCCAGGGAGGGGCTGTCGCGAGGAGCATTAGCTCTGGAAACCAATTCTTGCTCGTCCAATATGGGGCGATCAGTAAAAGGCTCTCCTCGTCCTGCCTGACTTTGCACAACGTCTGTGCGATTAAGCTCACTGGGGGGAATGCGTATTTGCGCATCCCCCGAGGCCAGCTGTGTGCCAAAGCGTCCACGCCGAGGCTGCCCTCGGTTAGTGAATAAAATAGGCGACAGTGGGTATCGTCCGGCGACGCAAACAGGTCTATCTGCGCACGACCGAACTTCTTCCAAATTAGCTGGACCGTCTGGGGGTGGAGTCGCCATTCGCCGGGGCGCACAGCTCGAGAAAGCGCGTCCGCTGCTGTATTGAGCGAGCCCGGAATGTGAATGGCACGAAGGGACCTCAGATGCTTCTGACTCCAAAGGAGGAGATGACGAGCGAGATGCGACAGGTGACGGGAGCGCAAACCGCCTTGACGGTTGATATACGCAACGGTCGCAGTGTTGTCGGTGCGTACTAGTACATCCTTCCCTCGCAGCTCCGTAGCGAAGCGTACAAGTCCCAGATATACTGCCCACAACTCTCGGCAATTGATGTGCCAGTGCAACTGGGGTGCTGTCCACACCCCTGAAGCTGTAAGCTCGTCGTACGTGGCACCCCAGCTCGTGTCGGACGCATCTGTGTGTACAACAGCATGCTGAGCGATTTGTCTCATGGACACACCGGACCTGAGAAACGCGGGGTCCGACCACGGGGGGAATGTTAGGCGACACGCAGGTGTAATAGCTACACGATGGATGCCGGCGCGCCACGCTCTCCTCGGGACTCGATCGTGAAGCCAACGCTGAAGCGGTCTCATATGGAGCAGTCCGAGCGATGTCACGGCCGCTGCTGCTGCCATATGCCCCAGGTGCTTCTGAAATTGTTCCGCATTCTTCCCTCGAAATATACCGAGGCAAGTCAGAATTGACTGGACGCCCTCTTCTGTTAAACGCGCCGATAAATCGATCGAGTCCAGTTCCATACCGAGAAAAGAGATCCTCTGCGTGGGGCAGAGTTTGCTTTTTTCCCAGTTGACCCGAAGACCCAAACGGGCGAGATGCCGAAGCGTTAAATCTCTGTGCTCGCAGAGCGTCCGTCGAGAATGCGCTATTATAAGCCAATCGTCGAGGTAAGCCAATATGCGAACGCCGCTCTCTCTGAGGGGTTTTAACGCCGCCTCCACTACTTTCATGAACACACGGGGAGAGAGGGATAGCCTGAACGGTAAAACTTTGTACTGGTATGCCCGTCCCTCGAATGCAAACCGGAGAAACGGTCTGTGACGAGGGAGAATGGACACATGAAAGTACGCGTCTTTCAGGTCTATTGCCGCAAACCAATCTTGGGGGCGAATTGAATTGAATATTTGCTTCGGTGTTATCATCCTGAAAGACCTCCTCTGCAGAGATTTGTTCAGAACGCGCAAATCCAAGATCGGTCGCAACCCACCGCCTTTTTTGGGTACTATAAAATACGGGCTGTAGAAACCCGACCTCATCTCGGTTGGAGGGACCGGCTCGATCGCGTCCTTCGCCAGCAGGACTTCGACCTCTGCACGCAGTACGTGTGCGTCGGACGCTTTCACCGTGGTGAAACGAATGCCCGAGAATTTGGGTGTGTGCCGGATGAATTGAATTTCGTAACCGAGGCGGACAGTGCGTAAAACCCAACGAGACGGGCTGGGAAGCTGAAGCCAAGCCCCCAGGGACCGTACGAGGGGAATTAACGGCACTACCGGGGTACCCGCGGTGGGGCGGCTGAGCGGGACAGGTGGTACTGCCGGTACGTCTGCTGAGACAGCATAAGTATCTACAGTATGTGTGTGTGTGACACTGACCTGAGCCCGCTGAGGGTGACGGTCGTCTGGTCTCCTCAGCGGAGAGCACAGACTCCGAGGAGGGTGCTGGTGGTCCTGTCTCCTCAGCGGAGAGCTGGAACTCCTCAGGACACCCATTGGCGATAGAGGAGAGGGAGGAAGAGCATGTAAATGCCCGCTCACATCTCTCTCGATCCTCTGGAGACCTGGAGAAGGAATAGGAATGCACTCTTTTTGTGGTTTTGTGGGTGCTGGCTGAGAAGCCGGCGGAACAGAAACAAAACGAAACCAAAGATTCTCCACCCGGCCCTCTACCGGTGGAGGGAGCGATGCCATCACCGTCTCCCGTAGAGTGATCCCATCCAAATCCAGGTCGCCCGTCTCAGGGCCGCTTCGATTTCCGTTTACCACGGGAAGCGGGCGGGGCGGGCTGTCGGCGGCTGTTCCCCCTCCGTGGCCTGGAAGATGTTCTAGTGGGGGGGGTGGAGGCAGCCACCGCAGGGCACCCTCAGCGAGGAGCAGACGGGCCCGCCGGCGCTGGAGGGCGAGATGCAGGTCGCTTGCGCCGGGGCATGATCTGAGCGATCGCCTCCGTCTGCTTCTGGGCGGCGGAGAATTGCTGGGCGAAGGACTCCACCGACTCACCGAAAAGACCAGCCTGGGACACTGGAGCGTCTAAGAACTTGTTCTTCTCTGCATCCGACATGTCCGCCAGACATAGCCATAAGTGGCGTTCCTGGACCACCATCGTGGACATGGCACGACCAATCGCCTGCGCTGTCACCTTCGTCGCGCAAAGAGCCAGATCAGTGGCAGCCCGGAGCTCCGAAAGGACAGGCGAGTCGTGTCCTCCCTCGTGCAGATCCCTCAAGGCCTTTGCTTGGTGAACCTGCAGCAACGCCATTGCATGCAGGGCTGAAGCCGCCTCTCCACATGCCTGGTGGGCAGCGCCCGTTAAACCGGAAGACTGTCTGCAGGCACGAGAGGGGAGGGTTGGGCGGTCCTTCCAAAAGGGAGCGTTAGCCGGACACAGTTGCATCGCGACCGCGCGCTCCACAGGAGGGATCCCCGTATAACCCTTAGCGGCTCCGCTGGTGAGGGAGGTGAGGGGGGAGGGCTGAAACGGCCGTAATCTCGTAGAAAACGGCGACTTCCAGGTTCTAGTCAGCTCCTCGTGCACCTCGGGGAAGAAAGGCACCAGTGGAGAGGGTTGTGAAACCCGGGCAGCTCCAAAGAACCAATCATCCAGGCGGGACGGCTCGGGCTGAGGGGGGAACCCACTCTAACCCTACGGTCTCCGCCGCTCGAGCGAGCACGGCCACCATCTCTGGATCGAACTCCGGCGTCCCAACTCGACCAGAGGGAGGAAGGGCGTCGGGGTCCACGTCAGGGGGAGGAGGCCCACCCTCGGATGCTGCGGCGTCGGTGGACCCGGAGGGAGGCACGATGGATTCTAGAGTCATCGTAGAACACGACGCTGAAGTCTCCATCGGCACATCAACCAGCTGTGGATGAGGAGGCTGAGAGCTGGAGGACGAATCCCCCGACCGGCTCAGCACAGTGATGCGGAGGTCGTCCTTAGAGAGCTTCACAGCCGCACCGTGGCGGCGTTCAGCACTCGCAGGACGAGGGTTGCGCTTTTCCCGGAGGAAAGACAACCGTCTCCGCAAATCCACAAGGGACATGTTCTCGCAGTGAGAACACTTACCCCCAGCGAACGCTGCCTTAGCGTGCTCGATGCCCAAACACGAAAGACAACGCTCGTGACCGTCCTTCGGACCCATGTATTTGCCGCACCCAAGATCGCACGGACGAAAAGCCATCCTGAAAAGGACGCTGATGTCCGGATATACGAGAGAGTGGCTGCCTTTAACAAGGCACAAAGCTCTCTCGTATCACTCTTTTAGGGAAATTCACTAAGATGCTTAGTTGATGAGCGCACAGGAAGGCAACGCACACACTAAACTCAAAACAATAAACAGGTGTAGAGCCGTGGAATTAAGCGAAGCGTCCGCTGTGGTACTGCTAGTCCAACCAACTTCAGCAATCAAATCCCAACAGAGTAAAGTAGCTTCTCAGTAGCAGATACTGCCGGCTTTCGAAGCGATAAAAAGCTAATTTCCCTATTTGCACCTGCTGCTTATATACGCACCTGGCAGGGCGGCGCCAGCATTATGCAAATATCTCAATGCCAAGTTCATTGGCGTTTTAGTAGTATTCGAAGCAGATTGGTCTCTCTAAGCGAGTTCCCAATTCGTCGGTCACGACGTGACGTCGTAGTGACCGACTGAAAGGGAACTCTAGACTACTAGATCCTGTTTTAAAAAGTCTTGGGAAAACATGTTTAGAATGAGTTTTGTGGACTTATATCAGTGACTTAAATATTTTGCTTTTTCAAAAACCACGCATAAACATTTTTCTCTTAAAAATACAAACATGTACATACATGTTGATTATATGATATTGTAGCCCAGTTTGTGCTGAACACAGTGTTATCAGACTATTGCCATTAATATGTTTTTAAGCAACTGAAAAAAGCACAAATGTCTGTGCATGTCAAAACTTCCCCAGGGCCCTAAAAACCCCTTAGACCCCAGAGGGTTAACTACAAGGATTCCCTTATTTGGTATAACTTTCCCCAACACTTATACATACCCCAGATAAGGTATATCCAGCCCATTAGCAGCTTTAAGTTGAAAACAATTACACGAATGAAGATGTTAAAATGTTGGGGAAAAAAATATGCTACCGTGGACACCATTGTCCAGTATCCAAAAGACATGGTCACCCCCAATAAGCAACCTACTGATGGGCATGACCCCACTAATTTTGACAAATTGAGGGGGCATATCTCATTAAGATTACTTGAGTCAAAGCTGCCTCCTCCTGAACTGTGACCCAACAATTTAGAGGGAGCTAGTTCCCTTTCAATAAGATTCACTTCGCATTGTGTCAACGCCCGGCATATTCCCCTGCCACTTTTCGGCTGAGAAATACAAAGAGCGAATTTCCGTCTAAAAGAGCACAAGCGCGTTGAGATAATGTAGCTTCAGCACTGCGGCTCATGCCGAGCCCCTGTGCCTGTGGAGGATCTCCACGATAAGTGCATCTTCTGCCTGGATCTCGCCCACACTGAAGCTGTGCTCAACGAGGCGAGCTGCCCCCACTGCAAGCTTTTTCCTCTCGTTGTGCTGCGCGCTCGCCTCTCCACTTTCTAGAGGAAGGCTTCCTGTGCTCCCTCGCTTAAGCAGCAGCGGAGCTGTGAAGCCGGAAAATGTCCTGAGACCGAGTGCTCTATCTCCTCGCCATCAACCCGTCACCTTCGTCCAGAAGGCCCAAAGCCCCCTGACGAGTGCTAGCGACATGTACTCCTTTGGGTCTGGTGACGTGGTTGAGATTATGTCCTCCTCCTACAGTTGGAGGATTGGACGGCTTCAGACGAAGATGCCCACACTGCTGAAGAACCCAACGAGTCATGCCCTCTTCATGACTCAGAGCTCGTCCGCATCCTGACAAAAGCTACTGCGGAGCTCGGACTTCAGTGGTCGCCACCGTCGGAGCGGTGCACAGCCGGCTTGATGAATGGTACCTACAACCCAGGCGCCATCAACCATTCCCTGAGGTCCACCAGTGGCTCACGAAATCTCGGCATGCCCCTCACTCCACCCGAGTACAGAGCGCAGTTTCCCAGGTCCTTTCGGTGGTGGACGGCGCTGATGAACACGGCTATTCCAAGCTGCCGCCACTCGAAGAGTCTGTTGCCGACCATCTTCGGTCGGCGGTTGGAGGTCGAGACTGAACCATCCGTCTAAGCCCCGCCGCCTGACATCTTCACTGGCTTCAAAATCCTACACTGCTGATGGCCAAGCCGCATCTGCTCTCCACATGATGACAGTGCTGCAGGTCTATCAAGCAAAGCTCCTCCGTGATATGGATGAGGCAGGCCTGGACCCGGCATCCTTTGAAGATCTGCCCAGTGCAACTGACCTGGCCCTCCGCACCACTAAGGTCGCCACACAAGCTGTGGGAAGAGCCATGGCCAGCCTGATCATCAAAAATCTATGACAAAACGATCTGTCTCCACACCTGAGACCGGCCACCCAAAACCGCCGCCGGCTCAACGCTACAAACCGACGTCAGCGCAACCCCAACAGCAAAGAGCCAAACCAGGGGTTAAGTGCTTACACTTATGCTTGTTAAGAGCTGTGAACATACTGGGTATAGGGCCACATTCAGTGTCTCTCCGGTAGGGCACTTCAGTCCGTTGTGTATGCACGGCATGATGGGATTATGTTCCCCCATAGCGTCAGCAACTGACGCAAGGTGAAGTGAACCATATTGAAAGGGAACGATAAGGTTACTCACGTAACCCTGGCTCCCTGAAATAACGGGAATGAGCATTGCGTAGCTGGCTGTGCTACAAACGCCTACGCAGCTAATGTTATTCGGCTGCACGCTTCAGTCAAATAATATTGTGCTCATGGGGCTCTCTCCTGGACTTATAAAGGGTGTAAGACCCATCCATGTCGCGGGCTCGAACACCATTGGTCTGTAATTTTTACAGACGTTAACCAATAGGCTTCAATCGCGGAGTAAACAGGAGTTTCCCCCCATAGCGTCATCAACTGATGCAATGCTCGTTCCCATTATTTCAGGGAACCAGGGTTACGTGAGTAACCTTATCGTTTTCTGATGGCTGTTGAGGGATCCTATCCTCTGTCTGAAATGAGACTGTGTTTAAGCACTGCAACACAAGTTCAATAGTCAATGAATTCAAGAAACAGAGACCTTAAAGTTAAACTTTTTATTAATCCACACTTAAATAGCTCAGATTATATCCTACTTTATTCACAATAGTGTAAAAATAAGGAAATTCAGTTTTAAACGGTCCAGACTTCAGCCCGGATATTAAAACATAACCTACCATTCATAGTTCTAGGTTTACCAAGCCTGTGCGAAGGAAGAAGGACATCAGAAACCCACAGCCTCAAGCACACACGCACATCACACGTGATTCAAATCATCAACCACAAGTTTCAATAGAAGTGCTGTGAATAATGCAAATAAATCTACACACTCAACTCAATATACATGCAGTGCAGAACAACTTATGCCACAGGCAGTGGGAGAAAGAACCAGATGACCCCAAAGTGAAAGGACTCCACACAGGCTGTCTCCTAAAACACAAAAGAATGTGTTAAACACCCCCCCCCCAAAGATCACAGAGTACTAAAAATATCAGCCATTGGTACAACAAACCACACACAAAAAATAATTAAAATCAAATCAAATCAATAAAAAAGCAATAGCAAATTAATAGAATAAATAATTTTCAAAACAATCAATATATTATTCGAAACTTAACCAAAATGAATTTGAAGGAAAACAGCAGGGCCTCAGAATCAGAGGTTCATATGTACAGTGTTTCAAAATGGAAGATCTGTTAAACAAAGACAGAAAAATAACAAATACCATATTTAACCAATTACAGTGACATTAAATCACCACAAAATAAAAACACAATCATGATATAAATCCAACACAGCATCATACGCATGCATTAAAAAAACAACCCTTTAAACCATCTAAGAATTATACATTAATATTACTATGCTCAACCTAACCCTCTAACATAACCATACCTCTGTTGTAATCCGAGAGTGGGATGAAAGCTCTGCATAGACAAAAATGCTTCGTATTAGAGTTCAATCAAAATGCTACATGATACAGCTTGTTGCTTGCCACCTAGGGGCTGTTTACACTTGGTAATAAGATGTGTTTTCATCAATCAGATCCAAGTTGAAGAGAAAGACACATCACGTTTACACCTGGGGGGTATTGCACAAAAGCAAGATAAAGGATTAAGCTGGGATTTTCCAGTTATCCTGTCTGAATTTAGCCCTGACTCGGTTGCATAAAGGGAGGATAAATTAATCTACATTAAGTTACTATAGAGATTTACTCTTTACAGCTAGCCTGCTCCAGAGCAGGCTAACAACCAGGCTAAGATTAATCCTAGTGATCAGAGGTTTAATACACACACACACACACACACACACACACACACGTTTGTGTATATATTAGGGCTGACTTCTTATAGTCCAGGATTCGACGATTCGATTCGGAAAGGTCTGATTCGACTATGAACCTCATGAGCAGCAGCACTGAGAATCTTAACCTCATGGATGACAAGTAACCGCAACAACCACACTTTTCACGTTAAATTGATATAAAGCTATGCCCTTCTTGTTTTTCAAATCATATGTACAATAAAGGCAAAATAGAAAGAGTTAAGAGAGTAATTGTTTTTCATACATTTCTATTCAAAATGTAATATGCAAAAGTGTAACTAAGATGACAGAATAACTGTAGCGTCGAGTAGAGCTTTTAAAGATTAAAATTACTTTCATTTAACTTAACAGCATTAAAACCACTTAAAATAAAAACCTTTATAGGTTTTTCTTTGTATACAGCGTCCCCGCTGTGAATAAGTGAGCTGCAGCCAAAAACACCGGTGGCTTTATTATTAACTGACTGAACACTTGACTCTTACCTGGACATGTAGATATGAAAGTTTTTCATCAACAGTATCTGCGTGAAACATTATAAACATTGAAAATCACCTGCGACTCGATTGTTTCAGCAGGTCCACTTTGCTGCAGAGAGTCCGCTTAATTAACGGCTTTTCGTTCAGTCCGCGTGAGCTAAACATTTTTGTTCTGTAATGTTTTACTCGCATAGGCTACATTTCTACATATTTTTGACAAAGTAACAGAGTCATTCTCTGAGATGGGTGCCTTTTGGGTCATACTTTTTTTTAAATATATACCTTAAATAGTTATATTTTTGATTATTTCATGTGATAGTGGATTAGTCAAACCTTTAAGAAAATACATTTTTCCACCTCAGGCATGAAATTCTAATCAATATAGAGTGTTTTTTCCACTTGGACTTGGACCCTGTTTAAATATGATTTAAAAAGACTTTCAAGTAAATTCTTGTAGAAGCTTTTCAATGTGATGTCCCTTGTTTAATATCATTTATTGCATGTAGAATTTTTTTTTAATACTCACCATTTGAATACCAAATCAGGTCATGAAAACTGTATCTAACATTGGTCTTCATATCTTATCACAAAATATGCATTAACATTAGAATTTAATCAGGCTTTCATATTTTTTCAGACTGTCCTGTAAATTCTGCACACAGCAAAACAAACATTGACCTAATTTGTCGTTTTATCACCAAAATATTAATAAAAACTATCAAATAACAGGGTTGAACTCAGCATAACGGGGTTGAAAATGATAACAGGGTTGAAGTCATGATCATTATTTAATATAGCATGGATTTCTTACCTGTAAAATTAATGATATCACATTCAATAAAATTGTATTTTATTAAAGTTGGCAAAAACAAACAAACATTTTAATAAGTATTTAACATTAAATCAAAAGCATTAAGGATTAATTGATCAAAAACATGTAAGAAAAGATTCTGACACTTGCCTTTCTTTGCAGCATGTTCTTCAAGAGACTTGTGTGATATCACTTTCTGGGTGTGATGCCACAGGGATTGATCCGTTATTTTTATAGGGGGGTAAATAGTATGGCGTGACGGGGTTGAAAACAAACTGGAGGACGTGTATAAATATTGCAATTTCATATATAATTAATGCATTTTTATATACATATGTATATTTTAGTTAAAGTAAACCCATGTATGATTAAATTAGCAGTAACTATTTTGCATTAATTGCAGTTTTTATTTGTTTGATATTCAATGAAAATGTAATGATGGTTAGTGGGGACATGCAAGTATGCTTGTTGTCTACTACTTAGGCAACCCATATCTATAAATTAAAATAAAATAAAATCATTTTTTGTTGCATTATAATGCAAAGGCACCTGGTTCTATTAATTGACAGCGTTAAAATGCATTTTGTGATTTCCTTTAATTAAAAATCTTTGAAGTAAGTTTGGGGGACTTAAAGGGCACCCAATTCAGAGAATCACCCAACACTCGGATATAATGTAAGTTGTTTCATAATATACATTTCTATTCAAAATGTACTATGCAAAAGTGTAACTAAGATGACAGAATAACTGTAGCGTCGAGTAGAGCCTTTAAAGATTAAAATTACTTTTATTTAACTTAACAGCATTAAAATCACTTAAAATAAAAACCTGACTGAAGACTTGACTCTTACCTGGATATTTAGATATGAAAGTTTTTCATCAACAGTATCTGCGTGAAACATTAGGCATAAAGAAATAAGTTTGATTCTGGTTGGTTGTCAGTTTAGGTCATGGGTCGGTAGGGAATTTATTTAATTTTTTTCCCAGTGGCAGCAAGGGATAGGTAGGAAATTGTTAAATATTTAAATTGAATAGATGATATATTTGAGGTGACTTTGGCTATATTGCGTGTTTGTCTCAAACAGTGCAGAGCCACGTCTCCACGGATTATCTCTTTTTAATGGAGTGTGTGTGTGTGTGTGTGTGTGTGTGTGTGTGGGTACCTGGTAATTATCACGTTGTGGGGACCAATTGTCCCCGCAAAGATCGGAATACCAGTGTTTTTGTGACCTTGTGGGGACATTTTGATGTCCCCATGAGGAAACAAGCTTATAAATCAAACAAAATGATGTTTATTGAAAATGTGAAGTAGCAGAAGGGTTTCTGTGATGGTTGGGGTTAGGGAATGGGGTAGGTAAGGGGAATAGAATATACAGTTTGTATGGTATAAAATGCATTACGTCTATGGAATGTCTCCACAAAACATGGAAACCAGAATGTGTGTGTGTGTGTGTGTGTGTGTGTGTGTGTGTGAGAGAGAGAGAGAGAGAGAGAGAGAGAGAGAGAGAGAGAAAGAGAGCAGGAAAAGTAAATGCAGCTGAACAAATACACTGCGTGCTTTAAAGTAAAAAAAATAAATAAATAACGAAATGCAATATGTGGAGGCCGGTGTTGAATCTGTCTAACTAGAATTAGTCTAACTTATGTGTGGGGAACACTGTATGATATGAAAAATATCTTACGTGAGCCTGTGGCCAAAGTATAAAAGTGGAACTCTTTACCTATGTCATAATACCATAAATTCAAATATTATAATTCACTTATTGTCTGTCTTGGTTTGTGCTCTCTGGAAGAGAAAAGCCCACTTGCATCTAGTTGTTCAGCTCATCTTTTTTGGTCTGTAAGTTACAACTTTCGGCGGGGGCAAAAGATTACGTTGCTGTGCACGAACAGTATCTTGAATGCACTCCAAAAGTTACCAGTTCCTTTGTAAGTGACGACAACGATGTGTGAACTATTGTGTTAACGACCGTGTAGCTGCCTTGTATGTTAGCATTGCTGGAGGACGTTGCATTGCGTGCTTTTCAAACACTGTGCTGTACTAAAAGGTAAATTATAGTTCGCCTCAAAGTTTTTTATTTGTGTATTTATTTAATGTGTATTTAATTATTTAATTTCTTCCCCAAGCTCATAAAATAAATTTGGGTCGCACGTAAATTGTCAGGGTCGGTCGGAAACCGGAACCAAACAAAAATTTTTTTATGCCTTATAAACATTGAAAATCACCTGCAGCAGGTCCACTGTGTTGCAGAGAGTCCACTTAATTAAAGATACAATTTGTATTTATGCGCCGCTAGATGGCGCCAGATCAAACAATAACAATGATGTTGTTTACTGACGCTCTGAAGCAGCGTGGAATTATGGGATTTGTAGTCTTTAACTCAACCGCTGATGGCCATCAATCAGACGAGAACGAGAAATCACGTTGATGGATAAGCTAATCAAGTCTTATAAATGTTGGGTTTGATGACATCGTTTATTTCATTATGTAAGTTTATATGTGATGTTCAAAACGAAATTGTTAGTCATATATATTACAGTATTAGTCCAAATTCGATGGTAAAAACAGCACAGAATTAAGTTTTCAACTTAAAATCTACAATGATTTTTCACATAATGTATTGACAGTAAAAATCTTATTGTGAAGTGTCTTAAAATGACCATTTATATTGCTGTACAATACCTTTTGATGTGCATATCGTCCGCGGGAAGACGCGCTGATTACAATCTACACACTAATGTTGTGATCAATATAATAGCACAAGTTTTTTGAAGGGTTACGAATCAAAACTACTCACCCATCGCGTAAAACACAAGCAGGATCAGAATGTCTGTCTAGTTAAATGTTGTCGTGAAGCTCTCTCCATCCAGATAATGCAACAACAAATTGATCCTCTCTCGTTTTGTTCCAAACTCTTCTTGGGTCGTTTGGTTGGCCCGTACGCTTACACAACAAGCAGCAGACGGTAAAGATTTATCCATAAGTTCATAAGCAAGCGCGCTGCGTAGCCCGACAGGCGCTATCGCATAGTTCCGCATTTGTCCACGACACTGGCTGCGTCCGAAAACTCAAGAGAGTGACTTGTTGCCTCGCTGCCTCATGAGGAAATGACTTCGGACTCGGAGGCTTGAAGGCAGCTCAGAGAAAGGCTTTCCGATGCACTTCAAAGGCAGCGTGTTTAAAATATAAACAGAGAGCGCCTTTGTGATAACTAATCACATATTTGAAAACTACAATACTAATTTCTCGCTAGAAATGCAATTAAAATGTGTAAAAAGTGAAAATATACATTTATTTACACTAAATTTGTGCTCCAGTCGCTTCCTTTGACGCCATTTTATTTTTTCGAACTCGACCACTGTTGTCATGTGGTTTACGCCAGTAAAGGCGGTGACAAAGGGTCAAATGGATATGAACGTCATTGACAGGAGACTGCACTGCCCCGTGTCAATGTTTTGAATGGAAATTTTCTCACGATTTACAAGTAGTTGAAAACATTACAGATATTGATAGTAATCAGCTGGACAAAATATATAACACTGGCCTAGTGGTTTTTGGACATTTTACTGCAAATATCTTACAAATTGCACCTTTAACGGCTTTTCGTTCAGTCCGCTTGAGCTAAACATTTATGTTTTGTAATTTTTTACTTGCATAGGCTATATTTCTACATATTTTTGACCATGTAACACTCGGATATAATGTAAGTTGTTTTGTAATGTAAGTTCATTTTAACTTGTTCTGAAATGATGACAAATCTTTCTGAATAAAAAGGATCTATCCAGCATAATTTAGCAAAAATAATGATTTATTCGTTTTCATACTTTATAGATACACATTAATTTATCTACTAATATACTAATATATATATTGAAAATGCCATAAATAAATATTCATTGCCTTCTGTACAGGTGCATAAATACTGTCTTAATTTTAATTTCTTTTAGACACTGCATTGTTCTGTATTTAAATTCCTTCACTGCGACAGCCCTAGCTGCTATCTAAAAGGTTTGACTATCAGTCGACTACGACTATATGTATTTTTATTTTTTTATATATATATATATATATATATATATATGTGTGTGTGTGTGTGTATTTATGTGTGCGTGTGTATATATATATTTATATATATATGACCCGTCACGGAAACCAGTGACACGAGTCGGCAGCAGAACTTTCGAGATACTGTATAAGCCGGCTTTGTCTGTTTAGCTTTTGCCCCCGCCCCCCAAGGGAACAGCGTGGCTACTTAACAGGGATAGTTCGCCCAAAATAGAAAATAATGTCATTAATGACTTACCCTTATGTCGTTCTAAACTCGAAAGACCTCCGTTCATCTTCGGAACACAGTTTAAAATGTTTTAACGTTAGATTTAGTCCGAGAGCTTTCTTGTTCCTCCATTGAAAATCTATGTACGGTTTCCATGTCCAGAAAGGTAATAAAAACATCATCAAAGTAGTCCATGTGACATCAGTGGGTCAGTTGTGTGTGTTGAAGCATCGAAAATACATTTTGGTCCGAAAATAGCAAGAATTACGACTTTATTCAGCATTGTCTTCTCTTTCTGTTATGTTGTGAACCGCGTGAAGTCACGTGACTGTAGTGATGCGGCTCTCCTGGTATCCTCAGACATGTTTGCAAAGTTTTTTTTTTCAAACTTGTAGCGTGCGTTTCCCCAGATTGTACACGAAGCTTGGGTGCAAAAAACAACAAAAAAAAAGCTGGGGCGCAACAGATAGCAGTCAGCTGCATCACTGCAGTCACGTGACTTCAGTGTCTCGTGCACAGATATGTCTCTAACGTCATCACCTGGCGGCCATCTTACCACAGGGAGCTCGCTTACTTGTAGCATTGTGTTTTAATGGTGCATGTACTTTTAAATGATCATGCGGCGGTTTCCCGGACAGGGATTAGACTAGTCCTAGACTAAAATAAATGTAATAGCTTTCCAAACTGAAAACAACATGCACTGACATATCTTAAAACACATCAGTGCCCTTTGTTTTGCCAAATGCACACAAGTAATGTTTTTAAGTAAGGCATGTTTGTTAAAACTAGTTATATTTCCTTATAAAACTAAGGTCTAGTCCTGGCTTAAGCTAATCTCTGTCTGGGAAACCACCCCCATAACTTGCTCAATTTTCTACCGATAACAAACCAAACCGTTTGAAAATCTGTAGAAAATTAAGCAAGTTATGGTCATTTAAAAGTACACGCAACATTAAAACACAATGCTCTGAGTGAGCTAGCTCCCTGTGGTAAGATGTCTGCCAAATGCGTCCGCGTTTATCATCCGCGTTTTACGAGACGTTTTTCTGCCTTCACACCCAAGCGATTTTCACTGACGCTGAGCTGAATGAGGTGCAAATTCACTCCCTGGACATTAGATTGCGCCTTATACTACATAGATATATCCCAGTACACAAGGTGGCGCAGCGAAACTTTATGCTTCTGACACTCACTTGTCACACAGAAGAAGAAAGACAGGATTTACCTATGGAATTTACACGCTAGTCAATAACAAGTCATATGCTTTTAACAAAACATGGATATTACCAGTAGCAGCTCGATTTCTAACAGCAGCAACTGTACAAAGACTACTTCAACTCACCATCAGGAGCAGCTACTATGATGATGTGAACCATGAACTTTTCATATAAAAGCAAACTGTGCATTAGTGTTATAGTCATTTTAATTACCATTTTGAAAACGGTGTGTTTATAATATAGAATGTATATAATCTTTCTACAAACAATATCTCCGTGAACATTTCTTAAATCAAATCTATTTGATTAGATTCTTTTATCATCAGTTAATATATCAGCATTCTCCACATAAAATTAACTATTTTTGATAGAACACGTATATCAAAAATAAAGCTCTTTTACAAAATATAAGGTAATGGGTGATCCGATGTGTGTATTTTTAACAAATCTTTTACAAGCACTTTCTCTGTTAACAATTTTCTCAAATTTCCTGCCAAATGTATTGTATTTTGTGATTGGCTAAAGATTTAGGTTCTCATTTTTTGAATTCAGTTTGCAATGACAATCAGAGACATGACAGTAAAATCAAATAAAACAGGATTCAGAAATTTTGGTCCAGAAAAGTCACAATGACTGTAGTGCAACTGAACGGTAGTGAAAATCAACATTTAGAAAATAGACATTTTCAAATGTATTTCTTTAATGTATAAACACTAAAAATACATAAGTAAAATGGTATATAATAAACATAAATTTGTGTGAACAAGAATTGGCAGAGCTGTAGAGCAAATAAGTCACAATGATAGAAGTCTAAGTGAACTCTAGTGCAAATAAACATATTTTTTAAATTTTTTCCCTTTAGCATCTTTTGATAAGAGGTACCTCTCCAGAGGTACGTCTCGGATTGTTTTCTTTTGTTTAGATTGGACCTTGTCACGGCTGGTGCTGGATGATCCTGAAGACGTGCTTGCTGGGGCCTCCTCACTTTTGCTCACATAATTTTTAGCAGAGATATTGCTGTGAACACTGTAAAGATAAATTTAGTTTTCATCAGAAACAATCTTTTACACTGAGGACCATGCCACGATATCCATGAGGTCAATATTTGATTACAGATGTAATTTAGATTCATGGTATTTTATCTGGCTAAACAAATTTAGCAGAGGTTACCTATACACAGAACACAAATTAACCTCCTAAAACCCGAGCTTTGGTTTGGCTTGCATTTTAGATTTCTCCAAGCTATTTGAGGTTAGGAAGAACAGTGAGTATAATAACCAAATATTTTTCTTTGAACATGAAGCAGTGTAATTGTCCCCGTTTGTGTACAAATACAACCCCAAATCAGAAAAAGTTGGGACACTGTAGAAATTGTGAATAAAAAGGAATGGAATAATTTACTAATCTCATAAACTTATATTTTATTTACAATAGAATATAAATAACACATCAAATGTTGAAAGTGAGATATTTTGAAATGTCATGCCAAATATTGGCTCATTTTGGAATTCATGAGAGCTACACATTCCAAAAAAAGTTGGGACAGGTAGCAATAAGAGGCCGGAACATTTAAATGTACACATAAGGAAAAGTTTAAGGACTAATTTGCAACTTATAAGGTCAATTGGCAACATGATTGGGTATAAAAAAGCCTGTCAGAGTGGCAGTGTCTGTCGGAAGTCAAGATGTGCAGAAAATCACTAAGAGTTTGAAGTTATCATCATCTACAGCGCATAATATCATCTTAATATTCAGAGAATCTGGAAAAATCTCTGTGCGTAAGGGTCAAGGCTGGAAAACCATACTGGATGCCCGTGATCTTCGGGCCCTTAAACGGCACTGCATCACATACAGGAATGCTACTGTAATGGAAACCATAACATGGGCTCTGGAATACTTCCAGAAAACATTGTCGGTGAACACAATTCCCCATGCCATTCGTCGTTGCCAGCTAAAGCTCTATAGGTCAAACAAGGAGCCATATCTAAACATGACCCAGAAGCGCAGGCGTTTTCTCTGGGCCAAGGCTCATTTAAAATGGACTTTGGCAAAGTGGAAAACTGTTCTGTGGTAAAACGAATCAAAATTTGAAGTTCTTTTTGGAAAACTGGGACGCCATTTCATCCGGACTAAAGAGGACAATGACAACCCAAGTTGTTATTAGCGCTCATTTAAGAAACCTGCATCCCTGATGGTTTGGGGTTGCATGAGTGCGTGTAGCATGGGCAGCTTACACATCTGGAAAGGCCCCATCAATGCTGAAAGGTTTATCCAAGTTTTAGAGCAACATATGCCCTCATTCAGACGTCGTCTCTTTGCATTTTCCAGCATGATAATGCCAGACCACATACTGCATCAATTACAACATCAAGACTGCATAGAAGAAGGATCTGAGTACTGAAATGGCCAGCCTGCGGTCCAGATCTGTCACCCATAGAAAACATTCAGCATATCATAAAGAGGAAGATGCGACAAAGAAGACCTAAGACAGTTGAACAACTAGAAGCATGTTTTAGACAAGAATGGGACAACATTTCCATACCTAAACATTGGTCCTCCTCCAGCTGTTCCTTTATATGTACATTTAAATTTTCTGGCCTCTTATTGCTACCTGTCCCAACTTTTTTTGGAATTTGTAGCTCTCATGAAATCCAAAATGAGCCAATATTTGGCATGACATTTCAAAATATCTCACTTTCTACATTTGATATGTTATCTATACTCTATTGTGGATAAAATATAAGTTTAAGAGATTTGCAAATTATTCCATTCCTATTTTTACTCACAATTTCTACAATGTCCCAACTTTTTCTGATTTGGGGTTGTACAAAAGACTTAACCCTCTAGGCGCCACGGTCGACTTTTGTCGACAAGATGCGTCACTGAATGTAACTGCCGATTTTGTCACATAGGGTGTCAAATTTCGTTCATTCGCCCCCTCCACTAGATGGCAGACATGTCATACTTTATATCCGACTCAGAAAAACATCATGCTTATATACAAACTTTTAGCGCAAGTGCGCATTGAAGTGCACAACAGCATAGCTAGTATGCAAGTGAGTCATTTTATCAGAGCGATAACCTCAGCGAGTTTTTTCAATACATGATCATATAATGGCATCAAAAAAGCTTACCTGCAATGAAGTGTTGGGTCTTATATTCGCTGACAATGATTCTGAAGGGGAATATCTGCCTTCAGAAGATGCTGGTGATTCATTTAGTGACCACGATTCAGACGCGCCCCTGCTTTGCAATCGTGCAGCTGGCAAAGTGAAAGTGTAGCTATACACCAAGCACAAATGATAAATCCTTTGCCCAATGTCAGTGGTGGGAATGTTACACGGGGTCGGAGAAGTCATCGGTTTAGCAGGCGTGTTACAGGTGTGGGGAATGAGGCTGGAGGTAATATGCGCGTCCAGTCTTTTTACCGTGCAAGCAATGTAGAGCGAGCTGCGTCTTCCCGAGCGGGCCCTGGAAGTCTGTCGGGCGAGCGGACGACTTCCAGTGCTCCGTCCCGTGCACCTCATCACAATCACGGCGACAGTAAAGGCAATAGTCCCAGCTGTGCAAATTCTCTCCACTCGGGGCGCATGCGAGGCAGATCTGGCCATGCGGCTCGTAGCAGGAGCAGAGGCGGTGTTACACGGGGCAGAGGAGCTATTATGCATAACGTTAGTCTATCAACGCGCAGATCAGTTTGTTTACTACTTACTATTTACCTGAGCAGTCAATATTGTGCAATATAGCATACAGAAGGTTAGGGACATTTTGGGGGGAAATAAGTGCTGCATTTTATCATTCAAACATGTGACTTTTCATGAAAATTCAAGATGGCTGCCACATATGACGTCATAATATGCAAATTTAATGGGACATTTTATTCCCCTCCATAAAGTGTGTCATCCTTAATATTTCTCTAATTTACAGAAAGTCTCTTTCTCTTACCACGTTTAAGATATAGCCTTTTGAAAGTAACATGTCAAAATTAAACGTTTTAGGAAAAAACCTCTGGCGCCTAAAGGGTTAAGACTTTATATTTATCTGAAATAAGTAAAATAAAAGTCTTATAGGGTTGCAAAAAAATGCTAAAAACATGAACAATACAATAGAGTTAAGAAGCTTTATTGTATTTGTAAATAAAGAAGCTTCATTGTAATTATAAATAATAAAGTAACAATATTAATACATGTAACAATATTCTATATGACCAGTACAATATGGCTCTAATTAAAAGAAAATTATTCTAAATTTCAGCTATGAATGTACAGTTTGGTGTGCATCTAAAAATACTTCACAATATAAAAAATAAGGTATACATTTGTAAACCATCACACACTGTAACTCTTTGAGAATGGAGTTAAATGTTAGTTCCTATTTAACTGAACACACAATGGAACATTACATGTTTTGCATTTCCAAGGTGTGTCCTGTCTTTTACCATGCACTGTCTTGCAGCGCACACAGTTCCGGCGACCAACAGTGGCAGTATTGCTTACATCTGAGGTCAGCTGAGCTACTGGAACTGGCACATGGGTACACCTTGTCTGTTTTGGTTCTGCTCTATGTGTTATGCCACAGAGCTCTACAACGAGCTGTTCCATGAACTGTTTGTGGGTCATGTTACCACATAGCTCCTTGTGCACAATGAAGGCATTGGTGGCAGCAATGTCCAAGAAGTGTAAAAAGATCTTTCTGTACCACTTCATTGTCTTGTGCTGTGCAGTGTAATACGGTATCATCTGATCAGAAAGATCGGATGTTAATAGGAGGTCATTTGTAACTCTAAGCAGCGCTGTTTCTGTGCTATGGTGGGGCCTGAATCCTGATTGGAACTTTTCATATCTATTATTATTCGCTATGAATGTGCGTAGCTGGCTTGCCACTACTTTTTCTAATATTTTAGAAAGAAAAGGTAGATTTGAGATTTGTCTAAAGTTATTAAGATCTCCCTGGTCAAGGTTTGATTTTTTAATGAGCGGTCTAATAACTGCTAGTTTAAAAGCTGTTGGAACGTATCCCTTATTCTAGCGATGAGTTAAAGATATTTAGTACCATGTCTGACAATACATGAAATAAATCTTTTAGTAATTTTGTGGGAACGGGGTCTAATATACAGGACGATGATTTAGATGACGTTATTAATTTAGAGAGCTCTTCTATTGTAATAGATTTAAATGACTCAAGATGAAAGTATGATAATCTAGTGGTAAATGTACTATTGGGTAGAGTGGTGGCTGCTTGCGTAGTTTCTATGTTTTCTATGTTCATGAAGTCGTTACTATTGTGTTGGAGTTTACTATTGGTTTCGGTTTGTTCTTTGTTTCTAGTCAGTTTCGCAACTGTGCTAAAGAGGAAACGAGGGTTGTTATGATTTTCTTTAATAAGCGTACTGATATAGGTAGATCTGGCGGTTTTAATAGCCTGTCTGTAGTGTTGAACACTCTCTTTCCATGCTGAACGCCATACCTCTAACTTTGTGTTTCGGTAGTTTCTTTCCATTTTTCTAGCTACTTTTTAAAGGGCTACAGTATGATGGTCATACCATGGAGCTGGCGTTTTTTCTTTGATTCTCTTTTTTCGAATGGAAGCAACGGCATCCATCGTGCTAGAGCAAACGTTGTTCAGGTTTTCTATTATAATATCCAGATCACGGTTATCTGCTACATGTTTCATTTGTGACAGGTCTGGAAGAGTGCTAATAAAGCTATCTTTAGTGCTGGAAATTATTGTTCTGGCTAATCTGTAGCATGTTGTAGACTGAGAGGTTCTATCTAGAAGTATTGTGTATAACACAAGACAATGGTCTGAAACGGCATCGCTCTGGGGTGATATTTCAATGTCATTAATTTTAAGTCCGAGTGACAGAATTAAGTCTAATGTGTGCTTACGAGTATGCGTGGGCCCTGACAAGTTTTGTTTAATACTGAGAGAATTTAGGACATCGATAAACGCACGTCCTAATGCATCTTTTGAGTTATCCACATGGATATTAAAATCACCAACAATAAGGGCTTTATCTACAGTGACTGTAAGCTCATATAGGAAGTCTGCTATTTCTTTAAGAAAATCTGTGTGGTGGCCCGGAGGCGTATATATGGTAGCTAAAATGAACGAAAGCTGTTTGTTGTTACGATCAGTTATTTCCATATTTAACTGTATTATTTCAAACGAATTAATTAATGAAATTTTAGTTCGGATTTATGGTTTACTTTGAAAATTTTGTTGTATATTGTCGCTACATCACCCCCTCTCCCTTTTAGACACGGAACGTGTTTATAATAATAGTCTTGTGGGGTGGATTCGTTTAAACTGATGTAATTGTCTGCTTTAAGCTAGGTCTCTGTTAAACAGAGTGCATCTAAGTTTTGGTCAGTAATTATTTCATTGATAATAGGTTCTTTATTGGTAAGCGATCTAATGTTAAGAAGGCCTAATTTTAACATTTGAGTTTCATCTGTTAATGTATTGTGTTCTAATTTTATGTTAATGAGATTTGTACGAGACGAGGTAAACGGTGCTCTGTATTTATTTGTTCGAGGAACAGACAGTCGAGATGTGTTGGTACTCTGGTAAAAAAGGCTCTATGTGCTGGGATATATGTGATCTTGACATTATTTTCGCAAATTGAAAACATTGTTGAAACTAACTAGTAACGTATCTGCCATTAACACTTGACAATCCTAAACTAAAGATTATGATGGGCTATTTGAAACAGCAATACAAAGTAAGGTTACTCAAAATATATTTCACTACAATATTGTGCAAAAACACAAAAATTGTTGAACTTTTTTGTCATCATCGTCACTTTGTGCATTTAAAGGTAAATAAATAAATGCAATGCATTTTGAGAGTAAAAATAAGCCGCTAGATCTATGAGTAAAATGCTCTATTAGTAAAATCTTTGGTTGCATATATGTATGGTAATAATAGGGCACACAAGCCATAAAGCCAGTTTCATCGGACGCACGTGCGCTGACCAGTACACGTCTGGATCCAAAATTTATTACCGATTTCGTTTTTTTAATGGTCTGACGGTTGCTAAACAGATCCCTTGAACAAATGCCTCGTCGAAAAAAACAAATGTTTTGGTTTCCTAGGTAAACTATGTGTAGTATTTTTTTGCTTGTTATATAAATAAACTACGTTAAAAGAACTTTGTTGTTATTTATTCTTAGCGGAGTTTACCGGAAGTTACGTGCAGACCGCGACAGCCGCTTGTTTATGTTGTTACTGCTAAAACCGTCTATACACAACATAGGATAAAGGAGATTCATTGTTGGTCAAAACATGTTTAATATTTATAAATAATTAGTGGGAGAATTTTATGAATATTTATCAGGGGTGTGACGAGACACGAGATTGGGGTAATGAGAACGAGACGAGATTTTTACACTTTTTAAGAAATCCTCAGTGATAAAATAAATGAATGGGAAAATTTCTAAGATTTAAAGGAATAGTCTACTCATTTTCAATATTAAAATATGTTATTACCTTAACTAAGAACTGTTGAATCATCCCTCTATCATCTGTGTGTGTGCACGTAAGCGCTGGAGCGCGCTGCGACGCTACGATAGCATTTAGCTTAGCCCCATTCATTCAATGCTGCCATTTAGAGATAAAGTTAGAAGTGACCAAACACATCAACGTTTTTCCTATTTAAGACGAGTAGTTATACGAGCAAGTTTGGTGGTACAAAATAAAACGTAGCGCTTTTCTAAGCGGATTTAAAAGAGGAACTATATTTTATGGCGTAATAGCACTTTTGGGAGTACTTCGACTCGCCTGAAAAGTCCGCTCCCCTTCTCACTCTCATAATGGAAGAGGGAGGGTGTTACTGCGCCAAGTCGAAGTACTCCCAAAAGTGCTATTACGCCATAAAATATAGTTACTCTTTTAAATCCGCTTAGAAAAGCGCTATGTTTTATTTTGTACCACCAAACTTGCTCGTATAACTACTCGTCTTAAATAGGAAAAACGTTGATGTGTTTGGTCACTTCTAACTTTATCTCTAAATGGTACCATTGAATGAATGGGGCTAAGCTAAATGCTATCGTAGCATAGCAGCGCGCTCCAGCACTTACGTGCACACACACAGATGATAGAGGGATGATTCAACAGTTCTTAGTTAAGGTAATAACATATTTTAATATTGAAAATGAGTAGACTATTCCTTTAACTAATCTAGGACTGTCCCTCACAATTATTTTGCTATATTTTTGGTAATAAAAATAGACTCAAGTGAACAATAACCTTTAAAATTACATAATAATTATGATCCAATAATAATTAGCAATAATGTATCAAAACAAAGTTACATTAAACAACATTATAATATAGCAAACAGATTACATTTATATGTAATAAACCAGCATTATGTATTATAACAAATGCCTGCAGAGGGTGCTAGAGGACTCGTCTTGCGGATGTTATCTTCACTTTCACTTTAGATGGAGAAACGCTTATTTTTAGTCAAACAACATTTAAATTCATTTGAATCTTTAATATTTGTCCAATTTTTTACACTAGAAATGATACAGCCACTGTCATTCTTGAGCAAGAGCATGCAGACATTAAATCATGTAAACTGTGAGGGTTTCATCTTCTGAGACACTATGTATGATCAACAGACAATCACAACGTGTCTCAGACTTTGTGGCCTTTTAGTAAAAAATCTCATTCTGTAGGTTTAAAATGCTGGGGTCAAATTGAAAAATGTTATCAGATTTTAGGGGAGGGTTAAGCTATTTCTCGTAATCCCTTTAATGCCTAAAGTATACTTTGTTTTTTTTACATGTACGCAATTATACCCACACAATTGAACACACAGTCTCGCAAAGCATACTTCATTTTGTACAGTAGACATTTTGTTCTTGTCGGTGCATAGTCTTCTTTTGATTACAAATAATTTTAATACACAAAACAGGAGCCCTACATTAGTGTAATGCAATGTGCCGGAATCAAAGAATTCTAATTCCAAGGAATTATTTGAATATGAAAAATGTTTCTTGGAGACTGTCCTCAAAAAAAAAAAAAAAAAAAAAAAACTATCAAAGTTTGTTTGTACAAGCAGCTCATTACAACATTCAGTTTTGCATCATTAAAAAGCCCTCTAGTGGCCAGAAGCTTATTATAACCTGTAGTTACGTTTAACTTCCAAGGTTGTTTGCCTTATGCCTTATTGGACGCATTTAATTTTCTGCATTCTAAAAATTTAACATGGTTTCATAATTATTTATGATTGAAAGGTATTTTAGATTATCTAACCCCACCTGATCCTAAACCCAACCACTTCTCAACCAAATAAAACATAAGTAAAAGTACAGTTATAGGGATCTACTGCATAAATTGGCCAATAAACAACTGTACAAAAGTACCAGAAATCACTTGTGTTACAAACCTTGCGAACTGAAGGCATGCAATCACTTTATATGAAGAACTCTGTTAAAGCAATACCTTAAAATAACATTTCCAAAAAAGTTTCAGTGGTTCATCCACTTGAAACAGGGTGAACGGCACTTTCACATTTGCTTTGCAGCACTCTATCGGCCAAAACCGCACTAAAGAAGTTTCCAACCGTCGGGTCGCGGTCCTCTAGTTCGAGTAAAAACTACAAAAAACTTGCTTTACGGCCGACCTACAATCCAATCAGAGCCAGCTATGCTGCAATATTTACGAGTGGTAATGAACAATTACGCTTCTAACCTGTAGGGGGAGCAAAGAGCAAAAACTCTTTAGTGTGGCTTTAATGCAATGCATACACAGACTGATCTCTTTCAAACACGAACAGAACAAAGATGATGCAATTTGTCATGACAGCTGGTAGTTTATCACATGCCAAGCTGACGTAATGATGCAATCAGTCACAAGACACATGAGAGACAATGATATTTCATATTCGAAAATGACGTGTCACTTTTTCTGGCAGCGTTTTTTGAACGAGTGTATAGCCTACACCAGATCTAATATTTACAGGAGATAGTGATCGCTTTTGCCTACTATCAGTCATTTGATCTAAGTGTACATCAAATATTAGTTTATTAAAAATATGGTGACATTATGTATAGGGGAGAACCGGGGCGAAAATATCACCGGACGAAAGAAACAAAGTTATTTTCTCCAAGCCCTGACTACATTTGCTTTCCAAACTATGACAGCATCTTTAGCATGCAACCCTTGACAGAGCTGGCAAATATATCGTGTTGATTCACCACAGTTTTGTGCGTATAGGTCCAGAAAGCTTTAACACAACCTGAAGTTTTTAAAAATTAAAGTAAATCATAAAAAAAGTAAATGTCAAGAGTTCCTGTTGGGACGAAAGTAACATTCGTGTTAATGTTATTCTTGTCCCGCTGCTAATAATTAAATTTAAGTGTTCATACTGTTGAAAATAATGTTATTCTCAACAATTCAAGTTTATACTGTGGGGTTGCTGATGAAACATTTGATGAAAATGAAATTTAAAATGAATATGTAATTTTTTTTTGTTAAGTTGTGTTTAAAGGTTTAGGTTTTTAATAATTATTCTAAGTTACATTTTGAAAAAACTTTGATTCAGCATGTTTTAGACAAAATATATAAAAAATGAGCAGTTTAGTACAAGGCATTTTGTTCTCATTTGCATCTCATAATGTATACCTTATATCATGAGATAACATCAGTAGAGCTCTTTTGACTACAAACTATTCAAATACACAAACAAGAGCCCTACAGTGACAAGTGATGTGATTCAATGTGCAAAATCTCTGTGCACCTGGAAATGATTGTCGTTTCTTTTGATGCTGCTTTATTTGTCTTTTAAATGTCTTTTATACAACACATTTGTGTGTGTCCAGGTGACCTATTTTATTTTTCTCTGGGGTTTCTATGTTGGTTGTGCAAATTTCACTTAGATGGTAATATACTGCAAGTCATACATAGCTACACTGTAAATATATCACACATACACCTCATGACCAAAAAAAAAATAGTGACATGCATTCATATTTAATTTTGTAGCCCGGTTGGTAAAGCATCACATCTGCAATGCAAAGGTCAAAAAATCTTCAATGTTCCCAGAGTAAGTATGTGAGTTCTAGCTCAAAATACCATACAGATAATTTGTTATAACATGTTAAAATTGGGACTTTGTAGGTGTGAGCAAAAATTTGCCGTTTTTAGGTGTGTCTTTTTAAGTGCAAATTAGTTGATCTCTGCACTAAATGACAATGCCCTGGTTGGATAAGGCAGTAAAGGGGCAGTATTATCCCCTTCTGACATCACAAGGGAACCAGATTTTAATGACCTATTTTTACCAAAACTAAGTTACTGGGTTGATTTTTTAAAAACAAAGGGCACTGATGTATTTTAAGATATGTCAGTGCAAGTTATTTTCAGTTTGGACAGCTCTTACATTTATTTTAGTCTAGGACTAGTCTAATCCCTGTCTAGGTGTTCATAAAGACTGAACTTGAATTATCATTAACCCTTGTGCATTGTTCAAATTTACATTCTTTCGTGTTGTTAGGGGATGAAAACATCCACTAAATTCAATGGCTATAAAAATGTATCAGATTAATATTTTTTCCAAATTTTTTTTACATAAATCTGTTAATCAACCTCAGTACTAATCAAAACTACCAAATCTTCACAAAAATTCCAGGATTTTAACTCTTTAATTGCCAAGTTTATAAGTGGTGTCACTGATTTGGGGAAAATGACAGATTTTCAATATAAAAAGGATTGTAAACTCCCTTTTTAAAACCTACAAAACTATTACACGGTAACCTGGATGCTGCAAATAATTTTGACAGGTACAGTTTAATATTACACAAAATTAAATATAAATATTTCTTTTAATAATGTATCCCCCCGCTTTGCGTCAGGTCCAGTGGCCAATTTTTTATGTTTTATTATTTTTTTGTGTACAAGATATTGGATATTCAAAGTGAATTGACTTTAAATTTGAGATTGAACATTTCAAAATTCTACAAACAAACCTATATATGCGTGTGTGTTTGTGTGTGTGTGTGTGTGTGTGTGTGTGTGTGTGTGTGTGTGTGTGTGTGTGTGTGTTTGTGTGCGTGAGTGTGAGAGAGAGAGAGAGAGAGTCCATTATCTTCTCAAACCTGTTGCAGCATTCATCTCGATTGCCTGCCTGTACAGTGCTTTTCATTACATCAGTGGAGTAGCGAAATCCATATAACTTAGAAAAGTTCTCCATGTATGAGAATCTCTCCCTAGTCTTGACCAGGGCAGTATCTACCAGGTGTAAGAAGAACTCTCTTCTGAAATGTTACTCGGCAGTTGAAGTAGTCTGCTTTGTGCCCTCTGTTTTTTCTGCCAAATGTCTTGCCAGATCATCTCTACCTCAATCTTCTCTGCAATTTCCCTGGCATCTACTGAATCCGTGCTCCCTGAAATCTTGGAGAAAGTCTATGACTGAAGAGATGTCCCTCTTCATGGTCTCAATGCTCACTTTGGGGCCCTGTAGGATCTTACTAACTTTGTTGATAACTTACAAGACATTGAACCACACCACACAACTTACCATAAATGGCCATTTCTTCAGTTCCTGGCAGAGGTTTGAAGCACTGGATGCACACTCTGAATCATTATTTTCTATGGCGAAGTCATGTAAAGCCTCCAGGGCATTTAGAATGTCTGGAAGCTGATACTGTACCGCTTTTACAGCCTCTACACGGCATTCCCATCTGGTGGTTGACAAGGCCTTGATGGTAAAATCCTTCACATTCTCCTGGAGAATGGCCCACCGTTGAACAGAGCCACTAAAAAGATTGTAGAGTCTCTATAACACACCATAGAAGTTAAGAGATATTATGGAGGAGTTGGCAGCATCCCCAAAGACCATGTTCAGGGTGACACTTACAGATGGGACACAGAGGGCTTTGGGGTTGAGTTCAAGGATCCTCTTTTGTACCCCCTGCTTCTTTCCCTGCATATTACTGCCGTTTTCATAAGATTGACCACGGCAGTCAGAGATATCCAGGAGCAGTGTTTCCAGATGTCCAAGGTTAGAGTAGGCCTTTGCCCATTGTGTCCTCTGCCAAAAGAAAGCCTACATGCTTGTGGATGGACACACCTTTGTCGAGCTCACAATTAACCATGCGCAAAACCACAGACAGCTGTTCATTGTGGCTGATGTCAGGTGTGCAATCCATTATGACAGCATAATATTTGGCCCACTTCACGTTTTCAACAATGGCATTGTTACGGATGTCAGCGCAAACGGCCCCGGTGTTCAAATATCACATTCACCTGACTTCTAACTCGAACTACATTTCCCACCATACCCCACGCTCCGCTGATTACACTCCACCTGTCGCTCATCATCCTGCCTATATACCTGGGACACACACAAGTGCTCTTTGCAAAGTCTTGTTTTGCCCCGTGCAGCACTACTGAGCGTTATTTCCCTGTTTTCCCGTGTTTTGTTTCCCCTGGTTATTCCTATTGGACTGCCTTTCGGATTATTGATGTTTAGCTGCCTGCCTCCACCTTGGACTGTGTTAACGATTACGATTGCTCACAGATACCCACTTCCTTTAGTCCCAGCAGCCCTCAAACAACTTCGTAACGCCAGGATTTACAGTAAGCTCCAGAGGTGTAAAGTACTTGAGTAATTTTACTTGATTACTGTACTTAAGTATTATTTTTGGGGATTTTTACTTTACTTGAGTACAATTAAAAATCAATACTTTTACTTAATTACTTTTTACTCCTTACAATTTTATTTACAGTCAAAAAGTACTTCTATTTTAGAGATCAAATGAAGTGTGACCCGTTCCCTGCTGTTTGCAACATGCTACTCAAAATAGTAAAACCTTGAATTTAACTTAAATTTCAAGCCCCATCAAGACTCTCACAGGCAGCCGATGCAGGAAGATGTGTATTAGACCTTGTTCACACTGTCAGTCCATATCTCATTTAGGTGCCTATCTAATTTGACAGACTCACTGTCCACATTGTGTATCACAACTGTTCAGATCCGATCTGTGCGTCCTGTAGCCGTTTTCTGGATTATCTGCACTGTTTCTATGGCAATGATGTCGCGCTGGCATGACAATCTGCCTCGACATCTGACGTGTTTTATGTGACGTGACAGCATGACGTAACCGAAAAGCTACACAAATGCAATCAGGGCGGTCAGACTGAAATGGATTTCCGGAAATGTGATTTGAAAAGGATTTCAAACCACCTCTGGATGTAGCCTGAAACAGATTAGAAAAAAACTGATTTCATGTGGTTTTTAGCCGTTCACACGTTTTAAATGTGATTGGATTCCTATCGGATATGCACCAAAATCAGATTTGGACTGACAGTGTGAACAAGGTCTAATACACATCTTCCTGCATCGGCTGCCTGTGAGAGTCTTGATAGGGCTTGAAATTTAAGTTAAATTCAAGGTTTTACTATTTTGAGTAGCATGTTGCATACTGAAATTCATTGTTGTAGTCACAGATCTCCGCATTTTTCCGTGTCTGTACCACGGACATTCTTTTCCGTGTCAGTTTCACGTATTGGTTACTCAATTGTTTTTTCTATTTTCTTACCATTTTCGCGTGGGTTTGGGGTTAGAACAACTTTCTGTAACATACAAAATGACATCCAAACCCAACTCCTAACCCTGACGTCAGGCGACAATTGTTTAAAAGTGTGGAAAAAATAGTATAAACCAATAGTTAAAGTGACATCCTAACCCAAACCCCAAATCTAACCCCAAACCCACGCAAAAATGATTTAAAAATAGGAAAAACAATTGAGTAATCAATATGTGAAACTGACACAGAAAAGAGAGTCCGTGGTACAGACACTGAAAAATGCGGAGATCCGTGAAAATGACATGGATTAATGAGCAAAAAATTCTGTGACTATACCACGGAACTTTGTGAGATCATGTTGGAAATTTAGATAGTAGTCTTACAGTTTGATAATGAAATACAATTAAATACAAACAGTTTTAAAGGATAAAACCTTGTATATGGTTCATTCACTTCATGTTTTTAAAGATTAAAAGCTTAAACATGAATCTTTCGTTTTCATTCTTCCTGTTACTTTTACTTTTTTAATACTCAAGTACAATTTTAATGTGGTACTTTTTTACTTTTACTCAAGTATAATTCTGGCCAGATACTTTTACTTTTAATTGAGTAAAATTTACACTCAGTACTTGTACTTTCACTTGAGTAACATTTTTAAGAACTTTTTACACCTCTGGTAAGCTCGACCTGCGCAGCGCTTACAACCTCATTCGCATCCGCGAAGGTGATGAGTGGAAGACCGCATTCTCTACGGCGAATGGACACTGAATATTTGGTCATGCCCTTCGGCCTATCTACCAGTCCCTCCGTCTTCCAGTCTTTCATAAACGGCGTGTTCAGAGACATGCTCAACCAGTTCATCATTGTGTACATCGATGACATACTGATTTATTCCGATTCCCGAGAACAACACATCCAACACGTCAGAACTGTTCTGCAACGACTCATACAACACCAACTTTACGCCAAGGTAGAGAAATGTGAGTTCCACTCCACGTCTATTTCATTTCTAGGGTATGTCATTAGTCCCGAAGGGGTAGCTATGGATGAACAGAAGGTACATGCAGTATTAAACTGGCCGCAACCCCAATCAGTAAAAGACCTCCAGCGTTTCCTGGGCTTCGCAAACTTCTACAGACGCTTTATCAAAAATTTCAGTACCATTGCAGCCCCTCTAACTTCCCTGGTACAGAAAACCAATCACAAGTTGATGTGGTCTCCCGACGCAAAGAGAGCATTTGAAGACCTCAAATTCATGTTCACGTCAGCTCCCATCTTGCATCATCCTGATCCTGATCGTCCATTCATTGTGGAAGTGGATGCATCCAACTCGGGCATTGGCACTTTACTATCACAAAGGCAAGGTGAACCCACTAAACTTTTCCCCTGTACATATTTTTCTAGGAAACTGAATGCAGCTGAACGCAATTATGATGTGGGTAATCGTGAGCTTCTAGCAATGAAGGCAGCACTAGAAGAGTGGCGGCATTGGCTAGAGGGTGCCAAACACACAGTCACCATCTTCACTGACCATCGCAACCTTGAATACCTGCAATCAGCAAAACGTCTCAACACCAGACAGTCCAGGTGGGCCCTGTTCTTTACTCGCTTCCGGTTCATAATCACTTACCGCCCAGGTTCAAAGAACTCGAAAGCTGATGCTCTGTCTCGTCAATACGACTCTGTTCCACAACCCACCAAACCTGAGCCAATCATCCCTACCACCCTCATTCTTGCACCCGTGCATTGGAATGTAGTTCAGGAAATTAACCAAGCCAACGCTCAGAAACCACCACCTAGCGGGTGCCCCATCGATCGCACGTTTGTCCCACCCAAATTCAGACGACACCTCATCCAATGGGTACACACCTCTCCCAGCTCAGGACATCCAGGTATTAACACTACACTAGAAAAGCTGAGAAATAAATTTTGGTGGCAATCTATGCATGAGGATGTTTCCACGTTTGTCAATGCTTGTATCACATGCGCAGCTAATAAATCTCTCCACCAAGCCCCGGCAGGTCTTCTTCAGCCCCTGGAAATACCCAAAAGGCAATGGTCTCATATTGCTGTAGATTTCGTCACTGATTTACCCCTCTCCAAAGGTAATACCATAATCCTTACAGTCGTTGACCGCTTTTCTAAAGCCTGCAGATTTGTCCCCTTGCCCAAACTCCCATCAGCCCTAGAACAACTGGTACGTCACGTTTTCAGATATTACGGACTCCCTGAGGATATTGTGTCAGACCGTGGACCCCAATTCACATCAAGGGTATGGAAAGCCTTCTTTAAAACACTCAACGTCAACATAAGCCTTACATCCGGATATCACCCACAGTCTAATGGACAGGCGGAACGTGCTAACCAGGAACTCACCAAATTCCTCAGATTATACTGTCATCAAAATCAGAATGAGTGGTGTCGTTTCTTACCTTGGGCCGAATACGCACAGAATTCCATCACTAAAACTGCTACGGGTCTCTCTCCCTTCCAATGTATACTCGGGTTCCAACCGCCTATGCTCCCGTGGGATGACGAGCCATCAGAAGTCCCTGCTGTGGATGAGTGGTTTAACAAAAGTCAAGAAACCTGGAAACAAGCTTACGTTCATCTTTCACGTGCAGTCAGAAGATCCAAGGAACAGGCAGATCAGTGCAGACGACCACAACCTTCATACAAACAAGGTCAATTCGCATGGCTCTCCACCAAAGACATCCGGCTTCGACCCATGCAAGAAATTAAGTCCCAGGTATGTAGGTCCATTCAAAATCATAAAACAAATTAATCCTGTGTCTTTTCGCCTCCAACTTCCTGCTAATTATCGTATCTCCCCCACTTTTCATGTTTCCCTGCTCAAACCCGCTGAGAATCCGGGGACGGCTGTAGAGTCCGGCTCAACGGGACCCCCCCACTCATCGTGGATGGTGAGGAAGCCTTCCTGGTACACGAGCTCTTAGACTCCAGACGGCGAGGGTCCAACATCCAGTACCTGGTAGACTGGGAGGGGTACGGCCCGGAGGAGAGATCGTGGGAGGACGCTAAGGACATATTAGATCCCAATCTCATAACTGTCTTCCACAGGTCTCATCCGGATAAGCCGGCCCCTCGCCCCTGTGGCCGTCCGAGGAAAAACCCGTCCCGCGTCTTGAGCCGCTCGCAGGGGGGGGGGTTCTGTTACGGATGTCAGCGCAAACGGCCCCGGTGTTCAAACATCACATTCACCTGACTTCTAACTCGAACTACATTTCCCACCATGCCCCACGCTCCGCTGATTACACGCCACCTGTCGCTCATCATCCTGCCTATATACCTGGGACACACACAAGCGCTCTTTGCGAAGTCTTGTTTTGCCCCGTGCAGCACTACTGAGCGTTATTTCCCTGTTTTTCCTGTTTCCCGTGTTTTGTTTCCCCTGGTTATTACTATTGGACTGCCTTCCGGATTATTGATGTTTAGCTGCCTGCCTCCACCTTGGACTGTGTTAACAATTACGATTGCTCTCTGCCTGCCCCGATACTGGACTGTATTAACGATTACGATTGCTCTCTGCCTGCCCCGACACTGGACTGTGTTAACGATTACGATTGCTATCTGGCTGCCCCAATCTGTATCTGTGTTTACACGCCTGTCCAACCTCTACATTGCATTGCCTTTGTTTATACTGCTGTGTGATACTAATAAAGATTTGCAAATGGATCCAACCTTATCTGACACGTCACAGGCATCAAGGGTTCCCTTTCCACAAGTGCTATCAATACATTCTGGGTGTGCTTACTCTTTTAAACTTGCGATGTTTGCAGCCTCCACATCCAGTGAAATATTTCTTGCTTAAAGAATAATATTTTGTAGAGTTGGGGTACTGGAACTTGGATTTTGAATGAATGAACTCGGACTTGTCACGCACTCGGGTGAATTTGTACTCGGACTTGACACGGACTTGGACATTTTGGACTCGGAAAATATCCCGAGTACAGTCTAGTCCACGTCATGTGCAACATTAAAAACAGCATGAACTTAAGATGAGAAATTAATGAATGTCTCGTCTCGTACACACTGCAAACTTTCGAGAGTGACAACCGCATTTAAATGCGGGAGTGAATCCCCTAAATGTTCGTTTCATGTCTGTATGGAACAAGACTCACTCCCGAAAATGTCATGATTGACACAGAAATAACCATAGCAACGTTCTGCCATCTCGCGTGCTTATCACTCACAGCTTTGACCAAAAAAATCTAACAGCATTGTGTTTTGCAATGAACCTCCGTCCGGGCATGGTGTATTGTACGTTTCTTTTGTGAGGCTGCTTCACAGTGCGCGGTCTTGCAGTGTTGCCAGGTCCTCGGCTTTTTTGTACGTAAATACCGTAAATTACTGAAGTGTGTGTGTACAGAAAGGATTAAGCATTAAAAGGTGAAGTGACAAACCAATTTCATATGCAGTGTGTACGTGACCGTCTCCCCTCCTACTGCAACAAACTGGCAGGCAGCAGCCAGTCGCATCATACTTGCAGACAAACACATCACACACATCAATGCGTGGCTAACACAATGTCCTCAAAGTCAGCAATAATTTGTTTTGTTTACGAAAATCATAGAGAATTTATTTGCAAGACATCTGGTAAAAAGAAGATACCTTTATATCCCTTTATTTTCTTTGAAATCAATTTTGAAAGGAAACTAGTTGACATAGAATAAAAATGTTCAATGGCAATGGCAAGATGCAATAGAGGTATTTTTATTACATTTTTATATTGCCATTGGTTAAATGGGTTGAAAGGTTAAAGTATTAATAGAAAGTAACCATTTACTAGGGCCGGTTTTTGCTATGGGCAATGTGGGCGAACGCCCAGGGCGCAATCTATGTGAGGGCGCACGAGCGCATTCAAAAAAAAACCAAATAAAAACATCAAAGCGTTTTTTTAGACTAACGCTTATTTCCATGTCAAGTTAGTGCTGAGAGTCATATACACAGGTTGTGTGTGTGTCAGAAAAGGCACAGGAGAAAGGGGCGGGCCAACTTGCGACTGCAAATTGCTCGCTCGCCTTATAGGGGGCGAGCGAGGGATAGACTGATCCCAGGCCAGAGGCCACACAACACAAACTGCTGCGTCTGCTTCCAAATAAATTGTATTTTTCATTCCTAAAATGAACATAGACCCATATACCTACGAACATGTTATCAATTGGATTTTGTGAAAAAAAAATCTGTAGAGTCATCTACGTGACTCACGTCACATGACACCGGTTGATTGACGGGCGAACGGACGTTGTGTTGGCAAAATGTAATGCAAAGTTAATGATGTCGAGTCTTCATCATGCCATCGAATTAAAAGACAAGCCATAAGTTGCCCAGATCAGAAAAAGAAGAAAAGAAGAGGTAACACTTTACGGTAATGGTACATGAATTATCATGAATTCATGTATAAATTCATGCATGAAATATGCATTCATTTATGCATTAATATCTCATGAATCATCAAGAACTAACACGAGTTCAACGTCTTTCATTCATGACTTCATGGATGAACAACACCTTAATTAAAACATTAACTAAGAGGAGTACATCATCATGAATTATGATTTATTACACATGATCATGAGGTTTTCTTTGTTCACAAAAAAATCGGTCTTCACCACCCATTGTGGATAAAGCAACAGTAGTGGTGGTACATAAATCATCATATATTCCATTATTAACTAAGCATTAACTATCAATGACTTCATCATGTGTGTGGCCCCTCAACTAAAGTGGTGACTTGGTGCTTTGAAACACTTATGAACAATGTGGCATAACTGGGAAATGACATCAATATGAAAGTGAAGGTTCAAGCCGTTGCAAACAATGTACTGTGAACACAAATGGACTTTGATCTTAACTTTTACTGCTTTATTCAGTATATATAAACAGTATAAACCAGTTGAATCAATAGCTGGAAAGAGCTGAGAAGGAAATTAGTACATACACCATGAACTTTATTTTAAGTGCCTGTATATCTCAAAACTTTTCAAAAACATAAAGCTGTTTTACAAAAAAGAAAAAAAAAGAAAAAATATTTTACAAACAGGTTGATCTTTTTTGGTAAAGAGTCACCTTTTAATGTACAGTATAAAGCTACTGATGTGGACCATGCTACTGATGTGGATGCATGACCATGTTTTTGAATGGTCATGCATCAATTTCTCAGTTGCCGCTGAGACAGGAGAAATACAGATTTCAGTGTTGCACTTCCTTCTTTCAAAGATGTAAAAATCATCATTTTGCATCATTGAAAGAAGGAAGTGCAATGTCTTTGTTGAGGGAGTGAGACTACAAACACCCCTTTTCTCGGTCAAATAGGCACCAAATTCTAAATGTATGTTACATTTCGACTACAAATATGACACACTTTCAATAAAGATTAATGTTTCTACGGGTGAAATGCTCCTTTAATGCTTAGTTAATAATGACCACTTTATTTGAATGCCCACAGAATTTGAATGTTCCCAGTTATGCCACATTGTTCATAAGTGTTTCAAAGCAACAAGTCACCACTTTAGTTGAGGGGCCACACACATGATGAAGTCATTGATAGTTAATGCTTAGTTAATGATGACCACTTTATTTGAATGCCCACAGAATTTGTATGTTCCCAGTTATGCCACATTGTTCATAAGTGTTTCAAAGCACCAAGTCACCACTTTAGTTGAGGGGCCACACACATGATGAAGTCATTGATAGTTAATGCTTAGTTAATAATGGAATATATGATGATTTATGTACCACCACTACTGTAGCTTTATCCACAATGGGTGGTGAAGACCGATTTTTTTGTGAACAAAGAAAACCTCATGATCATGTGTAATAAATCATAATTCATGATGATGTACTCCTCTTAGTTAATGTTTTAATTAAGGTGTTGTTCATCCATGAAGTCATGAACGAAAGACGTTGAACTCGTGTTAGTTCTTGATGATTCATGAGATATTAATGCATAAATGAATACATATTTCATGCATGAATTTATACATGAATTCATGATAATTCATGTACCATTACCGTAAAGTGTTACCACGTTATTTATATTAGCCTCGCCCTCTTGCTAATATGTTGCTATTAGCCACAGAACACGACTGTTTTTTTGGTTTTAGTTTTGCTGAACTAGCAACTATTAGAATTGAGGCACCATGTCATGCAACTAAATTCACCCATAGGCAACACACAGTCTAGTTTGTGTTTGCAACACAACAAGTGCAAACTCACACAGACCTCCTGACTGTGTCCTTTTTTATTGCTATATAAGCTATATGTGAACTTAAATAACTTCTAATATAAATTGACATGCCATTTTGTAAGCTACACAGTGATTTAACTTTTTTAATAATTTGTAGGGTATGCTTAGCATTTGTTAACATCCTATAAACTTATAAAATATGTGTTATGGTCATTTTAATTGGGTAACTGATGCATGTGTGATGTAAGTGTATCTAACTTACATATTGTATCTTAATTGTAAATTCATGGGCACTTCTGAAATATTTTGGAGTTAGAGCACCCACTGGCAAAAATGAGGAGTCAGATACTTCCACAGCAGCCATGGCCAACAGACATGGTTGTGTAGTCTGATGAGGAGTGTGTGTGTGTGTGTGTGTGTGTGTGTGTGTGTGTGTGTGTGTGTGTGTGTTTATATACTGTATTACATTTATTTATCTTGTTTTTCTCTGTTCTTGTTACCTTTTTGTATTTAAGATCATATATAATAAAATAATACATGTTGGTGGGGGTAATTTTTTTTTTCTGGGGGCGGCGAAGGGATGGTTCGCCCAGGGCGTAAATCTAGCCAGGACCGCCACTGCCATTTACAATACAAATGTTGTATCTTTTTTCAATTTAATTACTTTCTGGACTCGGGCGGACTCGACTTGGACTCGGCCTTTAAGAACTCGGACTTGAGTCCAACTCGGACCCTTTTGGACTCGGACTTGAACTCGGACTTGAAGTTTAAGGACTTGGTCTTGACTCGTACTCGACAAAGGTGGACTCGGACCCAACTCAAAATATTTAGATTCTCAATGCACTGCAGAATTTTTATTCACACAGTGTGGAGAAGAACTGCATCAAAGTTTGATAAATAATCTTTAAGACCATTTGCCTCATTGGTCAGATTGCAGTTGGCAATTAAGCTGTCCAATGCTACAATAATTGAAGGCAAATGAGTCACCACAACTCGAACAGCCGCAATACGCACACTCCAACGAGTCTCTGACAGACAATGAAGAGAGCAACCAGTTTTGTCTTTCAGAATTGCACATCGTTCTGGACTGGCGCTGAAAAATGTGTACAGACAGTTAATACATCCAAAAAAAGTCGAAACCTCAGGACAGGACTGCCCAGCATGTACTCCCACCAGATTGAGAGTGTGGGATGTACAAGGACTGTATGTTGCAACTGGGTTTTGTTGTAAAATCTGAGCCTGAACTCCTTGACAGTCTTCCTTGACAGTCTTCCAATGGTACGCCACTCCTTGACAGTCTTCCAATGGTACGCCACTGTCTTTAAACATGTCTAGGATCATTTGTGAAATTTCCTTGCCTGACTTTTTATTAAAGTCTTTGAACTAGAGGAATCTTTCTGTTATCTCCCAAACACCAAACATCTGTTATCTGTTTTTGTCTTGATGCACATATCTTAGTAGTAGAACATTTTGTGAGATATGTCAGGTGTAGAGTCACAGATCATGGAGTAATAAATTGCCTCTTCTGTTTCTGCAAGAATGCTGTTCAAAACTTTTTTGCCACAAAGTTTAATAAACTCATTCTGTGTTTCAGGACTAAGGTAAAGAGTTAGCTGTGATGCTTTCTTTTCTCTTACTTTTTCAAGATGCTCATGTAAAATGGGGTCATAATGTGCTAATGACTCAAGAGTGCCAAGAAGTTCCAGGGTTTTGCCTCTGAATGCACGATTTCTTGAAGCCAAATGAATGGTCACATCCAAAAGCCTCTCCAATAATAATGTGTTCTTCTCAATTTCTGTCAGTATTGGTCATTCCACCTGACTATCCACACCTCCTGCTCTCAATATGGAGTGCTGAAGACTTTTCCATTTCAAATAGCACTGCTTATGGCGGGCATGTCTCTCATGTTTAGGAAACTTTTCATACTTTTTTCCATTTGACGTTTGCTGTTTTAAGCCCATCTTTGCTATTTAGTGCACTTTTTGATGGTGTTTTCTGCTCATGAGAGAAGAGCAGACATGGGATGCAGTATAGAGATTTTGCACTTTAACTATATACAAGCCAATCTCTTCTGATTTTCTCACGGCCATTAACGGACTTTGCATACTGAAGGTAAGTTGGGAATGGTTTGCCCTCCATATCTTTAGGTGTGATTTTCCAATACCAGGTTTTGCTCCACCTTGACTGGCTAGCATTTGAACAATAGTTTTCCAGTGCTTATCAGTAAGAGTTGTTGGCCATAATCCTGGGCCCTCTGACAATCCCTGACCAGTATCTCTAAGTCTCTCATTCTCTTCTCTTTCCTCTTCAGCAGGGGCGTAACTATCGGTAAGCAGGGTAAGCATTGCTTACGGGCCCGGACCAATCAGGGGCCCGCCCGATCTGGAAGAATTTGATTGACAGTCGGCGGGCCCTATCACATATTCGTTGCTATCCGCTGTTCCCAGGCTTTCTCACGGGTTTTCAACGGGGCCGTCAGGGGCTAAGCCCCGGCACATAGGCTGAAGGTCTCGCTCTGCTCTTGCCAGTGTACCAGCTGCGCTTGTGCGCGTGCACTCGCTGCGCTGGTGTGTGTGCACTGAAGTAAAGGGAATAATGCGTTTCCATTCATTATAGGGCATACTCACCAACGCAAGTTTAACGATTTGCGCAAACAGATTACATACAAAGTCAATGCAAAGACGCAACCAGGTGCGTTCACACAGGGCGATGCAAATGACGCGAATTGGGCGGCGCAATTGCCGCGAAAACACGCGCTTTCCCCTTTAAACGCGTCTTCGCGCAAGTTATGCAACTCAAGCGAAAAAACTCAACTGCAAGAACGCGCTCTCACACAGGATCATTTGACATTGTAGAGGAGAGAGAGAGCGAGCGAGCGAGCGAGAGAGAGGTAAGAATGGTGCCCACGTCTAGAAAACTTAATAGAAGACTAGAAACGTGTAAAGAATTAAAGTATTTGTCACTCACATTTAATTACAGTATGTTAACTGGATAACACTGGATATAACTCATTGTATAGGCATAGTTTAATAAAATAATGTATTTTGATTACACAAATCAAACCTAACTATATGATTGTTTTAGCTGCTGACCAGCATAGGGAATCTCTATGGCTAATTTATAAGACATGTAAGAGTCTTTTGGGGTATCTTATGCCTAGAATTATTCAAGGAGGTTAATTCTTTTAACTTCCTTTAAAGTTTGATCAATTGTGCACAATGACATGTGGAACAAATGGATATAAGGTGTCAAACTCATAGATTTGCATCATTTAAAATTCAGATGCTCTTTTTAAAATATTTGGGGTCAACCTCTGGCACAGCTTTAAAGCTGAAACTTATCAAATCCTATCAGAGGTCCAGAATGTCATTGAAACACACCAGTGGCTTTGCTGTCATCAGTATTAAACATGTTACCCATCGAAGTACCCCTCCCCGCAGAGCCCCCCCCACATAACAAATCCCAATTTAACCCCTGAATGTAAGTGAGCATCTTTTTTATGTATTTAGACCTAGGTGTATGTGTGTGTGTAGTCATAGCAGTGAGTAACAAAATGTTATAGTGTGCTGTCACCAGCAGTGTTGTTTGGTGCGCTGTCACCGATGTAATGTTTTTGTTGTGGTGCGCGTAGGCTATTTCTGATTTTGTCAGTCATCTCATGTCTCTATGATCCTGTCCTGTCCCATTCATTGTCGCCTGCTTGTGGACATTGCGTCATCACGTGCTGTAGTAAAGGGCCCGCCTTGATAATCCTGCTTAGGGGCCCGGTGTTGGCTGGTTACGCTACTGCTCTTCAGCTCTGTCCTCCTGCTCCTTACTACCTTCATCACATTCTTCATTTTCCCTCTCATCACTCATATGAATATCAACCTCATCTTCTATTTCTGCCTCTGCTACAAGAGGAAATAAGCAAAATGGGTACATTGTTATTGTACACATTAAACTAAAATTAGTAATTACAGTTTAAAGTTTAAATGTGTACACTAACAATGTAGCCATTTTGCTTATTTCCTCTTGACACTTAATTACTAATTTCTAAGTGTTAAAACAGGCAATTCCACTAAAAGCTCACCTTGTCTCACTGTCACATCCACCTCACTGTCACTGCTTTCACCCGGCCATGATGAGGGGCCTGCTGCTGCAGGGTCTAAAACTGAAATATATGGCTTGAAATGGTTGCTAAAATATCATTTATTGTCACAATACCTTTTTTAAAGTGTAGGCTAAGTACACGTTAATTGATTATTATTTGTCTGTTTAAAACAAATGCAGACTATAAAATCACAGGGCACACTAACTGCAAACTAGACATTCAGTCTTTGAATTACATTTTAAAATAAGTCATTTTCAATCATTAAGATGTGCATTAAACTGAGAACAATCCTGTAATTAATGTAAGAGCGTGCGTGAGCTTATTTGCATAATAATGCGGTAAAACAGACGCTAACGATTTGTGTTTTTGCAGGTGTTAGATTTTGATAATGGAGGGAAATATACAGTGTTTTCATGTAAACTTCTGACTCTGGGCAGAACTGCAGCAGAAGAGGAGTGGCAGTGTGTTGAGCTCCCAGCTTCGCCTCCGTCTGCTTCTCACTCACTGTTATTTACCCAGAAACATTGTTTGCTCGAGGAGAAGCACCTGACCTGCGGGTCGTACCATTTACATAGATTCGAGAGGGGTGGTGGGGCCCTGCACAGCATGAAAATGACTTTTTTATACCAAACCAGAGCCTAGCTACAAGTTTAGTTTTACACAAGAACTATTTATTTGGACATAAATGCTGTACAAATGTTAGTGCATGTAAATGTATGTATTTAAAACTGACTTCTAAGGGTCCCCCCTGCCTTGGTCCCTGGGTACTCAGTACCCTTTACCACACCCCTATCAGGGATGGACAGTATTTTTGATACATGAATTTCAAATACATATTTAAAATACAAAATAGTATTTTGTAATTTGTATTTGATAGGGTTGATGAAAATGCCTTCATATTTTGTATCAAAATATTTTAGTGTTTTGTATTTTTAAAATACTGTAAAATACTTTGTAAGAAGTCTACATGATGATATCATAGAAATGTGGCCTTTGATTGGTGCCTACTGAGAAATTTGCCCAACCCCAGAGCAGAAAATTGATCTATAAGAAAGGTGGTGGTCAATACTTTTTGACAAGTTCTGTTTGACCTTCAGATTAGAATTTTTGGCTACATTTGAAATCTAAACATATTGATCATTTAAAAATTGTTGAAATTATAAAATGTTTGTTTTCCTTTGCTAATAGGTGTCTAATAATTTGATATATAAATAATTGACTGCTGAGTATTGTAGTTGTAGTAGCTGTTGAGTAGGATCATAATATTTTGGATTGCATACCATTAAATGACTGCCTGACAAGCAATATTTAAGCATTAGTGCTCGAGATGGAGTGTGATATAGCTCTATATCATCACGGCTGTGATTAGGCCAGAGGCACGAGCCCATAGGTATATGGATGGCTGTAGGTATATAAATCCATCTGTATATGGATGTCCCCTGCAGCTGTGAAGGCCAATCTTCCACAGGACTTTGATGGCATGCAAAGTGACCCACGTGCAGGGCCTGAAATTAACACCCGACCACGCGCCAAATGCGGGTGGATGTTGCAATTGGCGGGTAACACTGTCAATCTACCAGCCACATTGGCGGGTAGCCAATGCGAATCAGTGATGCGCGGGTCAATGTATAAACAACCCACTCCCGACCGACATTTTCAACTAACCCGCCTGCAATTGTTCAAAATAGTTTTTAAACCCGACCGACTGACCGCGGCCCGGATATCATTAAAATATTTGTTTGGGTAACCCGCAACCGCTCATTTCTTATCAAGCTGCGCATATCACTGATGCAAATTGAGTGATTCATTGAGAGGATGCGACTGCTGTTTCGCAACGTTCATGTGATTGGAAAGAAGATGAGGCACTTCTCTGACTACGTTTGGATGTGCGAGTAAGTTAAGTATTAAACTGTTGGTGAGATGGGATGAGAATGCAATGCTGACATAGGCTACAGTATAATCGCAGTTGCACAGATGTGTAGTGCTGCTGTGACGGATCAGAACTCTTGATGTGTAAACTTTAAAGAGAGTTGTGCTACTACTGTGTCTTATACTGTAGTATATTAACATAAATTTTGCGAATAGAGTAATGAAAAACAACGTATGTGGGGCGTTTATGTGCGCAGTTTGTGCCCCCTTCGTCTCTGTGTGCGCGCGCGGGTTTAAGGGCACTCAATAGGGAACATCGGTGAGACGCGTTCCTAAAACCAAGCGTACATAAAATCTTTCTGCTCTTGACAGGGCACATATAATAAACAAAATGATCTCAACAGTATTCTTATAAAACATTTCGTTATGTCTTTACTTAAGGGTATGTATAGAGACTAGAGAGTCAAAAACTGTGTCTGTGCTGGTCTTAAAGAGACAGTAACCTCAATTAACATACTTAAGTCTGTGTCATTAATGTTAATCAAACAACCTAAGACAAAGAGAAATTCACTTTTGTAGCTCTAAAAAAAATTATATTTAATTCATATATTAAAAACAGTGTTATCATTCACTATTCAGGCAAAAAAAAAAAACTGGCTGGTAAAAAGTCACTGTGGCAGGTGGATTTCTAAATCCACCTGCCACAGTGGCTGGTGGTCAAAAAAGTTAACTTCAAGCCCTGCCCACGTGTAATCCTTGACTGTACAGAGCTACAATGTCAAACACCTTCATCCCTTCTCCTTTGCTTCTGTGGAAGATTGGGTAACACTTTACAATAACAGTACATGAATAATCATGTACTAATACATAAATTAATAATTACTTTAATATGAAGTAATGATAAGTTAAGCCATGTACTAATCAATAACTAACCATAACTATGTCATGAGTCATATGAATTCATGCATGAATTACAGCCACCTTAACTACACATTAATACATGTTTGTTAGTTAATGCATTAATTAACACTTTAGGTAACCAAAATCAAACATGCTCTAGAACAGTGGTTCCCAACGGTTCGCAGGATCTGATGCTTTGTTTGAGGTCAAATAAAGATGCATAAAATGTTCCACTTATAATTTTAGAAACAAAATATATTTTTCAAATTCATGTGCTCACAATACCAAGATAGCAGGTAGTTAAAGTATTTTATTATGTAAGATAATTGTTCTCTATTTTTGTGTGCTTGTCAATGTAGATTGCAAAATCAAAAGGAAGGTGGATGTAAACGTTACGGCCTACAACAGGCTGTCCGCTCGTTGCACTTGTGGTCTGCTGCTTTTGGCGCTGTCAAAATATTTCAGTTAAAATCATTCTGACTATTCCTCAGAAATGACAAACATGTTAACCAAAGTCACAATGCCAAATGTATAGTGTTCATATAAAGACCATCAAACCGTCAATCATACCAGTTTATTTGTGAAAGCTATTAAAATGTTATCTTGATTTTATTTTAATTATTGTTTAATTAATTTTTCGCATTGTATCAGGATCAGCGTTCAGCCAGGGGCGGATCTATGGGTGGATTGACAGCTTGCCCACCCAATCAGATTCATGGAAATACATTATGTTTTTTCATTCAAAACGTAATTCTTCAACCATTTGAACTATCAAAAAATTATAATTGCTCCTAAAGAAAACAAATTGCGCTTTTTTGCAATATATGGTTTATTACGGTAATGTCTTGCTTTCCGTCCACCAATCGCTGCTGTCATCTAGAGCGGAAGAGGCGGGTTTGAAGAGAGCGCGGTAGGTTAGATTGCACTGAGTAGCAGATTCATGTGAACGTGTGGATCACTGGGGTAAAGAAAAGACTTCTAAATAAAAACGGTGTACACCAGCAACACTAAAGTTAACTCGCTCTTGGTGGCTCGGGACTCGGCGGCCCGACTGGACTGTTTAAGTTGATTTTCAATAAAGCAGTATTGAATTTTTTGCTTCTGGGTCCTCTAGGTTTCAGAACCAGTGCTTAGGTAAGCCACGGGCGTTTAGCTAAATAAATGCTCAATGCTTAAATAGTTCATCGTAAATCGTTGTTATATGCTTATGACTTGCGAATGTTATGCTTATTTAATTGAAATAAACCAAGCTTAATGACGTATGCAGCCTGCATATCCGACCTCCGGAGGATGCAGCCTTCTGTTTGTGAGACGGCCGATTGTAATACAGTTAGATTGAATAACGTAATTCCATCTTAAAATGTACAAAACTGACTGAAAAAACACAGTCAATTTTTCTGGCCCGCAGATGTATAGATGCCCACCCATCAAAAACACTTTCTGCCTCCGCCACTGGGTAACTAATATTTTTAATTGTTAATGTATGATAAGGTCATGACTTTACTAAGGGGGCACATCATTACTAACTCATCGTTAACTACTCATAAACTAACATAAATTCATGATTTGTTAATGTATGATTAGGTCATGACTTTACTTGAGGGGGCACATCATTACTAACTCATCGTTAACTACTCATAAACTAACAAAAATTCATGATTTGTTAATGTATGATTAGGTCATGACTTTACTAAGGGGGCACATCATTACTAACTCATCGTTAACTACTCATAAACTAACATAAATTCATGATTTGTTATGGTATGATTAGGTCATGACTTTACTTGAGGGGGCACATCATTACTAACTCATCGTTAACTACTCATAAACTAACATAAATTCATGATTTGTTATGGTATCATTAGGTCATGACCAGTGATGGGCAGTAACGCGTTAGAAGTAACGCGTTACTGTAATCCGATTACTTTTTTCAAGTAACGAGTAAAGTAAGGGATTACAATTGCAAAACGAGTAATTAGATTACCGTTACTTCCCCGTTAGCAGACTGCGTTACTGCGTTATTTTTTAATCTTGATTTTGTTTCGTGAGACTCTCTCGTGTCGTGACGCGAGTCGAGTGACAATGACGTATGAGCGCCGCGCTGTCAGTCAGTGTTTTGTTGAACGTGAGAAGACAACATGGAGCGCGGAAGAGAACAAGACTATGCAGCGTTTAATGCTTGGAAGCACGCCCGCCGACAGGGGGGGACAAACGGGTCTGTTGTCCCGGGCCCAGCGTGAGGGGGGCCCAGAACTGGAACCTATGGAATAATTGTTAAAAAATAAAGAAAATATTTGATTCATTTGATTTGAAGTTCAGTACGCTCAAAATGTCCAGTCAGACTCAGCACAAGTCCGGTGCTCAGAAAATAAAATAAAAGAAGAAAATATAGGCCTTATAGAGGAAAATAGAATTCCTAATTCTCCCCATTAGGAATCTGTGACCGCATATAGTCACTGCATCGCGTGTGTTTAGAAGTCTGTGCTGTTTGCTGTGAGGTTTTTATGAGAGAAAGCACAAACTATTTAATATGTAAAACTTGAATTTGAAATAAAACTTACCGCGACAAAGATAATGAAATCTCTATCGTCTCTATTGCTATGGACGCGACAATTATTTATTATTTCAAATCCGTTTACAAGATAAATATAGATTGTGTTGTTAAACAGATGAAATTATCTTGATATAGGCTACATTCATTATGAGAAGCCTTTTCTTTTTACTGTTACACTATAGACAGTAATATATGTATTTTATATAAAACTCTTTGGTCGTGACAGCACATTATCCATTATCTGTTGGTTCATGTTGGTCCAGTTTAATTCAGGGTAATCCTTTAATAAAATGTAATTATAAAATATTTTATTGTTTTGTAATATTCACAGCGCACATTCTCTCAGATCGTTTTAAAACATTTTCAATTATTCTGCAAAATTCCGCATAAATTTTGCAAAAGAAATCCGCAGAAATAGCAAAAAATAACTCCTTACACAGATTTCTTACACAGCTGTACTACTTTTGCAGCAATTAAAGCAGTTCAGATTTGTTTTAAATGGCAAAATAGTTATATTTCTTTTTTTATTTACATTTTAGAGTATTTTGTTTGTTAAAGTTTTTTTATGATAACCAACAAGCAGTTATAGCAGCCGACAGCAAGTTGATGACATGTTTGATGAATTGAACTCTCAAATCAACACTTCACTTGTCTATAATAACAACTATATAAAATATATATTTTCAGCATATCACAGTGTTAGTTTAAACGTTTATTATCTACACACACTATTTTTAAAAAGCGGAGGCAGATTGCTCTGCTGCTCGCAGCTGCAACGGGTGCAGAAATAAAAAAATGAAAAGGGCTATAGCTACAAAACGAAACGAAATAAACATGAAACCGAATAAACATGCCTTACAACTTCGCTATGCATATGTCTTGGATGCTGTTTGCATAGATTATGCGCAGTATCCAAGGCTTTAATCTAGTCCTCGAATATTTTTTCCCGGTGCGCTGAAGCTCCTGCTGTAAAATACGCAACAGCTGCATTGTAAATGTGTGGCTGGCTGTGCTTATAGCGGACTCGTGCTATAGGTTAAAAGTCTTACTATGTCTGTTTTGCAATCATCGTCTGTCAAAAGGTTATTTTAATTAAATTGAAAAATATAAAAAGATGGAGAAGCCTATAAGCCCGAGGTCCGCCCGCGTATCAGCTGTGACGTTAAAATTGACCGAAACCCGACCTGAGGGGTGTAAAAAGGTCGGGTCGGGCTTGGGCTGAAATGCAGGGCTCTACCCTCAGTCGCATTCATTGAGAAAAATGTAATGCTCATCATGAAAGCTCTATACAAAATAATATCCCTCGGGGCTTTTGGTTCAAAGGCGTGCATGTTTGGAGAAATATTGATTGAGTTTATATGTTTACTTCAAATTTTTAAAGAGAGGAGTAATATTTATTCAATTATTCAATTATTAGTTCAAACACATAATATTAGCTGAAGTTGTTTTACTGATATTTCCAATAATCTGTTCATAATTCATACGTGATTATATGATATTTTGTGTCAGTATACAGTGTCAGTACACTGAAAAAAATTATTAATTGAATTTAATCATTTTTTTTAAAGTAAGTGGTTGCAATCAATTTATTTACGCTACATGTAAAACAAAAGTTTTATATTTTATTTTACTTTACTAATCTTTTTTTGTTTAAATGTAGCTTAAATAAATTGATTGCAACCACTTACCTTAAAAAAATTTATTAAATTCAATGAATAATTTTTTTCAGTGTACTACATTTAAAGGTGCAGTGTGTACATTTTAGAAGCATCTAGTGGTGAGGTTGCAAATTGCAACTAACGGCTCAATACACTGCTCACCCCTCGCTTTTGAAACACATAGAGAAGCTACAGTAGCCGTCACCGGAAAAACATGTCATTGTCAGAGACAATTTAGTAAAAAAAGTTTGTCTGTTAAAGGTTTCTGTAGAAACATGGCGGCACAAAATGGCGACCTCCAGGTAAGGGGACCCTCTGTGTATGTAGATAAAAACGTCTCATTCTAATGTAATAAAAACATAACGGCTCATTATAAAAAGGTCTTTATACACCCCTGATAATATAATTAACTAAATGTTTTATACAATGTATAATATGCAATATTCGTGGGTCCTGAATCTGATAATGCCAAATGTCTTGTTACCAGTAAAAAGTAAGGGGTGGGGGGCCCTCTAAGATTATCTTGTCCCGGGCCCAGGCAAGACTGTCAGCTGGCCTGCTTGGAAGTACCGACATTACTTTGAGTTTAACCCAGTTAAAGGTGACAAAAACATCAGCGTCCGCTGTACACTCTGCGTGGGAATAAAACTTTTATCCACAGCAAAAAATTCCACCTCAGATCTAAGCAAACACCTAGCAAGCCGGCACAGCAATGTGAAACTTACTGAAAAAATCCCTGAACCCCCAGCTGACATGACCGCTGCAGCTCCATCTCATACACGTTCACGCGAAATCTGATGTAAACAACAGACTACTATATTTCATGGATTATACGCATTTGTGGACAAAAATTTTCATTTGATGAATTTTATTAGACTGATTTCATGGGATATTCACACAACTGAAACAGACCGGATTCGACTCGCGATCGTTATAAGGTAAGAAGTCCCGTTTATATTTTGCATCTAGTCATCTGGACTTCTGTAACAAAATACATTTCTGATGCTAGAGCATGTATCTCAAAACAAAGACAATCACCATACAATGATGCTAAACCCGTAGACCTTTTAAACGATGTATAGTAATGTTGATATTAATATTAGTAATCTTTGTAGACAGTATGCTATATAGATATTGTTTGCAGGCTTAGAAAAAAACGACGCCATCACGCCCACGAATTAGTGCGCGTCGAGAGGTTAAAACAGATAATGTTTCATTTGATTCAATTTCAGATGATGGAATATGCAGAAAGAATAGAATAAGCACCTTAAGTTTTTCCCTTAAGTATGACACTTAAGGGGTAAATTCCCCTTACCTACAGTTAGAGAATAATTTAAGGGTGTTGCATACAGTATAATCCCTTAACTGGTTCTCTTAGGTAAGGGTAATCGTTAAATGTTTCACGACAGCGACCCAGGTTTATAAAATACTATTGTTGCCATGGAGATGCAACAGAAAAAGCTTAAGGTTTTTTTTGCAACACCCTTAAGTTGAAATGAAACATAAGGGTGAATTTAAGGGAAAATTACACTTAAGGTGCTTTATGCAACTGGGCCCTGTTGCATACTGTAGCATATTCAGGTCGTGCATCATCCCAGCGGGCATTTGATGTCAATTTAACATCAATTTGACATCAAACATCGACGTCAAAATTACGTCACAGAATAGGTCAAAAATGAAAGTCATTTTGACGTCAAAGTGTTGATGTCAATTTGATGTAAAGATTTTGACCCCTGCTGATGTCATTTTGATGTCAATTCTACATCTATTTGATATCAGGATGTTATGATGTTGATGTCATTTTAATGCTATTTTGATATCCCAGCCGGCATATGATTCACCTTTGAAATTTGTCTTTTAATAAAAACACATTCTTTCAAACAGTTTCCAGTTAGTAGTGCAAAAATGGAATATTCCAAATATAGAATGAAATCATAAAATAAGAAAACAAAATCAGGTTTAAAAGTCATTTTATTTATAACTGCAAATATGAATTTTGTTGTTGGTTTAGTTAGGGTGACCATACGTGCCATTCTTCCCGGACGCATCCCGTCCAGGATTTCGGTGCGTCTTCCGGAAGTCGTATTTGTTGACCGCATACGCCATTCAGTTAAAAGCATAAGATATACAATCGTAGTTTCATTCTTCTTACCTTAAAATGTAACGGTTGCTTTTCTGTAATAATAATAATAATCCTCTGTGACGTATGCGGTCGACAAATACGAGTTCCAAAAGACTGGACAGGACGGGTCCGGGAAGAATGGCACGTATGGTCACCCTAGTTTAGTTGACAGTCTTCTTATGGCCACCACCACCCGTCCATTCTGGCTCATGCACTTAAAAAATGATGACAGCATCTAAAGAGGAAAAACAAACCGCATGTTATTTCATTGTCAAAAATGCTATGTTTTTTAGGCCATGTATAAAAAAGTTATTGCACATGAAGGCAAGATGTGTGTTCTTTAATGGTCTGACTAGAAACATAGCATAGCTGATGAAGGAAGAAAGCTGTTGTGTTTACAAATGTGACAATGAGCTTCAATTAAGATCATCTACAGTGCATTCAGAAAGTATTAAGACCCTCTTCACTTTTCAATTTTGTTATGTTCTTTCATGATACTGCAATTGTTTACATTTTTCCTCATACATTTTTTTACATTTGCAAACGTTTTTTGAAACGTTTGCAAATGTATAATTTTTTACATTATACATATTCAGACCCTTTCCAACAATACCTGGAATTTAGCTCAGGTGTCTCCTATTGGTCTTGATGTTTCTACACCTTAAAGGGTTCTGATGATCACAAAGATATTTTGAGGAATGTCTGTAACCAAACTGACCAGAAGCACCACTGACTTCCATAGCAGGATAAAAGAATACAATGGAAGTGAATGGTGCTTCTAACTGTTTTTTTAAAAACAAATCCAGGTGTTGCAAGGTTTGCTGCATCCTTCCCAAAAAGACCTGAGGCTGTAACTGCTGCTTCAAAAGGTGCATTAACTAAATACAGAGTAAAGGGTCTGAATACTTGGGTGATATTGACTCTATATCCCCCCCCAAATTGAGATGCTAAACAAAGCAAACATTGACTGTTTACCTTACGTGTGGGTCAAACAGCCTCTTGTGCAGTCACTTACCAATGAAAGCTAAGATGGACTCCAGACCTTCTGGACTGTCTGTGAGAGACTTCAAACTCAAACCAGACCAGCAAGGCATCACGTTGGCAGACACCCCAACCTGATCAAAAAATTTTGATTAGGAGATATTCTTGTCCTATTTTTAATATAGATTTTACAAACTTACCACAGATAATCTGGCAAAGCAAAGACTTATGAAACACCATCTTCCCAAATCTCCTCTTAAGGCTCATCTTGTCTATCATGGCATTTAATAAAGTTCTGAAAAAAAAAAAACATATTTCATTTGTACAAAAACATTAAAAAAAACTGTGGCCCAAGCACAACTATTAAAAAAATTAAGAATGTTTCCATTTTTTGTCATGGGACACTATTATTTCCTTACTTTTAGAGGGGTACATATTTGGCCATCTGGAAAGACACATGACTTCACCAAGTTGCACGGTGATCTGCCTACAATATAAAACACATAAAAAAATAAAAAACAAGTCATAGCCCCTTTTAAAAAGAAAACATAAATTGTGAAATACAAAACACTGAATCTTAATTATTAGGATTACTAGAATTTGATCGGAATACAATCCAAAACAAGTAAAAAATCTATTGTAAGGTTCCATTACTACATGGTAGCTTGGTGGTGGATTACAATGGTTGGTGATAACTTGAATTTTATAACTCATGGGCATAGCCTTAATTTTAAAAGTGATGATTAGAGCCATAATACATAAAGATTAGGGCTGTGACAGTTCTCATAACCACCGTGGTGGTAAAGTGCGGCCTGCGGTTGCGTGCACGTCACAAACTATGAAAAAATATAAAGTACAATCTCCCCCAGCGAGATATCTTCAAGTTTGTGTGAACGCAAACAGCCAGCAGATTCAGAGTTAGAGCGCTATTTGCAACTGATATCAGTGATGACACGGTGGCTTGGGAGCAGAACAGAGGCAAAATATTCTTTCTTGGTCACTCAAGGTTGCGAAAAAGTATCAATCTGCGCTACCCGTACACCATCAGAACATGTTTTTAGTGCTGCTGGAAACATTGTAACCCCAATAAGGTTTCTCACTTTTTGTTTCATGGATTGAAGTGCTACAATAAACACACATAGGCGCCAATATCGTGGGTGCTCAGAAGCTCGGCTCAAGCACCCAGCGAAATGGCAAAGCACATATGTTCAGTTTATTCACATTAAAGGTACTGTTTTTCCTGATCGCAAATTTAGTTTGTGTGTAATGTGTGTAATGTTGCTGTTTGAGCTAAGGTATTATTTATGCTCTAAGTTCACTGCCAAGTAGGGTTGTTGCGGTGACAGAATTTTCCCACCGGTAAATCAGCGCGTGACAAACCCGGTGATACCGGTTTCACCGGGTGGAAGGGGCTTATAAATGCATTATATAGGGGCATTTTACTTTCACTTTTGAATTAGATGCAACTGTTGTTTAAATCCAGCGCTTGCGCACGCTGCGTTAAATTGCGTATGAATTTGCGTGCAAATGCGAGTACAACAGCTGGTTTAAGTGCTTGAGTCAATGTGCGCAGGTACTTCTGACAGAACCCGCCAGTCCCAAGCAGAGCAACCGGCTATTCCTTCATAAAGCGCTGCTTGAATCGTGGGTTTATTATTATTCTTAATGAAAAACACAACAACAAAACGATCTGACCTATATTAAACATCATATATGTATATTATAACAAAAACGAGTAAGCACGCGGCTTCTGCCATCATCTGCTCGCCGCAGTCTGACAGGAATAAATGAAATCTGACACCCGCAGCCGCTGCTCTGTGATGATGCGCGTTCAGCTCCGCTGAATTCAAACAGCAGACACATTCAGTTGTAAGTGTTTGCTCTCTCTAACGAAACTAAATGATTTAATTACAAGAAAATATCAAAACGACGGTGAAAGACGGTGTCGCGGTGGTGATCTAAACGGTGAGAGGCTTAAGCACCGGTAATCACCGTTTCACCGACTATCGCAACAAGCCTACTGCCACGCGATATATTCCCCTTTCAAACCATACAGTGAACGGCCAGTTTGTACTATAGCCCTCTAATTCCTGGTTGAATGACGAGCATTGACTAACCTCCGCCCACAGGAACACGTCAGTCGCCAGCTAAGCTCAAATGGCTCTGGCTGCACAATTAATCACACATGATTGTCACGCACATCTCGTCAGTAAAGCTGGTTCCTTGATTAGTAATAAATCACCATCAGCTGCTTTCAGATGGAGCGCCATTTACTACACAGAGCCGTAGTTCACTGACAAAAGGGAAAATATCGCATTCACAATCGGCAATGATTTCTCCTTTTGTCGGGTCTGTGTAGTAAATGGTGCTCCATCTGAAAGCAGCTGATGGGGATTTATTACTTATCAAGGAACCAGCTTTACTGACGAGATGTGTGTGACAATCGTGTTTGATTAATCGTGCAGCCCTAGCTCTGACTAAGCTAAGCTGCTGTTGAATCACAACACACTAAACAAACTACACAATCAGAACTCGTTACATATTTCTGAAGGAGGGACTTCATAGAACAAGGAAGACATCAGCCCGTTTTGAGGACAGTAAAAACAGCACTATACAGTAAATTGGGTGAAAAATACTGTTTTTTCACACAAAACATGAACACAATCAAAAACACAGGAAAAACATTACCTTTAACTTCACAATTCACACGAAAACGTGACTGCGCCACTTTCCACCTCTTCAAAGCCTTTGAGCGCTCCAGACTCTAGAGCACCTGGCGTTGCGAAGTAAAGCTTGAGGTTGTGATGAGCACCCACCGGCGGAAAAAGAAATTGCCGCCTATGAACATACACAGTTGTTAAGAAACATCATATCTGATCTTTGTTTACATTTTTATATTTCAAAATATATGTATGCATTATATATATATAAAAGATATATACCTCCCCCCTCACACAAACACATTCTATAACCACCGCACCACAGTGGTGAATTGGTGCATTACCATCTCGGTGGTAAAATACTGTCACTGTCACAGCCCTAATAAAGATAAGAAGGAAAGAAAGCTGTTATGTACACAACCACAAAGATCCATTTTGTCTGTCAATATGAACCCTTTTCAAAACTTCCATCAACATCTGCTCTGAACTATGAATTAAATTCTGGCTCTGTCTATTGAAAACGAAGGGTGTGAAACATGTATATAATATAGAGGGAATAGAGACATACAGAAGAAATTAATTGCTTTGCTGAACAGAGACCATTGCATCCTGAATTATTTTCTTATATTTTCCTAATGACAATGATAAACCAGTACTGAGAAACAAGTAGTAGGTGGTTTTAAAAAGCTTACCTGTGAAGTTTCTTATGTTTGTGTTATTACGTTTCTGATCTGACAACCCTTGCTGTCTGATTCTTCTTCAATCCTGACAACATATAAAAAAGTAAAATTAGTGCAATAGTAAAAGAGAATTCTATAAATGATGACCTTTATCAGAATGTAATGCATACACTTGCATAATGCATTTAAGCATATACTGTGAAATATCAGGGTTAACATGTCACAACATTACCTGATCCAGACAGATGTAATGGCTGTTGATGCATTAAAATCTCAGCATTGACAAGATCACCATCACTATTTTTAATTTGAAGGGCTCTGGTAACAAAGACATTACAAAAGAGTTATAAAAATACACTGAAAACAAGAGCACATTTGTCTGGATAACTAATATTTTCAAGTTCCATTAAACTTGCTAATTATTCATCAAGAGAAGTAAGCAAAATAATACCATTACACTTCATTTCAATTCAAATAGCACATGCCAACAACTTACACTGTTTGACTTTTCCTTACAAAGGAGTTAAGAGTTTTATTCCGCTTTAAATCATGGATACAGCGCGAGGGACCGCAGATACAAGCATAAGCGTGTGACGTAACGTGTGATGCCTGATAAATGCAGTTATTGCAAATTCGCGAGCAATAAAACACCAATATCTCATCTAACGTTAAGTATAAACACTTAATCAGTAACATGAAATTAAGCAAGCAACATTAATTAACTGACCGCACTCATCCAGCTGCCGTGCTGCTCCTCTTTACAAATGACTGACAGAGGTGTCTGTGGCGCCTGTAAGACCTATCAGATATTCACTGACTGAACTACGATATCAACGCTTTTCTACCGAACAGTTGTCCAAAAAGCCCTTACATTTAAGTGCTTTTCTGAAGCAATAAACAACCAAGTGGTTAAGTTGATAAGACCAGATATCATATTAATTGATTAATATTCATATTACAATCATATTAATGTAACCGTAGTCCAATTTCGGCGGGAACATGCCGTGGAATAGCGAATCAACCATTATAACGGATACGTTCACAAATAACAGAAAAAGCACGATGCATATTAAACATAAAACATTTTATGTGTGAATAAAATTATGTTAAGCGTTTTAAACATTGACTTATTGACTTGATATTTCCTTACCTCGATGCACTTTCTCGATGATCACGCAGACAGCCGTTAAACTCTCCAGTCTCGGACTCTCGTGTAATCTCTATATGGGGAGGCTGTAATCTCGCGAGATTACCTCGCTACTTTTTTAGTCAGGATCAAACATTCCAAACTGTTGTTTCAACGTTGTGTCAACGTTGAACAAACAACTAAACTTTTTCAACCAAATTTCAACGTTGAAGGTCGGTCATATGACTGCTTGGATCATTCAATATCAAGCTTCGATATCAGATTAAATTGACCTTTTATAGTATATGCAATTATAGTGTCATTTTAAATGTGAACTACTTGTAAACATGCTAGGATTTAAATAAATAAAAAAACCACATGCAAAATACATAGACCTACAACTTTCAAGATGTTAAAAATGAGTCTCATTGATTTACAATGAGTCATAAATATACTTTTACAGACATTGTTTTGACATAAATTTAACATCAATTTGACATCTTATTTCCTGACATGAAATCAACATCGATTTAATGTCAATGATATTGACCTGAGATATAGGGACCAGAAAAAACATGTCAGATCGATACCTTTGTTGGGCCTCTTTACAACCACAAGGAAATAATTACAAAATATAATGAAAATATGCATATTCATGCACGTTATACATGGTGGTCAAAATCTTGACTATTTGTTGATGTCAAATTGACGTCAAGGTGCCCGCTGGGATGTTTTTGAAAAGTAATTAGTAAAGTAACTAGTAAAGTAACTAATTACTTTTGAAAATAAGTAATCAGTAAAGTAACGGGATTACTTTCTTAGGGAAGTAATCAGTAATCAGTAACTAATTACTATTTCCAAGTAACTTGACCAACACTGGTCATGACTTTACTTGAGGGGGCACATCATTATTAACTACTCATAAACTAACATAAATTAATGACTTGTTAATGTATTATTGTGTAGGCCCTACACAATGACTTTTCTTGGAGGGGTACACTGTTAAAAAGTCATCAATTACACATTCTATACAAATTCAGCTCATCAAAATCCTAATTTTTGGTGGTTTTAAAGGAGAAGAGCAAATGTGAAAATTGGTCAGACATTTGGAAGGGGTAATAATGGCTTAAAAGAAGAACAAGATAGACACTGTATGTGCATTTTGATAATAAGACGAGCCAGTTCACACAATAACCATCGTCTGTAGGCTAACACTGATTTAAATTTAGAAAGAATAGCGTCTGTCACTCTTAATGGCAGCAGTGGAACTAATTGTAATTATTAATCCATAATTGCACATTTAATGATTAAGGTTAACTGTAAATGTTGCAAGAAATCCAGTGCCATTCAATGTTTTTAGCTCAGCTGCAGGAGCAAATGTATAAACAGTTTTGCATTACAAACCTAAACATTTTGCATTAACAAAAGTTATTTTCGTTCTTCTAGAGAGCTTGTTTGATATGGGGTACGCAAAGTGTTAATTAATGCATTAACTAACAAACATGTATTAATGTGTAGTTAAGGTGGGTGTAATTCATGCATGAATTCATATGACTCATAACATAGTTATGGTTAGTTATTGATTAGTAAATAGCTTAACTCATCATTAGTTCATATTAAACTGATTATAAATGTATGTATTAGTACATGATTATTCATGTACTGTTATTGTAAAGTGTTAAGATTGGCCTTCATCAGCTGCAGGAGACATCCACATACAGACAGAGCCCAGTAAGCTGTAGAGGCAGCTGGCTTAGGTTGTGATGATTCGGCTAACTGTTGCTCGGTGGATGTTAACTCTATGACCCAACTCTCTCTGGGTACAGCCAGTGGACAGGCACATCAAGAAGAGGAAGAGCTCATCTATTGGCAGCAGTTTCTGAGGAGAGACCAGTATAATGAGTGTTAATTCAGAACCATCATTTTCATGCTTATGTGTGGGTGTGTGCATGTAGGTATTTGTAGTTACTTACAGTGGGTCTTGTTAAAGGGCTTTCAATTGTTGTGCTAGTGGCGAAGGCTTTCTTTGCCCTGGTGACCCTATTTATTTTAGTAGTTGCTGCCTCGATCAGCTTTGAAAATGCCATCAGATGCTCGTACGAGGGAAATCTAAAATACAGTATTAAAATTTAGACATGTAGAAAAATATTACTTTGTCAGGTAGTCAGTAAAAATTATGAGTAGATGTTAATATTAGGGATGCACCGAATCCAGATTTTTTGGGTTTGGCCGAATACCGAATCCACTGTTTAAGATTCGGCCGAATCTGAAACCGAATCCTACTCACATCCTTATTCCATTACAGGGCTCGCAAAATTTCAAAATCCCTGGTAGCCCTTCGGGCAGGCACTCTTCAGTTTTTGGTAGCCTGAAATTTTGCCAATACAAAGCCAATAGGGCCTCTAACCACAATGTTTAATCTGCTATTCTTGTTGTTGTTTTGATGCTGTTGGTTTTTTAACAAACAAAAAAACTGGATTTCCATGTAAACCAACTGTTCCTGCTCATCCCCACACCAGATATAGCCACCATTTAAAAGTGGTTCAGTGGGTCACAAAACTCACAGTTTGGATCATCCTGTTAGAGATTGGATAATTTTTTAGATCAGAAAAACAGGGGCTACTGTCGCTTTAAGATTCTGCACAGAGTCACTCTCTTCACTGCCCTTACAATCTTCACTTTCAAGCTTGCTGCGAGAGATTTAATTTTCTTACGTGAGGATAGTAATGACTGACAGGACGAAGTTGGAGGATTTTCACAAAAATCCATGACAAATCAGTACGGATTGCTTCCTGTACTTCGGCTTCGCCCGAAAGTGAAAGTAAAACTCGAGGACGCGCTCAAACGCAATTTAAATACCCAATGCCTCAATTTCATGCACCACAATTACCCATCCAAATCTGTGAGAGGATACATAAGCATTTAAATATATTTTTTCCTCCCTATAAGTCTAGATAGCCCGACGGGCAGGGCGGGGATGCATTTTGATAGCCCGACTGCAAAGCACAATAAAAGCGATGCGTTAGTTTTTCCAGGTGCGTCCACGAAATGTGAAACGCCCCTAAGGGTCACCGGAAAAAAACAACACTTATCTCCACGTCAGCACCTGATGTGTGTACTCAACGGCCGTGTGACGTCAACCAGCGTAGCGCAAGCTTAGGGTTCGGTTCGGTGGAAAAAAATCTAAGATTCGGCCGAACCCCCTCAAAAAGCCCAGTATTCGGCCGAATCCTGGATTCGGTGCATCCCTAGTTAATATTACAAGTATCTTACCTGGTGTAAATGTCACAAGCCAGGGGCTGGCTGCTAGTGGTTAAGCCACGCCCCTTCTCAATTTCCACCTCGAGGAGGTCCCCAAAACCAACCCAATGACCAAACAACAACGAGGAACAGGTAAGTATAAAAATATTCTTTATTTATTTAAATATTTAAAAAGTACTGGGAATTGGGGAAAGGGGAATTAAAACTAATGTCCGGCTCTGCCCTCCAGGGGGCCACGAGCAAGTGAGTGACAGGGGGTGGGGGTCGCGTCGGGGAACGGGCTCCCGCCTCTGGTTCCCTCTGCCCGTGGCGCGCTCCTCTTCCTTCCTGGAGGCAAGATAGATCAAAATCAGTGTTGGTATAGACTTTTTCTTATCCGTGTACCTGTAGCTAACTCGAGGCGGTTCACCGCCTATCTCACACAGCTCCTTGCTTTGTCGACTCACTCTCCTTCCCTGTTCTCTCTTCCTCCACAGATTACAGCCGGGACACGAGGACACGGTGGATCGACCTCAAAGAGTTCTCTCACCTCTTCACCGACTGCAGCTTTTGGTAAGTAGGGGTTTCCTTCCTTGCTCGTTCCTTTAACACTCACACTGGTTCTCTCTACTCCTCCACAGATGACTGCTGGGACACAAAGGCACTGTGAATCGGTTTTCAATAGTGCTCTCACCTCTGCGCTGTCTACAGCTTTGGGTAGGTATGGCTCTCTTCACAATTCGATATCTCAGCGTTCACGCTGGCTCTTTCTCTCCACAGATGAGATAGCGGCCTACACGTTGCGTCAACTGGACAGTGGTTTCCTCTGTGCCGCCGGGGGCCAAAACCCTCTCGGCGAGCTCGTTGGTCTACAGAGGGGCGAGAACGTCACGCCGGCACACCGGGTCGAGCGCTGCCCTTTCCTCGAGACCCGATGGTCAATCGAAAACTGGACCGGGGCGCCCTTTCGTCGAGACCTCGGGCCGACGGATCTCCTTCGCCTCAAGCTCTGTGATGATCAAAAGACACAGGTAAGGTAGCAATATTATAAGTAATACTCACACACCGCCGATAGCACAGTTCTTCACCGCCACTCCTAAACTCAAGTCCGCCAAGCGTGTGGCTGGAAAAATACTTCGAGATGCCGCTCCGTGATTTTAAAACTGAAAACACACTCACAGCATATTCATGTCTTACTCTAGGACCGTTCTTCCTCTTCGTCGTCTCAGGAACGAGTGACTGGAGGCGGGGGTACGTCAGACAAGACAACAGCAATCTCACTGCAATACACAGCATTACACAGCACCACTTCAAGTGAACATTTCTATATCCAAGACTCACCCTCCACGCTCAGTGCACACAAATAGACGCCCGTCTTCCTTTACTTCGCCCTGGACAAAAATATGGAGATGGTAACTCGGCCTAGTGTTTGTTTTCGTCACCGGAGCTGTTTCAGCACAAAAACTCTTCGGCTCACCCACCGCGCTGGTTCAGGGGTAGGGCCACCCACTCTCTTTCGGAAACACTCAAAGAGATATACAGGTCAAATACATGCACAATATTTCCATAAGGAAACTCCGTTACTCACAACTGCTGCACTTTCTTCGTCCCACGTTCTCCAAGGTTGATATCACACTGCTAGGACCCCAGATGCATAGACAGGGTGGTTTTTCAGCCACCAACACCACTTTTCCACAACCGTATACTCACAATGGTTCGTCCTTCCTTCCTTCGTTTCTTTCATCCAAGGTCAGTATTCGTTTAATCCTTCCACCTATAAGGTCTTCGGTATCTTCATCAATGTAAGTCTATAATCCAAATGAGAGAGAGAGCACAGCAATCCAAAATAGCGTACCCGGTGAGCCCAACTCAACGCTACAATACACTCCAACAACAGGAATAATAAGCACCCCAACTGTGGTTTAAACTGCTCTAAAATACTCTCCTGAATGTTGCCTTCGTCCAATCACCCGGCGCTCCTCTTAATGACTCTCAGCTGTATGTAATTTGGCTGATTACAGCGTTCACGACGCTACCGGATGTCCGGTGTTTTCTCTTACCGGTCCGGGCGGAAACATCCGGGCGGAACCAAACTTTCCCGATTTTTGGTTCCGCCTAAAAGATCGTCACTCCTGTGACATAAAATCTAATGTCTTCAGGCGACAAAGCAAAACGTTCAAGTCTATAGGAGTTCTGAAGTTGGTTTGGAGTTGCTTTCTCAGCGACTTGATTTCCCCAGATGCACCTTTAAAATGCTTCCGGTCCACACAAACAGTACGGCTGACTCTGTTGTGTATTAAATTCCTCAGTAAATTGACGAATACATTCAACTAGGAACAGGCATGAGTAGAAACATATATCATTGTTCAGTCCAGAAAGTTTCAGTATAAATTCAGTTCACAGAAAGTACAATGAAATCAGTCCCTTGAATATTCAGAGTTCAGGAATTCAAGGTAACAGTAAAGCAGTACTAAAGCATCTTAGCTTGCTCCTGAAGACATTGAAGATTTTACAACCATTATGTGTTAAATAAGTTGCTTGTGGAAACACTTAATCCTGAGGTGCTTGTAGTTGCCTTTTCCATGTGCTCACATGGACCTCTGTACAAACAAACAATTAATAGAAGTGCTTGTGCTACCAAATTACCACACATATACAGATTTACAAACACAACAAACAATGTACACATTCTATTTACAATATATGTACTTACGTCTGAGTATTAGAACAAGAAGTTCCTCAAAACAGGGTACAAACACAGGTCAAACAAAGCTGAGAAAGTTTTCCATTCTGTGACAACATCACTTCTTGTCTAATGCTTCTTCTCTTACCCTTTTGAAGCTATCAGGCAACTCTGTAGTCAGAACGCCCCCCTGTGCCCAGGTTAACCCCCTGGTGCCCAAAAACGCGGGGCCGCGTTTTGACAGATTTTTTCCTGTTTCCTGTGCGTCCACTTAAAATACTCCGTCATTCATAATCATACACATACATTTAATACATCATTCGAAACTGTGAAGTGTCTTCTTTAATGTGAGTGCCTTCATAATAACAACAAAACCGTGTGCTTTTGGCAAATAAAGAAAATAAACAGGGAGTGCATTCAGACATCTCTGTCTCCTTGACCATCTTCCTCAAACACGTTACAAACATGAACTGATAACTCCGCCAATACTTGTCACACGAAAATGAAACATATGTCTAAAAAAAGCCTGAGATGTCTACTTTTACATGATGTAATAAGAAAAGCTGATTACAAAAGAACCACTGAAGGTAGGATGAAACGTTTTTTTTTTTTTTTTAAAGCAGAGGGTCTGTTCTTTCATTTCGTATATTTTATGTTTATATATTTAAAGCAGACATATCATGCTTTTAAATCTGTCCTTTTTACATATAAATCATCTATTTGTGGTCTATATAAAGCGAAACTGCAATGCTTGGGTCTGAATTCCTTATTATTATAGCCCCACAGGCCCCCTTTCTACCCCTTTTCTGATGTGCATCTGAGAGCAACTCGTTTTGGTGCTGTCTTTTTAAATGCACGTCATACCCTGGCCCCTCTCCAGGTTGCAGAGGTGACACTCGGTTAAACTCCACCCCGTTCGGCCATTTTTGTAGTTTTATAGCAGAGATACGATTATCTAGCGGCACAGAAACTTTTTATTCACTCGTTATTCACAAAATGTCAACAACGGAAGACTTGTCCATCCAGCCTTATATGTTCGCGCCAGAGTCGGAAATGGAGCGAGATGAAAATGAAGACGACGAACCTGCAGAACAACGTCTTCATATGGAGTGTCCACACAAACAGTACGGCTTCAATGGTGTGTTAATGCTGTATATTAACAATTATAAAGTTGACTATTATTCTTAGTTAATTGTAAGTTGTTGTAATATGCTATAACTTAATCCCGGGTTGATGACGACATGCAGGCTGCAGCCTTCGGATTGAGAAACAGCACTGCTAAACCATGACCACCGTGTACTTTACTGTTTTAAAAGTTATTTACAGCTTGTCGAAGTGCTCTGCTCGTCGTCTCCAATGATAGAAGTAATTGACCCCTCAATCAGACGAAGTTTATCGACAAATCCTACTTTATACTGGTGGAGGTTGGTGAAATAGTTATCCTTGAAGTGCTTCGCCCACAAAAAAATGACATTTCCGTGAAAAATAAAACTCAACCAGGCACAGGTTCAACAACCAAACATTTTGATTAACTCTCTCGTAACTTATGCATCCTTGAGCTTGGACTACAATATCGCAGCGAGAAATTGAAAATGGTGGATTGCTCGTAGTGTTGGGCAGGAGATCGATGTCCTTATTTGGCAGTTCCGCTGCAAATACTGTGACGTAATTGTTCAAAAAACGTAATAGATAATAGAAAAATCAGAACAGGTTGGAAAATATGACCAAAACAGAATATAAAGATATCAACAAAGCACCTGAAGAGACTAATTTCAACTTTTATGTACTTCTAAACACTACAAATATACAACAAAATGCATTTAAGAGCTAAGAAAGTGGATTTAGCATGATATGTCTCCTTTAAAGAAGAACATTTTCTGGAAGGCATTAAACTTGGGTGAATATCATGAAAAACGCTGGCGCTGGCTGGCAACTTTAAAAAAAAATGCTGGCTGTGAAAGAGTTAAACAGTCATGACATTGAGCAATTTAACAAAAAGCAATGAAAACACACTGTTGCCAGAAGACTGACTTTCATTCACTCTCTGTACAGCAGTAAATGAGTCCTCATCTATCTTAATAAACTTAAGAGAAAGAGATTTAATAATGTATGTGCTTCTTAAGTCTAATTGTGTTTATATCTGTCATTACATGGACTAGAACACAATGTGGATTAAACAAATCAAGTTATAGACCCCTTGCATGTGACGTCACGCTCTACTCGCGCGAATCATGGACGCCATGACGGACGGCGGAAGTGCTATGTTGTAGACGGACGGCAAGCCGAACAATTACGTGTTTGTGTTCGTTAGGGTCATAAAATTGTTATTTCGTGTTGCTATGATGCACCTAGCATAACAGAAAAGTGGCATAAATACATTATTTTTACATGAATGTTATTGTTTAATGCTGCAGTGACACCATAAATTTCATAGCTGCCAACTCTCACGCATTCACCGTGAAACCCACGCAATTGACCCCATTCTCACGCCACACATCCATTTTCACGATGTAAGTAGCTAAACCAGTGCTCGCAGTACTGACACTTTTATATTTTAGCGTACCTTCACTGTCTTTTGCGTGCCACCACTTCTCATGTTGCTGGTTCTTTGCTGCAAAGAGTCAAAAAGCATTTCACTTTATGTGGCGCTGCGCAGGAAGTTCGGCAGCGAGGACATCAGAGTACCGCGAGAGCAAGTCGAAATATTACAAAAGGGTCCGCCTTTACCTTTGCTCTCGCGTTACTCTGATGTCATACGCCGATCAGTCAGCTCCGCACCAGTCGAACACACAAAGCGTCAAGGTCTGGATGAAAAGCAGAGACCTGCCCGGATTCCACCACGCAGATACCCTCAGAAAACAGCAATTTTAATCAACCATCACTCGCGTATGCATGCAAGCAGTACAAGCCTGCGTGATGTTTGCGGTGACAGGTTTTAATAAAAGAGAAAAAAGTCAATTGATATTTGACATCTATAAACAATAATTTATACGAAATATAATTATATGGTCTTGACATACACATTATCTGTTGCTTTAGTTTAATATAAACTGCTCATTTGGTTTATTTGATTGTGACAGTCCCTCTATCACCAATCACAAATCATCACTTTACGCTTCTCTTTCTCAGTGGATAAACTGAATCAAAGCCGCTGTTATCTGCAGTTATACATTTTACAGAGACCAGTAGCCTATTCATTAGATTTTAAGAACTTTTTTGGCACTTTTATCAGAAGGAAAGCATAATAGAAGTGTATAAAATAATAGTAAAGACTCTAATCTCAGGCATTTAAACTCAGTAAAAGCTTTTATTTCAATTTAATTTCTAAAGTATGATTCGATTTGTATTGTGAACCATTTTAATGCAGTCTTTTCCAACTATTTAACAAATAAAATCCACACTATTATCAATTGGCAAATGGTTAGGACTTATATAAAAAATTATTACCACAAACCCCCACCCCCCAAAAAAAATCTCACTCCAAGCTGAACTCAGAAGTTGGCAGCTCTGCAGACTTTTAAAAGCCTTAAGATCAGCACCAGTGTATGGGGATATCCCGTTTACCACATAGTGGTACAATTCATGCGGGCTGAAGTCGGGCAGACTCGGCGATTTAATGAGGTCCGTGAAAATTGAAGGAGGAAGAAGGTAAGGGTCGGTATCCAGTCCCGCTATCTCTAACTTCTCTAAATAGCGCTTTTTGAGAGGACCTACCAAATGCCCTACCTCGACCGATAACGGCACAACAACTTCCTTAATATAAGAAGCCATGTATTTTAGTGTAATATATATTTAAACTGTTTAAAACTAATCAAAAATCCCGCTCGTCTATTACTAATCAACCTAGTGCGTCAGTGATTTTGCCGTCCAGCATGGCGTCGTCACGTGGTCTAGGTCACGTGTTTGCAAAGGGTCTATAAAAATAACACCCATGTGACCATCAAAAGGCACATTGAAGAGGTTTTGCTCATAAATGCATGCAAAATAAAGTAATTTGAACTTGATATTTTTATACGGTTACTAAACTGCACAGTATGAGCTGCAAACGCTCTATTAAATGCTACCTCTGACTAAGAATGTATTATTTTGCACTTGTATAGTCTTTTTTTATTTTGAAATTTCAAGAGCAATCAACATATATTGAAATGTTTACATTCAGATATGTAAATCAACATGTATAAATTGCTATTAGTTAATTAATGGGGAGATAATCGAGGATCGAATCGAAGTCGAATCGGACTGATGAAATGAATCGTTAGATTAATCGATGCATCGGAAAAAGAATCGCTAGATTAATCGTAAAAAATTAGTTTATCCCAGCCCTAATTAAAATGATAGTTCTTGCATTAAATCGTATGCTGATTAGTGTAATCTGAATATGTTATAAAGCAATATCACTTCTATAACTATAGTGTTCATGCCGACTTATCAATAAGGCTTCTTTACGCGATTATTTGCTCGGGTGTAACGATGTGCTGTAAATGAGCCCGGAGATATGTCATGCATTAAACAGTATGGGCCCTATTTTAACGATCTGAAACGCAAGTGCGAAGCGCAACGCGCAAGTGAGTTTGTGGGCGGATCTTGGGCGCTGTTGCTATTTTCCCGGCGTGAGAAATAACTCTTGCGCCGGGCGCAAATCAATAAGGGGTTGGTCTGAAGTAGGTTTATTATTCATAGGTGTGGTTTGGGCGTAATGTCAAATAAACCAATCAGAACGCTACCCAACATTCCCTTTAAACGCAAGGGCGCAAGTTCCATGGCGGGTTGCTATTATTATGACGGATTTACCAGGCGCACGCCAGGAGCGGTTCACAGCCGAGGAGACCCACGTTCTTGTAAGAGCAGTCAAAGACAGAGAAGTTATTTTGTATGGGGATACGAGAAACCCGCCCAAATCAGTTTAGGTTAAACAGGCGTGAGAGGAAATAGCCACAGTCTCATCAGCTGGCATATCGTTCCGCCAAGCGCTACAATGATGTCAGGAGACGGGGGAATCCCAAGCTTGCCAGCATAAATTTTGAGCACGCCGTGTAACGGAGGGGCATCTGCCTCAGGTCCTGACGCCAGCAGAGGACATCGCTGCGTCCACCCTCACCGCTGAAAGGGTTTGGGGGCTTTGAAATCGGACACAAGAAACGCAAGCAAGGTCCAACCCCAAAGTACTCTTACAAATCAAGTTCATATACATTAAGGTTTCTTATGAAAACATTTTAATTATTATTTACATAAAATAAACGTAATACAGCCACACAACAAACTAATGAAAATATTTTAATCGTTATTTGCATGAGAATTTTTTAATGCAGCCACACAATAAATAAAAACTATCACCACAATGCTCACCACTATGATTCCCCTTATCTCGTGTATTAATATTTTTTAGTTTAACAATTTATGATTTGCAAAAATAACTGTTGCATCTTTGTAGATTAGATGCAAAGTGTGTGCGCGTTGTGCACGCTATACATTATGGTCAAGCATGCGCCCTTAAAATAGCATAATGAACAACGCGCCACTGACTTTAAACTTTTTTTTTCTGGTCAGTGGCGCAATTGTTTTTTGAAACTGCAAAATAGCATCAGGGATGGTTTGCGCTGGAACACGCCTCTTTTTTTGAGCTGAACCGCCCAGGGCGCGCAAGTTCATTCCCTAGTTTGCCGACGTGCATCTGTTCAGAGAAAAACCCGCTGTGCGCCGGAGCAAAATACGAATGATACATGCGTCACTGACAAAGTCAATTGCGCTGGGTGCAAAATAGGGCCCAGAAACTTCATTCAAACTCTCAAACGTGCGGACTATCCGGGAATAGTGTGCTATGACTTTTATAAGCGATCGGGGGTACGGTCTTCGCCCCAGGGGCGAAAAAGCAGCCAAAAAATCCCATAGACTTAACATTGCGACAAACTTTGACAAGTCGTAGCTCAGACCTATGATTTCACAGAAACTTGATTTCACAGAAACTTGAAACTTGTGACTGGCAGGCTCTGTAAGAACATACCTCACAATGGGGTGTAAGTTGTACCCCTGGGGTGTAAGAGGCCCCCAAATTTCCCCATAGACTTATAATGGGGCAGGAATCATGCCCATATAAGGAAACAAAAACGTCTCAGATGGGATATCTTTGCAACGCAGTGTCCTAGAGACATGGGGGTGGGCTCATTTTACTCAGGCATCCAATCAGTCCCTTAGGATCCTTAATGAGCTATTAAGCCACACCCCTAGCAACCATTTTGAGCACCCTAGCAACATTTCCCATAGACTGCCATTATAAAATGCTCAGATGGATATCTTTGCAGCACAGTGTCATAGAGACATGGGGGTGGGCTCATTTTACTCAGGCATCCAATCAATCTCTCACCATCCTTATTGAGGTATTAAGCCACGCCCCTAGCAACCAAATATGAGCAGCCTAGCAACATAACAAACAAAGCCTTATATCTCTGGATCTGAACATCATAGAGACATGGGGGTTGGGTCTTTGGGTAATGTTAGCTTCATGCTAAGTCATACTAGCTTCGTGCTAGTTTCATGCTAGCTTTATGCTAATTTCATAATAAATCTTGCTAACTTAATGCTAAATCATGCTTACTTCATGTTAAATCTTGTAAACTTCACGCTAAATCATGCTAACATCATGCTAATCATGCCACCATCATGGTAGCTTCATGCTAATCATGCCACCATCATGGTAGCTTCATGCTAATCATGCTTAGATCGTGTTAGCTTCATGCTTATCATGCTAACATTATGCTAATCATGCTAGCATCATGCTAATCATGCTAGCATCATGTTAGCTTCATGCTAATCATGCTGGCATCATGCTAGCTTCATGCTAATCATGCTAACATCATGATAGCTTCATGTTAATCTTGTTAGCTTCACGCTAAATCATGCTAGCTTCATGATAATCATGATAGCATCATGATAATCATGTTAACATCATGCTAATAATGCTAGGATCATGCTAATTTCATGCTAACTTCATGGCAATCATGCTAACATCATGCTAGCTTCATGCTAATCATACTTGCATCATGATAGCTTCATGCTAATCATGCTAGCTTCATGTTAATTATGTTAACATCATGCTAATCATGCTAGCATCATGCTAGCTTCATGCTAATCATGCTAGCATCATGATAATCATGCTAGCTTCATGCTAATCATGCTAGCTTCATGCTTATCATGCTAGCATCATGTTAGCTTCATGCTAATCATGCTAACATCATGCTAGCTTCATGCTAATCATGCTAACATCATGCTAATCATGCTAACATCATGCTAGCTTCATGTTATTCATGCTAGCTTTATGTTAATTATGTTAGCATCATGCTAGCTTCATGCTAACATCATGTTAGCTTCATGCTAATTATGTTAGCATCATGCTAGCTTCATGCTAACATTATGCTAGCTTCATTCTAATTATGTTAACATCATGCTAGCTTCATGCTAACATTATGCTAGCTTCATGCTAATTATGTTAGCATCATGCTAGCTTCATGCTAACATTATGCTAGCTTCATGCTAATCATGCTAACATCATGCTAGCTTCATGCTAATCATGCTAGCATCATGTTAGCTTCATGCTAATCATGCTAACATCATGCTAATCATGCTAGCATCATGCTAACTTCATGTTAATCATGCTAGCTTTATGTTAATTATGTTAGCATCATGCTAATCATGCAAGCTTCATGCTAATCATGTTAACATCATGATAGCTTCATGTTAGATTCATGTTAATCTTGTTAGCTTCACGCTAAATCATGTTAGCTTCATGCTAATCATGCTAGCTTCATGATAATCATGCTAGCATCATGTTAATCATGTTAGCATCATGCTAATCATGCTAGCATCATGCTAGCTTCATGCTAATCATGCTAACATCATGTTAGCTTCTTGCTAATCATGTTAACATCATGATAGCTTCATGTTAGATTCATGTTAATCTTCTTAGCTTCACGTTAAATCATGTTAGCTTCATGATAATCATGCTAGCATCATGCTAATCATGCTAACATCATGCTAGCTTCATGCTAATCATGTTAACATCATGATAGCTTCATGCTAGATTCATGTTAATCTTGTTAGCTTCACGTTAAATCATGTTAGCTTCATGATAATCATGCTAGGATCATGTTAGCATCATGCTAGCTTCATGCTTACATTATGCTAGCTTCATGCTAATTATGTTAGCATCATGCTAGCTTCATGCTAACATTATGCTAGCTTCATGCTAATCATGCTAGCATCATGCTAGCTTCATGCTAATCATGCTAGCATTATGTTAGCTTCATGCTTATCATGTTAACATTATGCTAATCATGCTAGCTTCATGCTAATCATGCTAACATCATGTTAGCTTCATGCTAATCATGTTAACATCATGATAGCTTCATGCTAATCATGCTAGCATCATGCTAGCTTCATGCTAATCATGCTAGCATCATGCTAGCTTCATGCTAATCATGCTAGCATCATGCTAGCTTCATGCTAATCATGTTAACATCATGATAATCATGCTAGCATCATGATAATCATGCTAACATCATGTTAATCATGTTAACATCATGCTAATAATGCTAGGATCATGCTAATTTCATGCTAACTTCATGGCAATCATGCTAACATCATGTTAGCTTCATGCTAATCATACTAGCATCATGCTATCTTCATGCTAATCATGCTAGCATCATGCTAACATCATGCTAGCTTCATGCTAATCATGGTAACATCATGTTAGCTTCATGCTAACATCATGTTAGCTTCATGCTAACATCATGTTAGCTTCATGCTAATCATGCTAACATCATGCTAATCATGCTACCATCATGGTAGCTTCATGCTAATCATGCTAGCTTCATGTTAATCATGCTAGCATCATGCTAGCTTCATGTTATTCATGCTAGCTTTATGTTAATTATGTTAGCATCATGCTAGCTTCATGCTAACATCATGTTAGCTTCATGCTAATTATGTTAGCATCATGCTAGCTTCATGCTAACATTATGCTAGCTTCATGCTAATTATGTTAGCATCATGCTAGCTTCATGTTAACATTATGCTAGCTTCATGCTAATTATGTTAGCATCATGCTAGCTTCATGCTAACATTATGCTAGCTTCATGCTAATCATGCTAACATCATGCTAGCTTCATGCTAATCATGCTAGCATCATGTTAGCTTCATGCTAATCATGTTAACATCATGATAGCTTCATGCTAATCATGCTAGCATCATGCTAGCTTCATGCTAATCATGCTAACATCATGTTAGCTTCATGCTAATCATGCTAACATCATGCTACCATCATGGTAGCTTCATGCTAATCATGCTAGCTTCATGATAATCATGCTAGCATCATGATAATCATGCTAGCATCATGTTAATCATGTTAACATCATGCTAATAATGCTAGGATCATGCTAATTTCATGCTAACTTCATGGAAATCATGCTAACATCATGTTAGCTTCATGCTAATCATACTAGCATCATGCTAGCATCATGCTAATTATGCTAGCATCATGCTCATCATGCTAACATCATGCTAGCTTCATGCTAATCATGGTAACATCATGTTAGCTTCATGCTAACATCATGTTAGCTTCATGCTAATCATGCTAACATCATGCTAATCATGCTAGCTTCATGCTAATCATGCCAACATCATGCTAGCTTCATGCTAGCATCATGCTAATCATGCTAACATCATGCTTATCATGTTAGCATCATGTTAACTTCATGTTAATCATGCTTAGATCGTGTTAGCTTCATGCTAATCATGCTAGCATCATGCTAGCTTCATGCTAATCATGCTAGCATCATGTTAGCTTCATGCTAATCATGTTAGCATCATGCTAATCATGCTAGCATCATGCTAATCATGCTAGCATCATGCTAATCATGCTAGCATCATGCTAGCTTCATGCTAATCTTGCTAACATCATGTTAATCTTGTTAGCTTCACGCTAAATCATGCTAGCTTCATGATAATCATGATAGCATCATGATAATCATGTTAACATCATGCTAATAATGCTAGGATCATGCTAATTTCATGCTAACTTCATGGCAATCATGCTAACATCATGCTAGCTTCATGTAATCATACTAGCATTATGCTAGTTTCATGATAATTATGTTAGCATCATGCTAGCTTCATGCTAATCATGCTAACATCATGCTAGCATCATGCTTATCATGCTAACATCATGCTAGCATCATGCTTATCATGCTAGCATCATGTTAGCTTCATGTTAATCATGGTAGCATCATGGTAGCTTCATGCTAATCATGCTAACTTCATGCTAATCATGCTAGCTTCATGCTAATCATGCTAGCATCATGCTAGCTTCATGCTAATCATGCTAGCATCATGCTAGCTTTATGCTAATCTTGCTAACATCATGATAGCTTCATGTTAATCTTGTTAGCTTCACGCTAAATCATGCTAGCTTCATGATAATCATGATAGCATCATGATAATCATGTTAACATCATGCTAATAATGTTAGGATCATGCTAATTTCATGCTAACTTCATGGCAATCATGCTAACATCATGCTAGCTTCATGCTAATCATACTAGCATCATGCTAGCTTCATGCTAATCATGCTAGCATCATGTTAGCTTCATGCTAATCATGTTAGCATCATGCTAATCATGCTAGCATCATGCTAATCATGCTAGCATCATGCTAGCTTCATGCTAATCATGCTAGCATCATGCTAGCTTCATGCTAATCATGCTAGCATCATGCTAGCTTTATGCTAATCTTGCTAATATCATGATAGCTTCATGTTAATCTTGTTAGCTTCACGCTAAATCATGCTAGCTTCATGATAATCATGATAGCATCATGATAATCATGTTAACATCATGCTAATAATGCTAGGATCATGCTAATTTCATGCTAACTTCATGGCAATCATGCTAACATCATGCTAGCTTCATGCTAATCATACTAGCATCATGCTAGCTTCATAATAATTATGTTAGCATCATGCTAGCTTCATGCTAATCATGCTAACATCATGCTAGCATCATGCTAATCATGCTAGCATCATGTTACTCATGTTAGCATCATGCTAACATTATGCTAGCTTCATGCTAATCATGCTAGCATCATGCTAGCTTCATGCTAATCATGCTAACATTATGCTAACTTCATGCTAATAATGCTAGCATCATGGTAGCTTCATGCTTATCACGCTAGCATCATGTTAGCTTCATGCTAATCATGCTATCATCATGCTAGCATCATGCTAATCATGCTAGCATCATGCTAGCTTCATGCTAACATTATGCTAACTTCATGCTAATAATGCTAGCATCATGGTAGCTTCATGCTAATCATGCTAACATCATGCTAACTTCATGCTAATCATGTTAGCTTCATGCTAATCATGCTAGCATCATGGTAGCTTCATGCTAATCATGCTAGCATCATGTCAGCTTCATGCTTATCATGCTAGCATCATGCTAAGATCATGCTAGCTTCATGCTAATCATGCTAGCATCATGCTAGCTTCATGCTAATCATGCTAACATCATGCTAGCTTCATGCTAATCATGCTAGCTTCATGATAGCTTCATGCTAATCATGCTACCATCATGCTAACGTCATCTTGAATCATGCTAATCATGCTAACATCATATTTCATCATGATAATTTTTTTAAATCATGCTAGCTTCACACTAAAACATGTCAACAGCCAGGTAAACTACTAGACTAAATTTCATTTACATTTCTGGCAATCAAATTTTTGCATTTTCATGCACTGGTAATTCCTTGGGAATTGCATTTCTAGTTCTAGACTTAGTAGTTTTATTGAAATAAATAAATTACTCTCAGATAACCAGTTTGGTTTTAGGAATAATTGTTCAACTTCGCATGCACTCCTTGATACAATTGATGAAATAACTAATGCTGTAGATAACAAGAAATATGCAATAGGATTATTTATTGACCTAAATAAGGCTTTTGACACAATAAATTACGATATTTTAATTCATAAGTTAGAACATTATGGAATTAGAGGAGTCGCATTACAGTGGATGATTATTTGGAAAATAGAAAACAATATGTGACCAGTCACGGAAAGTAGGGACACAAGTCGGATCTGGGCATTTTGAGTTATTCACAGATTCTGAAAGCGCAGTTTCTAAGCTTTCCAACGATGTGTAACACATGGAAATCTGATAAGATTTGGAGAAGTTGTGGCCATTTGAATATAGGAACTCAGAAATACTCAAACCGAGAAAATCGAGACGAAAGGGACTCTTCTTTCCAGCTGGGGGAGACAATAGGGGTCATTTACATCTCATTTAGCTAAGCCATACCCCCTGTAAAGCCGTTTTGAGATGTTCTAGCATCATATGTAGTATTTTATGACCAAATGACAACATGCAAAAATAAACATGACTCTTTTCACCTTTGTGGGGATCACAAGTCGAATCCAGTCTGTTTCAGATTATCCAATGACCATTTTTGTCCACAAATGCATATAATCCGTGAAATATAGATTGTTTACATCAGATTTCACATGAATGTCTGGTAATACAATATAATATACAATCTGAAGACTATTTAAATCATAACATGTAAGGGTATATGAGCTTACACTCCGTTAAACACATGAACCCGCCTTCAAAGTTTGTATTTAAAATAGGGAAGTAGTATAATAGATCATCCAAACAGCGCCGTCGAAAACGTGACATCCTTTAGAGATGTTACCAATGGCTCGCTCGTTCCTCCCTCAGCCAATGACTTCATGGGAAATATTGATAGACAAAACATGTAGCCAATTATATGAAGAATACAACGATATCTGTGTAACTTCTGTGTGTTTGGACTCATGCTGCGCTGCAAGAACTGACATAGAGATGACGTCAAAGTACCGCGAGAGCGAGAGCACTATTAAACTACTCCGTAAGATTTCTTGAAGAGCTCTCGCGGTACTTTGACGTCATCCGACTGCGGCGCCGCATAAAGTCAGTGACGCGGCTGACGTACGATGCGGCTGACTGTTATTTGTTCCGCCCCAGCTTCTTTTATTTTTCTTTTGTTTTGTGTGCCCGAGCTTTACAGTCTGGGGAGACGCAGGCTATAAGTTTGAAAAAAAAAAAACTTAGCAAACATGTCTGAGGAACAGGGCAGTCGCGTCACTACAGTCACGTGACTTCACGCTCGAGCCGGAAGACAAGACAACGCTGAATAAAGTCGTAATTCTGCTATTTTTGGACCAAACTGTATTTTCGATGCATCAACACAATCTTACTGACCCACTGATGTCACATGGACTACTTTGATGATGTTTTTATTACCTTTCTGGACATGGAAACCATACATAGATTTTCAATGAAGGGGATAGAAAGCTCTCGGACTAAATCTAACGATAAAACATCTTAAACTGTGTTCCGAAGATGAACGGAGGTCTTCCGAGTTTAGAACGACATACGGGTAAGTCAGTAATGACATTATTTTCAGTTTTGGGTGAACTATCCTTATTCAGTAGTCACGCTGTTCCCTTTGGGGGCGGAGGCGAAAACACAAGCTTATCCAGTATGTAAATATACACACAGACAATGACGCCCCCCGCTGCACGCTAGAATCTCCGGAAAAACAAGCCTATTTCAAACGCAAAATGTACGCTTTTAAATATACAAAAAACTGCTATCTCAAACATGGAGAGGCTTCTTCGTGATCTCAACTAAAAGATTCTGCAATAAAACGAAAATCACAAATTTTGAAAAAAAAACTTTGTTTCTCATTTTCTCGAAACTTGTGCTGCCGACTTGTGTCCCTGGTTTCCGTGACGGGTCACATATGTGAAAAGAGGAGATTATCAATGAAGTTATCAAGAAATCGTGTGTGGTTTGCCTCAAGGTTCAATACTAGGCCCAAAATTTTTAAATATGTATATAAATGATATTTGCAAAACATCTCAAATACTTAGATTTGTTTTGTTTGCAGATGATACAAATATTTTTGCATCTGGAAACGATTTAAATCAACTGTGTCAAATAGTTACTTTGGAACTCAAACGTGTTAAAGCAACACTATGTAGTTTCCATGTAAAAATGACTTACAGCTCCCCCATGTGGTTGAAAAGCGCAACAGTGCCTGGTATCAGACACTCTTCTGCAGGCAGGGGTAGGAGCGGAGCTGTGTTTCCTACCCTCCACCACCACTTTCAAAGTGTGCTTGTAGCAGCTAGGAGGCTGCTCAGGTTGCAGCAACAGTACAATTTCTCTAGTTAAAAGTTGTTCTATCACTGAAATAATTTTAGATACATTATTTAAAGGTAAAAAAAACTACATAGTGTTGCTTTAATAAGTGGTTCAAAGAAAATAAATGATCATTAAATCTGGGAAAAAGCAAAATGATGATATTCGGACCTGGTAATTCTAATGCTCAGGAAGTAATTTAGATAGAGGACGTTGTTATAGAGCGGGTGCATGAAATTCCTTGGAGTCATTATAGATGATAGAATTACTTGGAACTCTCATATTAAATATTTAAGTACTAAAATATCAAGAAGCATTTCAGTAATTGCAAAAGTAAAGCATATTTTAAACACCAAAGCTTTGTATACTTTATATTGTTCTCTGATTTTGCCTTATTTACATTACTGCTCTGTGGTATGGGGTAGTACTTATAAAAGTACATTAAAACCAATTGTAATGTTGCAAAAAAGAGTTATCCGATTGATTCACAAAGTTGGGTTCTTGGACCATACAAACTCATTATTTTTAAAATCTAAGATCATGAAGTTTTATGACATTGTTGAGTTTCAATCAGTACAGATGCTATATAAAGCAAGGCACAAATTGTTACCAAGCCAAATACAAAGAAGGTTCCAAGAACGCACTGGTGGTTATGCATTACGTGATGAAATGAATTTTAGGATGCAAAAACATAGTACAACCTTGAAAAGTTTTAGCCTTACAGTTAATGGGGTGCGACAGTGGAATAATTTGGAGATGGAGATGAAATGTTGTCCAAACATTAATTTGTTTAAATATAAATACAAACAAAAGATTTTTAAAAGGTATAATAAAGAAGAACGCGTTTATCATTAGGAGTATTGTTATTATTGGACATTGCAAGTGTATATAAATTTTGTCTGATTGTTTATTGTTTGATTTGTTTTGTTTGATGTTGTATTGTGGTTGTGTTGTTTGTATTATGATTTTGTATTAATGTAATATTAATTATTGGGGACGGCGTTTATAAGCTTTTTGCTTCGGCCTACTCCTTTTGAGCAGAATAGCTACTGCTCAAATAAATAAATAAATAAAATGATGCATGACCATTTAGAAACATGACTGGGGTTCTAACTATACAAAGCTTTATGCAAATGGGTGAAGTGTCCCTTTAAATAACAATAAAATGGGTTTGTAAATAACCCATATTTTTTAGAGTGCATGCATTTAGAAAGCATACATTATTGTTGTATAATTTACTTAAACAAAAACTGGACAAAATAATAAACGTGGTGTGATATAAATCATAAAAAATAAAACTACACATGCAGCTCTTTTGGCAAATACATTTATTTTCATTAATATTTCAAAGAGAGATTTATTTAGAGAAAGTAATTTTTTCCATAAAGCATTTTTGTTCAAATTGCTACTCTCAATATAAATATACAATGTACTTTATTTAATTCTTGGAAAATAGCATGAAAGTATTTTCATGCTGATTTTACATTGTAAAAAATGATTTCATTCTAACAATTGACATTTAAAGAGCACTATATTGAACTGCTCCACATGTCTAAACATTACCTGAAAATGGGAAGAGTTAACAACTTTATAATGTTATAATGATAATCCCCAGCCTGATCTCAAAAGAATTTGTAAAAAAAAATAGGAGTTGGATAATTTGTATGAATTAAACAATAATGAAACCCAACCCCTAACTTTGCACCTAACCCCAATGTAGCAGGGGAAACATACATTAATGTGGTTTTACAAATTTAAATAAATTAGGCACCTCATAAAATATGTACAAATTGTATAGGTTGCATTGTAATCTCAGGGCAAATTACTTCACATAAGCAAATTTAAACAGGACTGGGATTTCAAAACATGATGTGATGTGCACACTAGTTCTGTAGACACAGGATTTTAGCTAAAAAAAATTATAAATGCTTTAAGTTTTATTACTTACAGTACATATATTTTTTCTATATATACAACTCCAAATCAGAAAAAGTTGGGACACTGTAGAAATTTTTAGTAAAAAAGGAATGGAATAATTTACTAATCTCATAAACTTATATTTTATTCACAATAGAATATAGATAACATATTAAATGTTGAAAGTGAGACATTTTGAAAAGTCATGGCAAATATTGGCTCATTTTGGATTCCAAAAAAAGTTGGGACAGGTAGCTATAAGAGGCAAGACAATTTAAATGTACACAAAAGGAACAGCTGGAGGAGAACCAATGTTTAGGAATAGGAATGTTGTCCCATTCTTGTCTAAAACAGGCTTCTAATTGCTCAACTGTTTTAGAGCTTCTTTGTCGCATCTTCCTCTTTAAGATGCACCAAATATTTTCTGTGGGTGACAGATCTGGACTGCAGGCTGGCCATTTCAGTACTCAGATCCTTCTTCTACACAGCCATGATGTTGTAATTGATGCAGTATGTGGTCTGGCTTGTCATGTTGGAACAATGTCTGAATGAAGGCATATGCTGCTCTAAAACTTGGATAAACCTTTCAGCATTGATGATGCCTTTCCAGATGTGTAAGCTGCCCATGCCACACGCACTCATGCAACCCCAAACCATCAGAGATGCAGGTTTCTGAAATGAGCGCTAATAACAACTTGGGATGTCATTGTCCTCTTTAGTCCGGATAAAATGGCGTCCCAGTTTTCCAAAAAGAACTTCACATTTTGACTTGTCTGACCACAGAACAGTTCTCCACGTTGCCAAAGTCCATTTTAAATGAGCCTTGGCCCAGAGAAAACGCCTGTGCTTCTGGGTCATTTTTAGATATGGCTTCTTTTTTGACCTATAGAGTTTTAGCTGGCAACAGGGAATGACACGGTGGATTGTGTTCACCGACAATGTTTTCTGGAAGTATTCCAGAGCCCATGTTATGATTTCCATTACAGTAGCATTCCTGTATGTGATGCAGTGCCGTCTAAGGGCCCGAAGATCACAGGCATCAAGTATGGTTTTCCAGCCTTGACCCTTCCATTATATGTAAATCATTCCATTCCTTTTTTACTCACAATTTCTCCAGTGTCCCAACTTTTTCTGATTTGAGGTTGTATATTTTTTATATTATTTAATTATTAATGTTATTTGCAAATATGTAATATATGTATAGCAACATGAAATATGTATTGTTTATTGTTTTATGTATTGTTTTATTATTTTAATTTTCAAGTGGAACGTTCGCATCACATGTAGTACTTGAATTCTCTGCACGTTTGCTGTTGAGATGAAACACCTCTCCACCTTGATCCATTTTCCAGCTTATGTATGTGAATTTCAGTCCAGTGCTCTTTAGCGTTTCATTTATCTAAAGACCAGCAAAAAAATGTATTCAAACAAAACTTCAATAGTCATGACACACAGCCGCATTAATGCACAGGCTTACCTGGGCTTAAGCACAGGGTATGAAGGTATTTTTGGTGCAAAACACCTGCACACCCGTGACAGTGTAATTTGTAGTTGTAGAGATTATCCACACAGGTGTATCAATAAATTTGAAATCACAGGTAAAGAGTTGCAAAGTTGAAGATTTTATTTCTTTCCCTTAAACACAACACAACAGTTACACCTTCACAACCCTTATGAAAATTAAACATGGTTTTACTACAGTTAAAAAAAGGTTACTGTAGTAAAACCATGGTTTTGCTGATAGTAATCAATACACCAAATAGGCTCACGTTTTTTACTACAATTGCTGCAGTAAATATGGTGAAATTCAATTTGAAATCCTGGAGCAAAAAAATGTGAAGTCACACACAAATGTTTCACATTCACAAATCAGTATGTGCATCTATGCGATGAGTTGCATATGTGTGTACAACTGCTTGAATCTGTATGGTATTACAACCTAGTTGAATGAAAGACCCGTTTCTATTGGCCACTACTGTCACCATTTGGCCACGCCCACCACGGAAGTCTGCCACCGAGGAGAGCAATGCTGTGCTATGGAGAGCGGCATTGTTTGTAAGGTACGAAAGATCATTTAAAGTCATAAACTCTGTGAAATGTGTATAAAAATGAATATCTTGTGTTTAACCATTCATATGTTTTAATCTCTCTTATCTAAATATCCAACGTTAGTTACTAGCATTAGCTTCCGGAGGCTATTGCGTCCAGAGTTTGCTTTATCCAGCTAATGTTAAGTCTTACACAGATATTAACACCACGCTTTCATTCAACTAGGTTGATCCCGCCCACTGAGACGCTTGTAACTTGCATCCAAAACTTTTTGACTCAAAAGCAAAGATTTTTGATCCGCAAACAAACACAGCGTAGCAGAGAGCAAAATGTAGGGACACGCGATGAAACTACTAAAAAAAAAATTCATATTGCAAAATTTTTTGTTAACAATTACTGTATTTTGTAACTAAAATAATTTTAAGATAACATTTTTAAAATGCAAAATACATTTTTTTACAACAATTTAATAGTTTTGCTCTCAAATACTGTATGTTTGATTGAATAATATTGACACAAAAGTAATACCATAAATCTGCTGCTACGAGTTTCAAACACTCTTTATTGCTTGCAGCTGACAAGTTTTGCGTGCTCTCTCGTTTGCACCAAATATCTGAGATAAGAGGTGCGATAGTGATTTGTACAGTTCAGCACTGCCCACCAGGTGGTGCCCAACACTCACTGAAGCAGAGTTTATTAAATACCACCAACGTTTCAGCTAGGTAAATTGCCTTTATCAAGGTATTATTTACTCCAAGTGGGGAACAATGTAAATAGGAGTGATAATAATACACAGATGAAGGTAATTACATACAATACTCTAATGATTCATTAGTAAACAAAATATAAAGTATTCCATAAATCTCCAAAAATTAATAATAGTATTAATACTTGTACATATACAAGCAGAATATACACATATACATTTAAATAGATATCCAATCTTGCAGGGTAACACTGTTTGACCTACGCCACTGTAATAAAATGTTAATTGGACCAAATCAAAGAAGTCAATAAGTCTCTACAAGGGGTCTTTTTAATGCACTGTAAAAATACTTTGCTGCCTTAAAATTTTTTGTTAAAACAAGTTGGATTTACAAGTCATTTCAACTTACTATTATTCATCTTGACTAGAGATGAGTTGTTTTAACTACAGCTGAGTTGTTATAACTTATAAAATTAAGTTGACTCTAAGTTGTGAGAACTCATCTCTGTTGACATGACTTGTAAATCTGAGTTGATTTAACAAAAATTTAAGGCATCAAAGTATTTTTACATGGTGTATTACATGCCATTTTTTCTTCATCTGGTGAAAAATGTAAAGTTGTATTGTAACAATAAAGAGTTATCCTGTGTGGGTTTTTTTTACTTTTTGATGTATTTATAGTATTTATTTGTTACCCAAAGAACATTTGAAGAGTTTGGTTTCAAAATGAGATAACTCCGTTTTTAAAAATTTTGTCAAAACATGTTTATTACCATGTTTTTATTGTGCTACTTAGCTGTATTTTATTAGTTATGAAGGCTTAAATCAAAACAAACCAACTGCAGTTTGATTGATATTAATTGGAATGCACAATCAAAAACGCGATTTTTGACAATTTTTAAAAACTGAGGTTTTTAAAATTCTCATTTTGGAAACAAACTCTTCTTTTATTTTTACATTTGATTAGTCGAAAGAACCTTTTCCATCTACAAAGATCTTTTTTGTGACAGATTATTTGGATTATAGGTTATTTATGGAACCAAACCATTTATTTTAATGGTGTATAGATTTAAACTACTGCGTGTTATATGCACAGTTTATTGAATGTCAGCAATCACAAAGAGTAACTTAAAATGATGATAAAGATAGGCATTTAAACACATTAACATGAATAAATCTGATCAGATAGTATATAAGACAAAGACAAACCTCATTCAGAATGGCAGTCTGTAATGAAGGATAATTCAAGTTCAGATTTCCAACATTGGAGAAGTTGAGTCTGACAATCTGTCCTTTAGCCAACTTGTCATCTACAGAAAAACAAAGTAAAATGTATTCATAAAATAAAAAATATGGAAACACAAATCACAAAGGTTTGTGATTTAAGTTTATAAATTGATATGAGTATTTGTTTGGTAATTTAAGTAATTTACATTTATGCATTTTGAAAAACTTTTTAAAACAATTAAGTTAGGGCTGAGATAAACGATTATATATTTTTTACGATTAATCTAGCGATTATTTTCCGGCGCATCGATTAATCTAATGATTCATTATGTCAGTCCGATTCGACTTCGATTCTCGATTATCTCCCCATTAATTAACTAATACCAATTTATACATGTTGATTTACATATCTGAATGTACACATTTCAATATATGTTTATTGCTCTTAAAATTTCAAAATAAAAAAGACTATACAAGTGCAACATAATGCATTCTTAGTCAGAGGTAGCAGTTAATAAAGCGTTTGCAGCGCATACTGTGCAGTTAAGTAACCGTATAAAAATATCAAGTTCAAATTACTTTATTTTACATGCATTTATGAGCAAAACCTCTTCAATGTGCCTTTTGATGGTCTGTGTAATTTGTATACCTTGATTTGTTTAATCCACATTGTTTTCATGCTGTTTGTTAAGATAGATTAGGACTCGTTTACTGCTGGACAGGGAGTGATTGAAAGCGCAGTCTTCTGGCAACAGTGACATATTTCATTGCTTTCTGTTAAAATGCTCAAATGACTGTTTAAAACACACTTGGCATCATATTCATGATTTTATGGTAAAATGACACTTTTTCGCGTAAATCCACGAGCATTTAAACCATAAACAAGCCGGCGTGGACTGAAGCCGCTCGCGTTGCTACTACTCTACGGCACCGCCTTTTTGGGTCTGACAAATCAACGCGCATATTTTGTGTCGACGTTGTTGATTACGTCGACGCGTTGTCCCAGCCCTAATTTAAGTCATGCTTTTTATAGTTAATTGTGTTCATTGTGATTCAAACCCAGGACATTTGTGCTGTTAAGTAATTAATTTGTTAAACTCACCTCCATAACAGACAAAATGGAACTGTTGGTCACAGCTGTATCGAATCCATTTACCAGAATCAGTTGTTGACATGGCAACACAGTCACCAGAAATTATAAATGGATGTCCTGGTGCCCAGTTTCTAAAGGTGAGGTTCCACTGATCAGACCACTGCCAAAATTCTAAGTACAGACCAATCCAGAAACTATACCCATCTCCAAGAACTGCATATAGCTGTTGCTGCTCTTGTGAGTTGTGGACGGTGGCCAGATCAGTGTAATGCTGTCTGCAGTAACTCTGAGCATCTGTCCAGTTTTTCAAATCATCTATTTTGATGTATCCAGTAGTTTCTATTGAGAGATACAAAATAAAAATCAGGTCTCAGCTCTTCTTAAATAAACTGAATGTTAACACACTCAATATACTGACTACCTACCATTGTAACAGGCAAACGGTAATTTGGTTCCACTTGGATAATTGTACCAACTATTATTGAGAAATAAACCACAACGATGTGGTCCAGTAGGCTGTTCTGTGGCCCATGCATTGTACTTTGAAATGGTATCTTCTCCATTTGACCAAACCCAATTACTCTGTTTTCGTGTTTGAAGTCCAATCCACACTGATCCTCTGAACCCATCATTTACTGCATTCATGATCCTGTTCACATCACCCATCGAGTCTACAGTAGCCAGATCAGTGTATCTCTCTCTACAGTAACTCTGAGCTTGAGTCCATGTCATACTTATGTTTATGTACTGATACTCTCGCCAAAGACCAGAAGAGCTGCACTGAAGTCCTGTTAAAATTAACGTGTTTAAATATATGCATGTGCACACATATACTTGTGAAAACAGATTTAAATGATGACACCAACCTGACAGTAAAAGCAGCACAAACAAACTCATGTTCATAACTGCTGTCACAGCTCCTCGCTGATGTTTCACAATCACTGCACACTGTTAAAAAATATGAAATTATTTTCTGTAGCACAGTGTTGAAAGAAAGGGTTGTTTTAAATGAAAATTATATTTTCTTACCTCAATGTAAGATCCCATCTTTTGAGCTCATTATATTAATACACAGCTCTACACTTGGTGTCACCTCAGATGGTCAAGTATTAAATTGAATCCACCCTTACAGTTACTAAAACTGGTGTTTACTCACTATTACAGCACTCTCTAATCCTTTAGTTTGACCCCACCCCTACACAGTACGTCAAAACAAAGCATATCACGCTTTTCCTAACATTTAAATTACCAGAGCAGCACTGATTCGCTTCATTTACAGGACATTCACAAATTCAGGATAGATGAAGAAAAGAAATCAACTGTGCACTGCTGCTTTTCTCACTCATTCTGAACTTAAACTATGAAGACTACTGCCACCCACAGTCCGTTCGATTCAGCACGGGATTATTTGCGCTTATAGTTAATCTAAATAATTAACAATTAGATTTTACATTTTATTTTCTCCCGTCGCTTGGGCCCAAACTGCGCATGGGCCCCTGGGCACGTGCCCATAATGCCCATTGGATAATCCGGCCCGGCACATAGCACAACATTACACATAATACAACATAAAAGAAAAACATAAAAATACACAGAATCATCCCTGAGACCCGCTCAGTTGGCACCTACACCGTAACCTTTATTTAACAGTTTAAATGCCTGGGACAGGAAGGAGTTTTTCCCCGTTTTTAAAAATTGCTGGCATCCTAAATCTAGGTCCTGAAGGTAATGTTTCGAAATTAATAAACAGCAGATGCCTACTGTTCTCTGTGACTTTTATCAAAAATAATCTCTAAAGCAAAAGTCAATATTGTAACATAAATTATTTATTTGTATTTGTTGTAGCATTAAATTCCTAATAGCTTATATCTATATTTAAACTTTCTTAGTATATTTGCTTGCAGCAGGACAGATAAAAGATCATATGCATATTTGAAGAATATTTAATGGTAATCCCATTATATCATAAATGAATGATAATGTAATGAAAAATTGACATTCAAATAGCTTACTTCCATGCTTTACATGGATGGTCAGTTTTACTTTGTTAATTACCTTTTTTTGAAAATATGTTAATTTTAAAGCTTCCCTAGAGTTAAACATTAGATTTTTACCATTTTGGAATCCATTCAGCCGGTCTCTGGGTGTGGTGTTGTGTCTGCTTATAATGTTATGCTGGATAAATATGCTCCACCCGCTAGGGGTCGTAGCCTAGGAACCAGAAGTGGCAAGAAAGAAATCAGGAGAATAATAAAGTATGGAGCATTAAGATACTGCTCGTTTGTTACTGCTGAGTGTTCTGTTATTAATATTAATGCACAATACAACATTTGGCAACAAGGATGGCAGCACTATGTTGCCTACGCCTAGTTTGTTCCTGCCATCCCCTGGTCAGTCCTCTGTACCAATACATACTTGGCGGAAGATGTTTGAAAACTATATGGTTGCCATCGATGCTACGGGAGATCGGTGGCCGGAAGAGAGAAAGCGAGCCGTTTTACTAGCCGAGGGGTTAAAAGTTTTCTACACGCTGCCTAATACACTGCCAGCCAAAGCGCAGTAACTACACGCTTGCTCAATATTGAGTTAAGGCTTGAAATGAGCTTTATGACATCTGTTCTATCTTGTGACAAAGTCTCCTGGTTAAATCTTGTCCCGTTTCAGAGAAACAAGGTTGTCAAAATTGCAGTAACTACAAAATCCATGCTAATACCAAGGAAAACCGCAGTAAGTGATGTTACTGCGTTCTGGCTTTGTTTCCCCGGCTTTGATACCGCAGATACTGCGGTTTCCCCCGATCGTAACACACAACAACAAACCAACCATGACACAATGCCACGTCCAAATTATGGTTGAACTCGCCTTAAAACGCAAATAAACAAATACGGGTAAGGAAGATAGCAAAATAATAACTCATACTAAGGCAAATTATAACTTTATAAGTAGTTAACATTGACTAGCCAGCTGCTTGCAAGTTTTGACCTACCTGTGCTCGTCCATTGAAGGCAATATCCTCCGACAATAATGATATAATCCGATTCAGTCGCATTGGTGTTTGTTGATTCGAACATCTCTCCACTTTTTAGGCAGCTAATCCAATTGTATTGACAGGGGTAACTCCTTTTTTTGATAATATTGTTAGGCAATATTGTTAGGCAAAGTTAACAGCGCCCAGTCAACCTGACGAGTGCAGCCGGGCCGGCAGAAAGCACGCTAGGTGAAAAAGTACACTTCCATAATAAGTGCTCTTTTTCCATGCACTAATTTTGTAGGGTACTTAATATTAAAACATTTTGTTTAGTACTTCTTAAGCTAATCTTAAGAATATCTAAGTTTACATAACTGTGCTACTTTGAGACAACATGAAAATTAACTTAAATGTGCATACTGTTAGTTTCAATAATGTCTTTGGGACAAACATGTTCTTCTATTTTTAACTTGTGTTAATTTTTAACTACTGTTTTTAAAGCAAACCTCGTCTAATGTAAATTAATAAATAAAAATTAGTAAAATTAGTAAAATACTCTTTATGGTAAAAGGAGCATTTTCAGCATTTACAGCATGCAAACATCAATAAAACTATTACAGTTATTAAAACAATCAAAATGTATTAAGAAGCATGAGAAAAAGTTGAATGAACACATTTAGTCTGTAGATACTGCACTTTTCTATTGCAACAGTGTTTTAGTTGTTAAAGGTCGTCCAAAGGCAGAGTGCAGTATCTGCATTTTGGGAGTCAAAGGTCACATCGGTGGTCATGGTTTTTTTCTGTAAAAATGTCTTCCTAACAAGGCATTACATGAATGCATTACCACTAATCTACCCACAACATGTTTGGCTGGCTAGTGTAAAAACTTTAAAGCCATTTTTCTCAGTTTCAGTGTTTGCGTAGATACTGCACTATGTCTTTGGAGGGGTCAGACTGTTGCCGATGCCTTTAAAGCTTTAGAAGAACATTTCCAGCCTGCTACGAATGTTGTAGTTGAACGACAGAAATTCAGACAACACGCCCAACGGTCTGACGAAACAGTGAAGGATTATGTTGCTGCTTTACATGAACTCAGTGTACATTGTGACTTTGGCAATTGCACGGACGAGATGATAAGGGATTAGTTAGTGGAGATAGCGTCATCTGCACGTATTCGGGAGCATCTCTTACTACAGCCACTTAACACTGAAAGACGTGATGCTGATGGCCGGCCAAACTGAGTCCGCTGTCGGGCACGCGCAAATGCTTGATGTGGTGTCAGTACACGAGATTAAATCCGCTCAGGGAGGACCGTCACATCGGAAATACCAGGGAAAACCTGTGAGTAAAACACGACAACAGCATACTGCGGCGTCAGTACACGAGCTTAAATCCGCTCAGCGAGGACCGCCACATCGGAAATACCAGGGGAAACCTGTGAGTAAAACACGACAACAGCATACTGCACAGTCCAATCGCACTTGCTTCCGTTGTGGGTCTAGCTCTCACTTGGCTAATGCTCCAAACTGCCCTGCTGCTAAACTTAAATGTAAGAATTGTGGAAAAGTGGGACATTTTGCACCAGTCTGCCTAGGGCTGGGCGATATGGAGTGGGAAAATATATCTCGGTATATTTTGCTATATCTCGATTGCTTTGCGTGGAAAAAAACTCCCCAAAATCATTTAAAGGACAAGTTCGGTATTTTAGACTTAAAGCCCTGTTTTCAGATTGTTTATGGTCAAATAGAATGGTTTTGACTGAAATTTCGACATTTGCGGGTGCCCTGAGAATTTTCGCGTGTTTGTGTTTCAGCTCAGACCTCTGCAATGGGTTTAATGGTGCACTGGAACAATCCTTCCTAAAATGCATTAAACTTTCGTTTATAAAGATGTGAAACTCACCGAGTGGTCAGGGGTGTTCATTGATATGCTCACACAAAAATCGCTGCAAAAGATGCTTTCCAACAGCTGTTTAAGCATTCGTTGTTAACTTGTGGACCTATTTTTCCAAACGCCTCACACCCGTACATTCTTCCGCTTAGAGCTTGAATAATAAACACTCCAGCCCAGGTGGTGGCGCTAATCCGACTTTGCCTATTGCAAGAATAGAAACAAAGTTCCCGGCGCGGAGTAATACCGTACCTCACAGGACATCTAATACAAGTCCATGGGGCTGGTAAAAACTACAATAAAACCTGTTGGAATGCGTCTTTTGGAGCGATTTTTGTGTGAGCATACCAGTGAACACCCCTGACCACTCGGTGAGTTTCACGTCTTTGTAAACAAAAGTTTAATGCATTTTAGGAAGGATTGTTCCAGTGCACCATTAAATCCATTGTAGAGGTCTGAGCTGAAACACAAACACGCGAAAATTCTCAGGGCAGCCGAAAATGTCGAAATTTCAGTCAAAACCATTCTATTTCACCATAAACAATCTGAAAACAGGGCTTTAAGTCTAAAATACCGAACTTGTCCTTTAAACCTACTACAATAAAAGAGCTCTCTAAATTAGTAGCGTCATCTAAATCATCGTCCTGTATATTAGACCCCATTCCCACAAAATTACTAAAAGAGGTATTTCATGTAGTGTCCGACGCGGTACTAAATATCTTTAACTCATCGCTAGAATTAGGATACGTTCCAACAGCTTTCAAACTAGCAGTTATTAGACCGCTCATTAAAAAAACAAACCTTGACCAGGGAGATCTTAATAACTTTAGACCAATCTCAAATCTACCTTTTCTTTCTAAAATATTAGGAAAAGTAGTGGCAAGCCAGCTACGCACATTCATAGCGAATAATAATACATATGAAAAGTTCCAATCAGGATTCAGGCCCCACCATAGCACAGAAACAGCGCTGCTTAGAGTTACAAATGACCTCCTATTAACATCCGATCGTGGTGAAATCTCAATTCTTATATTACTAGACCTTAGTGCAGCCTTTGACACAATAGATCACAGAATCTTACTCAATAGACTAGAAAACTATGTTGGCATCAGTGGTCAGGCGTTATCCTGGTTTAGATCGTATCTAACCAATCGATATCACTTTGCTTATGTAAATGAGGAAGAGTCCTATCACTCCCCCGTTAAATACGGCGTACCCTAAGGGATCAGTTCTAGGCCCTATCCTATTCTCGTTATATATGTTACCTCTAGGAGACATTATCAGGAAACATAACATAAGTTTTCACTGCTATGCGGATGATACCCAGCTTTACATCTCGTCACATCCTAGCGAAACCCACCAGTTTGCTAAGCTAACAGACTGCATTAGTGATATTAGGGACTGGATGGCACATAACTTTCTTATGCTAAACTCCAATAAGACTGAGATACTTATTATTGAACCAAATCGCTCCAAACATAATATGTCAGATTACAAGTTGCCCATAGATGGCTGCACGGTGGTGCCATCTTCCACGGTTAAGAATTTAGGCGTAATGTTTGACAGCAATCTATCTTTTGATAGTCATATCTCCAACGTCTGCCGCACAGCATTCTTCCATCTTAGAAATATCTCAAAAATACGCCATATGCTGTCTGCATCAGATGCAGAAAAGCTTATCCATGCTTTTATGACCTCTAGAATAGACTATTGTAACTCGTTACTCGGGGGATGCAATGCAAATCAGGTAAACAAGCTACAGCTGGTTCAAAACGCCGCCGCAAGAGTGCTTACTCGATCTAAAAAGTATGACCACATTAGTCCAATTCTGGCATCTTTACGCTGGCTACCAGTTAAATATCGCATACAATTTAAAATATTACTAATCACCTACAAAGTCTTAAATGGCCTAGCGCCCTCGTATATAAAAGAACTACTATCAGAATACAATCCACCACGTAAACTGAGATCACAAAATTCTGGTTACTTAATTATCCCTAGAATATCAAAAGTGTCTAAAGATGGTAGATCCTTTTCCTACTTGGCCCCTAAGCTCTGGAATGATTTACCAAATAACGTTCGAGTATCTGACACAGTCGAGCAATTTAAATCTAAACTTAAGACATTCTTCTTTAACACCTCATTCACATAGAATGTCCAGTAAATGTACTTTTCCCGCAGTAGTTTGTCTAGAACAAAGCACTCACATACCTCATATGGGTAATTTACTCTTGCCGCAATAGTTAGCCTGTCTGGAACCGAGCTGAATTAAACCACTATAATGTATGACACTTGCATTACATGCGAAAGGCCCCTACGCTAATAGAATTCTGTTTTTGTCTCCCTGCAGGGTTCCCGCGGGGTCTTAAAAAGTCTTAAAATGTCTTAAATTCAGAATGTTAAATTTAAGGCCTTAAAAAGTCTTAAAAACACCCAGATTTTTATCCTAGGTCTTAAATTTAATTTACCTAAGTCTTAAATTTCTTACCTCCGTTTTTTCTCGAAAAGCATTGTCCGCAGAAAATTAAATAGTAATTTAAAACGCTGAAGAACTAACTTAATCAGTGGCGGAGGCAGAAAGTGTATGATGGTGGGTCTGTAAAAAGAAACGTTCCGCACTTTGTCGTAATCCACGCAGATCTTGCCATAAGCTATATTTCAGGTGTTGTGATCTGTCTGTATACTGTGGGTTTGCGAGAAACAATCCTTAAATTTAGTTTTGTGTAAGCAAAAATCTTTTTAAATTAGCCCGTGGCTTACCTGAGCATTTGCCAGATTCAGAAACATAGAGGACACAGAAGCGAAAAAAATCAAAGAGTGCTTTATTGAAAATCCACTTAAACAGTCGGGCCGTCGAGTCACGAACAGTGTGTAAACTTTAGTGTTACACAATTTTATATTTTAGACTTTAATATTGCTTTCTGCTGCAATGCACTCAAACCTAACGCGCTTCCCCTTCAGCTCTCCACAAACAGCAGCGATTGGCAGGCGGAAAGCAAGAAAGTACCGTAATAAAGCATATATTTCTAAAAGCGCAATTGTCTTCTTTTAGAAACAATACAAACTTTTTTGATAGCGCAAATGCTACAGGAGTTACGGTTAAATGAATAGCGGTAGAATCAGAGCATAGGCAGCCTGCTGCATACGTCATCAAGCCTAGTTTATTTACGTTAACTGAGCATTACATTCGCAAGTCATAAGCGTATTTCAACAATTTACGATTAACTAAGAATAATAATAATAAATATTTTAAAGTTAATTATATTCTGAAAATAAGACGTATTCAGGATAGAAATGCGACCCTTCGGATTGAGAAACGTCTTCGTGGATAACGTTAGCAACACATAACAAACCACGAACAGCCTTTTAATGGTACATTTCATTTTCTTAATACAGATTCATCTGTTATTGTGTAATTAGAGAGGCTATTAAACGTGATGGAGGTATATAGTGCATATTTATGCATAAAACGTATGGATGGAGTGTTTTTGACTCTGATCTCTAAGTGATCTCATATTAGTGGATTTTATTTGTCAAAAAACATTGTTGATAGAATTTTATAAAAATACTACTTACACATATTAGTGTGATTATATAAATATTGTAAATCAATGCATTTCTTAACTATTAAGAAAAATCACAGCTATTTTCCGTTTAACTCCATGTATTTCAATGGCTCACTATGAGCTTTCATGAACTAACTGAAATCTCTATGAATCACGTGACGGCCGAGCTTTTTGGACTTCCATTGTCAGAAGTCTCTTCCTAAAGGTCTATGGCAGGGGTGGGGAACCCTGGTCCTGGAGGGCCACTGTCCTGCAGAGTTTTGTTCCAACCCTAATTAAACACACCTGAAAAATCAAATTAAAGTCTTCAGAATTACTTGGAAATGAAATTCAGGTGTGTTTGATTAGGGTTGGATCTAAACTATGCAGGACAGTGGCCCTCCAGGACCCAGGGTTCCCCACTCCTGGTCTATGGGTAGAATTGTTGGCGCTAACACTCGTGGTCTAATAGGGTTAAGCATAATGTATTTTCATGTATTTTGATTATCTGTTTTAATACTGTGTTTATTTTATATTTTTCTATAACTGAATCAATAAAAATAGAACGTTTTGAGATTTTCTGAGATCATTTGAATGCTTCTAGTTATGTGTCGTGTTGGTCTTAAATTTTACTAATAATGGTCTTAAAAGGTCTTAAAAAGGTCTTAAATTTAACTTGCTGAAACCTGCAAGAACCCTGCCCTGTCTCGTCCTCGACTCTGAGGACAATGACCCAGTTCCAGACCCAGTTCCTGTGAAGGTCATCGCACCACTGATCTACTGGCTGTCCTTCAAAGTGATGCCCAGCCCATGCGCGACCAACGACCACCGGTTGAACCAGTTTAATCCACTTACCCGCTTCTTATCCCTACCATGTCTATATATATATAAATATTAAACTCTCCCTAGGGTTTTTTGTCCTTCTAGGATTTTTTCCCATTGGGTTTTCTCCTATTAACAATTGTGAAAAGCGCTATATAAATAAAATTGAATTGAAAAAACTACTGCAAAACAAATATGTCAAAATCCACAAGGTCTTTTTTTATTGAAGTGCAAAGAGGTAGTTCACGTAGGAACAAAGTGCTTCTGCAACATTTAAAAATATATATACAAAAATTATTATAAATTATTATTTTAACTATAAAATAAGTCTTCTTTTAATTCAAAAATAAAACAACTCAACTTCAGATATTAAGTTTTTGATAGATGTTGACAATTCTTAGTATTTTTTCTGAAAATCCTCAGGAGATAAGGGTATTTTTCCTGGAATAACAGGTTTTAGGCGTTTTAGGAGTAAATGGGTTAAATATGAGAGAAAACACTGTTGTTGTTGTTACACAGAAAACTACAGAACACGTGCGCTTGCACACCGCATTATAGGGAGAGAGAAAGCTCTCACATCAAGACAACGTGTGTGTGTGAAGCACTACTGCTAACCTTTGTTTAGTCATGATAAACTGAATCAGTCGTCTTCTCTGTCAGTAACATCCGTGACTGATGACATTTACGCGAAAAAGAAAGTATACGGAGAAACGGTAATTAAAGCACTGCCACCTTTTCACTGTCACGAGAGAGAGACGCGCGCTGTCGAAGCACTTCACGTAACGCGAGAGAGAGAGAGGGGCGTGCTGAGCGCTTGCAACAATGAATTTAAGCCGTTTTAAACAGTAAAACATACATGTAAATGGGAATCATGGAAGATCAATTTGTGGTGGCCAGTGTTGATTCCCTGACGGCGCCGCCATGTTAAATGACATATCACGCGAGGGGAGGGGGAACAAAAGCAAGGAGGCATGAGCGAGCACAGCACACAGAGAAGGCAAAGAAGCAAAGTGGCGAAATCAGAATTTAATATAAACATTATATCGATATATATGATATGTCAAAATCCATTTCGAGTTGTAAAAATATATCGATACAGTTTGAATATCGAGATATCGCCCACCCCTAAGTCTGCCCCTGAGGGAAGAAAGTCCAAGAACTTGATGCACCTGAGAGTGAGGATATGGAAATTGTGCATGTTCTTGAAGTGGAAGGGAAACCAATGTGTGATAAAATAAAATGCACTGTGACCATAGGAACTGATGAGGTGAGACCCGTACCGATTGAGCTCACGGTAGACGCAGATTCTGCAGTTAGCATCCTCCCTCACCACCTCTATAAGCAACATTTCAGTGGATCTTCCTTACGCCTTCCTCGTGTAAAATTAGTGACTTACTCAAAAGCAGCGCTGCCTGTACTGGGATGCCTATCTCCACATGTATACAATGGCGATGTGATGACCAGTACTAGCATCTACGTCGTCAAAAAAGGCACGCCTATACTAGGAATGGATATTTAGTGTCTAGCCTAAACATTCACATTGTTGGAAATGAAGTGGTCTTACCTTCCTCTCCTGCCGTCGTAAGAAACGTGACCGTTGTTACAACAACAGAGACCATTGGAAGCGCTACAGGGTTTGCACATCGGGTGATAGTCAAAGAGTCAATACAGCGTGTACAGCAAAAACTGTGCAGACTTCCCTTATCAATTAGAACGGCAGTTTCCAAAGATCTTTGCCACTTGCAAACTGAAGGCATTATTGAAAGGGTCGATGCCTCTCCATGGGTGTCCCCTATTGTGGTGACATCAAAGAAAAACAGGGAAATTTGTTTATGTGTGGACTTGCGTGAGCCTAACAAGGCAGTAATAATCGACAGCCACTCACTCCCACACATAGAGGATTTATTCACTGAACCAAAGGGGGCCACAATGTTTTCCAGCATCGACCTGAACAATGCATACCTCCAAGTGACACTTCACGAGGACAGCCAAGATCTAACTGCTTTTATTACCCATGAAAGACTCTTCCGCTTTCGTCGGCTGCCATATGGCTTGGCTTCGGCACCAGCAGCTTTTCAAAAAATGATTTTTAAACGGTTAAATTGTTTTAAATCACTTGAATGTTAACATTTGCAAGCGATAAACTTTCCCTATTTTAATTTGCATAATAATCTGAGAATCGCATGCGATTCGTCACAGCACTATATGAACTAAATCTACAATCATTGGGGAGTTGCACACCTCCATCTAGTGGGCAAACTATGCAACATGAGTGAAGCATGAAACTCTGTTTCTCATGTTTATCGGTCGTTATAAACGCAGATGCCGATTTAACTGCAACTAGCTTATATCGGCCGGCCGATATATCGGTCAGGCTCTAGTCTTTGTGACTTGTATTGGTGGCCTGGCATGGACCAATCAGCCCAATCCACAATCTCTTCGTGCCAGCTTTGCCAAACACATGATAAAAGTGCCAAAACATATACACCTCCCCTTCAACCTGTACCACTTCCTTCTGCACCGTGGGAAAAGGTTGGACTTGACATTGTCGGACCATTTGAGTTAGGAACCTGGGTCTGCAGGTATGCACACGTTAATTGACTATAGTAAGTGGCCAGTGATAGCGTTTACCAGTAATGTCACTACTGACACTGTTACTAACTTTCTCGTCACAACATTCAGCCGGTTTGGCAACCCTGTGGAAATTGTGACCTATAATGGTCTGAAATTCACATCTCTTGCCTTTGCTGAGTTCCTTGCAAAAATAAATATCAAACATGTTCATACTTCCCTATACTTTCCACAAGCTAATGGGGCTGTGGAGTGCATGAACAGGGTTCTGAAGGATTGTGTTCAAACCGCGTGCTTGGAAGGGAAGCCCTGGAAAACTTCGGTAAGGGACTTTTTGATGCACTACCGTACAACACCTTATGCCACCACTGGTGTTGCTCCCTGTGAACTTTAGCTTGGACGCAAACTGAGAACGACATTACACATCCTTCCCACCCAGCCCTCTGTGTGTACTGATGCTACAGTGCGAGCTCGCGTTCATTTGCGCCAGTCTCATGTCAAAACCTACACTGACATAAAATGTACCGCTAAACCATCTGCTTTACGTCTGGGGGACAGAGATGGGGTGAGGATACCTACCCATGTGAAAAAGGGCAGGCCGACATTCAGCTCGCCTTGTACAGTGTTGAGAAAAAAAAGTCAGGACACATACATCCTCGATGACGGGAAAGTGTGGAATGCAATACACCTGTCACCATGTCTGAGTACCGTTTTTCCTGGCTGAGCTCATTATCTCTAATGCGGTCACGCCCTCAGGCTGTTGACATGGTAAAGAGACGAGCAGTTCCAACAATAATAAACAAAGCGCAAAGTTTTATCAGATTTTAAGACTTTACCGCATGTTTGGATTATAAACTTTATACACACACGTGAGGAATATCTTCATTTATGTCTGGACATTGAGGGAGAGAAGCGTTTATCTTTAACGTTACCTAAGAAGAAGAACAATGGAAGACGCAATGGAGAAGGATATATTCCTGAAGAAACTGTAAGTCATTTGTCTTCATTTATATTTGCTATCATATTGTAGCAGGATTAGGTGAGCTGTGATTGACAGTTATCACAACCTATTAGGGAGTGGCAGTCCCCTTTTAAGCGGCGATTGGCTGCTGGCCGAAATGCGTCATGTCCGGCTTTCCCCCTTGGTGTTCGCAACGATAGCGACAGGTGAGCATTGTGTGTAAATGTTAGTAGTTTTAATCCGTGTTTATTTAAAACTAATGTTGCGTTGGTTTTAGAGCGTTTGTCTATCGTGCTGGTGCCCTCCTGTACTTGAGTGGGTTAAATGACTGTTTACCCTCAGTTAGCTGTTGTTTACCGATGTTGGTAAACCTGTGCTGTAAACTGTAATGTGTCTGAGGTGATGCCACTGTTTGGTAAGTGTCCAGCACGTATTCGAAATGTTTGAGTAATGACGTTGTGATTTGGGTTTTAAAATATTTTATTTATTCATTTTAGGATTCTCCCTTTTGTTCTACGCCGTGCTTCCTCCATTGCTGCAGTTTGATTTTCGCGCTGCTGTGTCGTACCACTGAAACGACGTCACTATCTTTACCGTGATACCATGGACTGTACACTGTCTGGTTTCTAAGTTTTACCGCAAAAGTTCTATTTCTCAGTGGATGACATTGAAGTTGGCGTATGGACTTTGTGTTCGCGCCGTATGATTTCTTCTGTGTAGCTCATTTGCCATTTATTGGTGTGTGTTGCTTTACTTTCAGGGGCTGGGGGTTTCCACGGCAAAGGATCTTGTAATGGTGGTGGTACAGCGTCAATGGTTGCCGTGCTACACATTTTTGCTGTGTATGAGTGTGTGTGCTCTGAATTCACGGTGTGGTGTGTGAGTGCTTTTTGATAATTTGCGCCAGTGATCACTCCTGTGGGAACCTCAGCCCTGTAAGTTGATGTTTTGTATTTTATTTGTTATGTTAACTGTTGCCAGTCATTGTATTTGTAGAAATTATATTTTCTTTTCTACAGTCGTTTTGTATTTTTGTATAATTTTGTGTTGTGTGATAATGTGATGTTTTAAGATCATCTGTTTTGTGTCTTTTATGGTTGGAGTGTAAGAGAGCTGTGTGTGGAGTAACATCAGTCTATGCCTGTTTTAAGTCATTCTCCTACCTCAACGAAGGTTGTGAAAATAAATCTTATATTTTTGTATTATACCCACGTCTCCTGCTCATTGCTCTTGTTCTGAGGAATGAACTTGTGTGCCTTACCGCCTTTTTGGGTGTAAGGATTATTTCCCTGGGTGTAAGTCCCGGGGTGGCGTAGTCGGAGTTTTATGCAAAATCTTTGCTTTCGTCATAAAGCTATCCCCAAACCCCCTCGTCATGCCACTATATAATATGTTATGGCTTGTGCAGTTCAGCCTACATAAGCAACCTCAGCAGACTGCACGCTTCGGATTTAAAAACTTTCGCATTGTTTACAAACGAGGGCGCGTGATTTCACGTAATGGCGGATTTCATTGATACATGCTGTACAGTGTTAGACACAGTTATTCACTTTCGTATCCTTCATGGCAACTTTGAGTAATGCTGCACTGGGGGATCTGCTGTAATATGATTTTGCTTACATGCAACGCATTCCATACATTGCGCTTTACATGCGACACTGTTTTATTATGAGCTCCGCGTTGTTTACACGGAGACGCGAGCTCACGCACATCCATATGCGATGTGTTTTTAAAGTTCATACTCGCTTACAGAAACACGTTTAAAACAGAAGCTAGACGATAAGGGGATGGGCATCTGAAAACAGTCATCTGAAAACAGCTTTTTATATAACTAATCATTGCAGATGTTTATCTGAGATACTAATTTAGTTTATGATAGTTTATCTGAATGTAGTGCTATCACTTACCCATCAGTTATGTATGTAAGGGTATTTCTGTGGACAATTTATGCTGACAGCTGTTCATAACTCTCTTACAGGTCTGCATCCCTCTCATCAGTACAAAACTATGAAGTGCAAAAACATATTCACACTTTTTGGACATAAAGGTATATGGTAACATGAGCCACATGAAGTTTACAGCTCTGTTGTTTATCAGTTTCTTATACAAGTTAAGTTTTTGAATAGGGTTTGTTTCCAAATAAACTGAAAAATGTCCTACTGACCTTCATTTCTATTTTGATTATATTGTTAACTTCTTTATAAGCCTCAAACAAACATGTACATTTGTCATCACATTCTTTACTGTAGTTCCCTCCTGCCTTATTATGCAGCTCATTATGCGAGCCTTTGTTTGCTAACTGTCAATCAATCCTTCTCGCATACGGCCACTCTAAACAAAAAGTTTCTTACAATTTCTAAATCAATATATTGGTTTATGTGAATGAGTAGGCAGGATGATTTTCACATAATTTTAAAGAAAAAACTCTAGACTACTAGATTCTGTTTAGGAAAGTCTTGTTAAAACATGTTTAGTATGGGTTTTGTGAACTTATATCAGTGACGTAAAATTTTTGCTTTTTTAAAAACCACGCATAAACCTTTTTCTCTCAAAAATACAAACATGTACATACATGTAGCTCATATAATATTTTAGCCCAGTTTGTGCTGAACACAGTGGTATAAGACACTTGCCATTATTATGTTTTAAAGCAACTGAAAAAAGACCAAATGTAAGAGCATGTCAGAACCTCTGACAGTGTCCCAAAATGGTCGGACCCCAGAGGGTTAAACAGAGCTTTCCCTGAGTAATATTTTTTTTTAAAAAAGGGGAAAATGTTGTGTCTGCTTATAATGTTATGCTGGATAAATATGCTCCACCCGCTAGGGGTCGGTAGTAACCAGAAGTGGCGAGAAAGTAATCGGGAGAATAATAATAAAGTATGGAGCATTAAGATACTGCTTGTTTTTACTGCTGAGTAGGGCTGTCAAAATGGCTGAACAAGTACATTCGAAATTCGTCCTTGAAAAATAAAAAAATTCGAATTATATTCGAATTATAAAGAGGTACTTTATCTTGGAGAAAATACTCCTAAAAGCCCACAAGAGGGCGCAGCACAAAGCCCCAATAATATAAACAAATCATGCACAGCATATTTTTGGTTAAAACGAATGTTATAAACATTAATAAATTAAACATAATTTCTTAAATTCATATGCAAAGGAACAAAAGTGCACATAGATATCTGGAAGCGCAAAATGCCTCAACAGCCAGCGTGTGTAGGCTATTAACACAAACGTAGTCAAGAAACTATCCATGTATACATTTACAAATTATTTTATGTACCGTACATTATTTAATTTAAAAAAAAATTACAGAGCCTCAGTCAATACAGAACACAACGGTGTCTTAATGAAATCAAAATTAACCAGTATATTTGTGCACCTGTAAATGTACAAAACGAATGCCATACATAGACAATGCATATTAAAATAGGGCATTTTATATAATATATAAGTAGATAAATGTACATGTTTCTAATAAAGTATGAAAACGAATGAATCTTTATTTAAGCCAAAATAAGTGGGAAAGATCATTAGTTATTTAAATTTTGTCAAGCTTAAACGCTATTCACAACAACTAATATAATATTTTGTGTGTTCCTTGGTTGAAAATATGTAGAAATATAAGCGAGTAATAAAGTACAGAACAGAAATGTTTAACTTAGGCTATATCCACACGAAGCCGGTGCATTCCCTATCCGATCATTTTTTTTCCTTGCTCTAAAAAAATAATCCGTAAACACGAAACCACTGAAACCGACTGAAAGCGGTGTAGTATATATGCCGGACCAGTATGGGGCACTGTAATTCTGCCACAGATATACACTATACACGGAGAAGAAGACTTTGAGCATGCGCATAGCCAACGTATGGTGTTGTCCATTATCGCTTGTTGGTCACCACAATTGCATAGAAGCAATAGATTTTGCTGTAATAAAGCTAGTAGGCTTTAGTAGCTTCTGTAGCACGAACACAATCACGTAATCCGCCGTTATTGTTGTTGCTGTTACGTGTGACGCTTCCGACACGTGATGTAATGACGTTTTCGCTTCACAAAATATACGGATTGGCTGTACAGACGAAACCGCAAGGGTGTCGGTTTCAGATTTATCCACTTTAGGACCAGGTTTCAAAAAATAGCGGATTCAGTCTCCCAAAACGCCGGATCCGTGTGGATGGAACGCCAATACGATAACAAATTTATACGTATACAGTGATACGCGTCTCCGTGTGGACAGCCCGTTACGCGCAGAGCGAAGCCGTTATTAAAGCAGACACTCCGTAATTAATAGAGGACGTGCTGAAACAGTCGAGTTGGCAGATGATCATCATGTTTATATTTCACGCAGATAATGTTGATGAAAAACTTGCATATCAAATGTCCACGTGAAAGTCAAGTTTCCAATCAGTTATAAAAATAAACACCGCGGCGTTACATTGCAACTCTCTCATATGCGGTGTGGACTCTGTAGATGCACATATGGTTTTATTGTTGCTAAACAAGCAACTGTATTATGGCTCTTTCGTGTTGATCAGTTATTTTAAACTTTAAAACTGCATTTAGAAGCAGACGACACTAATTCTGTCATATCAGCTAGTTTCACTTTGCGGTTGAATTCCAGTTGATGCTCCAAAAACCAAAGCAGCATCACACAGCCCTTTTAATATGTATTCTGTCCGACTCGTAATCCCCACTGTCTTTTCTTGCTATTTTTCAAATGAATAACGCTGGCTTGCTCCGCATAGTTGGCTGAGCCGCTAACGCTCTGTATAACAATCCGCGTCAGTTACGTCATCATAACGTTGCGTGAGCTTCCTGACACAGATAAAATTTGAATGCAAAGTTTTACGTTCGAATTTGCATATTTTTATTACATTCGACGAATATTCGAAATTCGAATTAAAATTTGACAGCCCTACTAGACAATGAGTGAGACTCCTCTGTATTCCTATCTAAAAGAAAATTTGTGGTGCAATTCCAATCCCCACCCATTATTATGCAAGAATCATTGTCACATTTTCTAATAGCATTCAGCAGTTTTCTAAACAATTCGACACGATCTGATCCATTATTTGGGGCATACACATTTATAAAAATAATTTTTAATTCATTTATTTCTCCTATGACCATTAAAACTCTACCCTTTTCTATTTCTTCAGTTGACACAATTTTCAAGTTCAAACTCTTTGAAAATAGAATGGCTACCCCCGCACTTATATTTGACCCATGACTAAAAACACTCTCCCCCTCCCACCATCTACACCATTCCACTTCATTGTTACCGTCTGTATGTGTTTCTTGCAAGAAAGAAACATTTATATTTTTATGTTGATAAATTCTCCCACCATTGCTCTCTTGCTCCTGTCTCTCCCCCCATTTATGTTCAAAGAGGCTACCCTTATCATCTCCATAGAAAATATAAAGAGGTAGAAAAGAGAGACAGAGAAAAAAGGGTATAGTAAAGTCACCCTGAGTGATGTATTAGCCATTGATAAAGTTATTTGAATTTACGTTTCATAGGGGTTTTATCCCTTCGCAGTTTCCCAAGAAACTTTTTTTAAAAGAAACCTCTTTCTTTGACTGAGTTCATCATCTCCAACCTTCCTCTGCCAATAACAAACAGAAGACTCAAACCTCTTTAAATCAGAAAAATGATTCCGCACATCAACAGATTTTCCAAATGTTTCATCCAAAAAGCTATTTATCTCATCTAATGAAAAAACATGCTCACCACTTATTTGCGAAACATCTGACACGTCTGAAAAATCAGATAATCCACCACCATCATCATCATCCTCATCACCGTCGACACCATCCATTTCCTCGTCAACCGCTTCAGCTTGCACCTTTTCGCTAGAAGATATTCTCTTCCCTTTTTTCAAAGTTTTACTTTCCAACTGAATTTCATCCTCATTTGTCTGGCTCTGTCTATTACTCTCTAAACTCTCCACAGCATCACCCTGCTCAGCCTCCTGTACCACAGTGCTTTTCTCAATAGTCACATCAGTTACAACATTAATGTCCTTCATTTTCCGCTGTTTTGGCTTGCTTCCAGAAGCTTCCTCTACATCTTTTTCATTTTTAGAGGACAAACCTGCCATTATCATCCCTTCCTTTGATTTTGAAACCATATTCTGATCTTCATTGTTTATCATTGCTGCTTCATTTGGTATATTTACTTCATTACTCTTTTGCACATCATTTTCATTTTCCTTACTCTTATCTGGAATATTGCTAGGGCCTGCTTCATTCTCAGTGTCAAATCTATGAGGACAAGACAGTCTAACATGTCCAATACATCCGCAATCAAAACAACGCATCTCTCCCGTGCTCGCATACATCATGTACGATTTACCATCAAAAACACAGCGGAAGGAAATATTCAGTGTCGGTTCATTTAAAACATATACACCTGTCGCCTGAACGACAATACATGTTTTAAAGCGGCATGTTTACAACCAAGTGAGACCGTTCTGATTCCACTGGCTAGTTTTCCAAACCGAGAAAGCTCTCGTTCAATATCGGTGTCCGGAATAAACGTCGGGACATTAGAAACTGTTACCTTCGTCGTAACTGAAACTAATGGCTGAACAGGAACAAAAGTGCCACTTACCGAAACGCCGCTCTCGATCAAACTATGAACCAGGTTTTCTTCTTTCAAAAAAACCACTACAGCCTTGTTCATCCGAGATGCCGAAATGATGTTCTCATGCCCCACACGTTCTGCCACATCCAGCAACACATCCTCTACAGGCACACCTGCTAGGGTCACACACCTAATCCCATGCCGGAGCGACAGGCCTGACGCCTGCACGCTCGTGCGAGACCCCATCCCTACCTCCGACACAAGAAACTCTCGCGGCAGATGTTTTTTTTTTTTTTTCAAAACCGGAAAGTAAAGTTAGAAAGTTTCCTCTCACCTAGTTCACCCTCTTCCCAATTCCCAGCATGCACCAGAGAGAGAGAGAGAGAGAGAGAGAGAGAGAGAGAGTGAAAGAAGTATAAAGGTCTGACATCAGGTACCCAGGTCAGGGAAGCTAGAAGACAAAAAACGTGTGAAAAGTATATAGCCATGGCACTCATCTCATTATATGGTCATTTTAACTATATATAAAATGATGTATGTTACCAGCAATTACAACCTTACTATAGTGATTGTCTTTACTAGCTGCTGACCACCTTCAAAAGTGCATAACTCACATGTAAAAATCATGAAACAATTCCATAGGTGTTTCTTAGTTTTAAAAAGCTTTTTATTTTATTAACTGTTTGTTATTGCACTTTAATTGTAAAGATGTTCCTTAAAAATAACTAGTTAGGGCCCGAGCACACCAGGGTGTGAGGACCCTATTGTTTTTGCTTTGTTTATTATTATTAGGGCCCGAGCACACCAGGGTGTGAGGACCCTATTGTTTTTGCTCCGTTTATTCTTCTTCTTCTTCTTCTTCTTCTTCTTCTTCTTCTCCGAAATGGATCGCATTTTTGAGGGCCTAAACATACCCGAAAACTCATGAAAATTTGCACACGCGTCAGAAGTGGCGAAAATTTACATGTAGTATAGGCGTCAGAAGTGGGCGTGTAAAAATGGCTCGATAGCGCCACCTGCAAAATTTCAAGAGAACAGCCCCCCCACTACGAAAAACTTGCAGATTCGAAATTTGGTAGGATCATCTATTACTCCAAGACCTACAAAAAAGTCTCTTGGAGCTAAGCTCTAAACCCCACAGGAAGTCAGCCATTTTGAATTTTCTCTGTCATTTTTTGACATTTCCAAGCGTCGTACTTTAACGAACTCCACCTAGAGATTTAATCCGATCATCATCATATTTGGTCAGTATCATCTAAAGGCCTTTGCGATGCTAAATTGCGGAGCTTTTGACTTTTCATTGGAGGGCGTGTCCGTGGCGGCCTGGCAAAGTGTAATGTTTCGCCTTGAAACAGGAAGCTGATGTAATTCAGGCATACATTGTCCGATCTGCCCCTGACTTCACACGTTTGATAAGGGTCCAGGCCTGAACACATCAACATGGCATAATTCAGTTACACTCATAGCGCCACCTAGAGGCAGCAGGAAATACCATGTTTGACGCTGTGACTTACTGCTCCTAGGTATTTAACCATATCAACATCATATTTCACCAGTGTAATCTCAAGACCTTGTGTGATGATAAAAAGCAACGACCTTGACTTTTCATTTAAGGGCGTGTCCGTGGCGGCCTGGCAAAGTATCGCTAATTGAATCGCATTTTGACAGGCTAAACAACCTCAAAAAGTCATAAAACGTTGCACACACGTCAGAAGTGGCAAAAATTTACATGTGGCATAGGCGCCAGAAGAGGGCATGCAGAAATGGCTCGATAGCGCCACCTGCAAAATTTCAAGAGAACAGCCCCGCCGCTACGAAAATCCTACAGAAACGAAATTTGGTAGGGTCATATATCACCCCGAGACCTACAAAAAAGTCTCTTGGAGTGAAGCTCTAAACCTCACAGGAAGTCAGCCATTTTGAATTTTTGCTGTGATTTCTGTGCAAATTTTGTCATTTCCAGGCTTCGTACTTTAACGAACTCCTCCTAGAGATTTTGTCAGATCGTCATCATATTTGGTCAATCTCATCTAAAGGCCTTTGCGATGTTAAATTGCGGAGCTTTTGACTTTTCGTTGGAAGGTGTGTCCGTGGCGGCCTGACAAATTTCAGCGTTTTCGCCATGAAAGAGGAAGTTGTTATAACTAAGGCATACAATGTCCAATCTGCCCCACACTTCACATGTTTGATAAGAGTCTTGGCCTGAACACATTTCAATGCCAATATTCAGCTTCAGTCCTAGCGCCACCTAGAGGTAGCAGGAAATGCCTTGTTTTACGCTGTGATTCACTGTTCTCAGAGATTTAATCAAATCATTATCATATCAGGTGAGACTGATCTTAAGCCCTTTGCGATGATAAATTGCGAAGATCTTGACTTTTCGTTGAAGGGCGTGTCCGTGGCGGCCTCGCAAAGAGTGATGTTTCTCCATGAGAAAGCTGTTGTAACTCAGGCATGCAATGTCCGACCTGTCACAGACATCATACATTTGACAAGGGTCCTGGCCTCAACACATCAATGTTACAACAATCAAATACAATCATAGCGCCACCTGCTGCACAAAGGAGGTGTGGCACTTCAAAGTTCCTTTGAATATCCGCCTATATTTACCCACTGAAATTTCAATCCCCCTGGTTCATTGCTTTACTAAGGCCATAGAGTGGCGGTGCACATGCGTGCGAGGGCCCTTCCATCACTGCTTGCAGTTTTAATTAGGGCCCGAGCACACCAGGGTGTGAGGACCCTATTGTTTTTGCTCCGTTTATTATTATTCTTCTTCTTCTTCTTCTTCTTCTTCTCCGAAATGGATCGCATTTTTGAGGGCCTAAACATACCCGAAAACTCATGAAAATTTGCACACGCGTCAGAAGTGGCGAAAATTTACATGTAGTATAGGCATCAGAAGTGGGCGTGTAAAAATGGCTCGATAGCGCCACCTGCAAAATTTCAAGAGAACAGCCCCCCCACTACGAAAAACTTACAGATACGAAATTTGGTAGGATCATCTATTACTCCAAGACCTACAAAAAAGTCTCTTGGAGCTAAGCTCTAAACCCCACAGGAAGTCAGCCATTTTGAATTTTCTCTGTCATTTTTTGACATTTCCAAGCGTCGTACTTTAACGAACTCCTCCTAGAGATTTAATCCGATCATCATCATATTTGGTCAGTATCATCTAAAGGCCTTTGCGATGCTAAATTGCGGAGCTTTTGACTTTTCATTGGAGGGCGTGTCCGTGGCGGCCTGGCAAAGTGTAATGTTTCGCCATGAAACAGGAAGCTGATGTAGTTCAGGCATACATTGTCCGATCTGCCCCAGACTTCACACGTTTGATAAGGGTCCAGGCCTGAACACATCAACATGGCATAATTCAGTAACACTCATAGCGCCACCTAGAGGCAGCAGGAAATACCATGTTTGACGCTGTGACTTACTGCTCCTAGGTATTTAACCATATCAACATCATATTTCACCAGTGTAATCTCCAGACCTTGTGTGATGATAAAAAGCAACGACCTTGACTTTTCATTAAAGGGCGTGTCCGTGGCGGCCTGGCAAAGTATCGCTAATTGAATCGCATTTTGACAGGCTAAACAAGCTCAAAAAGTCATAAAACGTTGCACACACGTCAGAAGTGGCAAAAATTTACATGTGGCATAGGCGCCAGAAGTGGGCGTGCAGAAATGGCTCAATAGCGCCACCTGCAAAATTTCAAGAGAACAGCCCCGCCGCTACGAAAATCCTACAGAAACTAAATTTGGTAGGGTCATATATCACCCAAAGACCTACAAAAAAGTCTCTTGGAGCGAAGCTCTAAACCTCACAGGAAGTCAGCCATTTTGAATTTTTGCTGTGATTTCTGTGCAAATTTTGTCATTTCCAGGCTTCGTACTTTAACGAACTCCTCCTAGAGATTTTGTCAGATCGTCATCATATTTGGTCAATCTCATCTAAACGCCTTTGCGATGTTAAATTGCGGAGCTTTTGACTTTTCGTTGGAAGGTGTGTCCGTGGCGGCCTGACAAAGTTCAGCGTTTTCGCAATGAAACCGGAAGTTGTTATAACTAAGGCATACAATGTCCAATCTGCCCCACACTTCACATGTTTGATAAGAGTCTTGGCCTGAACACATTTCAATGCCAATATTCAGCTTCAGTCCTAGCGCCACCTAGAGGTAGCAGTAAATGCCTTGTTTTACGCTGTGATTCACTGTTCTCAGAGATTTAATCAAATCATTATCATATCAGGTGAGACTGATGTTAAGCCCTTTGCAATGATAAATTGCGAAGATGTTACAACAATCAAATACAATCATAGCGCCCTTCGTTGAAGGGCGTGTCCGTGGCGGCCTCGCAAAGAGTGATGTTTCTCCATGAGAAAGCTGTTGTAACTCAGGCATGCAATGTCCGACCTGTCACAGACATCATACGTTTGACAAGGGTCCTGGCCTCAACACATCAATGTTACAACAATCAAATACAATCATAGCGCCACCTGCTGCACAAAGGAGGTGTGGCACTTCAAAGTTCCTTTGAATATCCGCCTATATTTACCCACTGAAATTTCAATCCCCCTGGTTCATTGCTTTACTAAGGCCATAGAGTGGTGGTGCACATGCGTGCGAGGGCCCTTCCATCACTGCTTGTTATTATTTATTCTTCTTCTTCTCCAAAGTGAATCGCATTTTTGAGGGGCGAAACATGCTCGAAAACTCATGAAATATTGCACACATGTCAGAAGTGGCGAAAATTTACATGTGGCATAGGCGCCAGAAGTGGGCGTGTAGAAATGGCTCTATAGCGCCACCTGCAAAATTTCAAGAGAACAGCCCCCCCACTACGAAAAACGTACAGATCCGAAATTTGGTAGGATCATCTATCACCCCAAGACCTACAAAAAAGTCTCTTGGAGCTGAGCTCTAAACCCCACAGGAAGTCGGCCATTTTGGATTTTTGCCTTGATTTTTGTGCAAATTTGGTAAATTCCAGGCTTCATACTTTAACGAACTCCTCCTACAGTTATAATCCGATCATCATCATATTTGTTCAGTCTTATCTTAAGGCCTTTGTGATGTTAAATTGCGGAGATCTTGACTTTTCGATGGAGGGTGTGTCCGTGGCGGCCTGACAAATTTCGGCATTTTCGCCATGAAGCAGGAAGTGGCTCTAACTCAGGCATACAATGTCCAATCTGCCCCACACTTCATACGTTTGATAAGGGTCTTGGCCTGAACACATTTCAATGCCAATATTCAGCTTCACTCATAGCGCCACCTAGAGGTAGGAGGAAATACCATGTTTTACGCTGTTTTTTACTGCTCTTAGAGATTTAATCAAATCATCATCATATTTGGTCTGACTGATGTTAAGCCCTTTGCGGTGATAAATTTCAAGGATCTTGACTTTTCGTTGAAGGGCGTGTCCGTGGCGGCCTGCCAAAGTGTGATGTTTCGCCATGAAACAGAAAGTTGTTGTAATTCAGACATACATGGTCCGATCTGCCCCCAACTTCACACGTTTGATAAAGGTCCCGGCCTGAACACATCAACATGGCATAATTCAGTAACAGTCATAGCGCCACCTAGAGGCAGAAGGAAATACCATCTTTTATGCTGTGAATTACTGCTCTTGGAGATTTGATTATATCAACATCATATTTCATCAGTCTAATCTCAAGACCTTGTGTGATGATAAATAGCGACGACCTTGACTTTTCGTTAAAGGGCGTGTCCGTGGCGGCCTGGCAAAGTATCGCTAAATGAATCCCATTTTGACAGGCTAAACAAGCTCAAAAAGTCATAAAACGTTGCACACACGTCAGAAGTGGCAAAATTTTTCATGTGGCATAGGCGCCAGAAGTGGGCGTGCGGAAATGGCTTAATAGCGCCACCTGCAAAATTTCAAGAGAACAGCCCCGCCACTACGAAAATCCTACAGATACGAAATTTGGTAGGGTCATATATCACCCCAAGACCTACAAAAAAGTCTATTGGAGCGAAGCTCTAAACCTCACAGGAAGTCAGCCATTTTTAATTTTTGCTGTGATTTCTGTGCAAATTTTGTTATTTCCAGGCTTCGTACTTTAACGAACTCCTCCTACAGATTTGATCAGATCGTCATCATATTTGGTCAATCTCATCTAAAGGCCTTTGCAATGTTAAATTGCGGAGCTTTTGACTTTTCGTTGGAAGGTGTGTCAGTGGCGGCCTGACAAAATTCAGCGTTTTCGCCATGATACAGGAAGTTGTTATAACTAAGGCATACAATGTCCAATCTTCCCCACACTTCACATGTTTGATAAGAGTCTTGGCCTGAACACATTTCAATGCCAATATTCAGCTTCAGTCCTAGCGCCACCTAGAGGTAGCAGGAAATGCCTTGTTTTACGCTGTGATTCACTGTTCTCAGAGATTTAATCAAATCATTATCATATCAGGTGAGACTGATCTTAAGCCCTTTGCGATGATAAATTGCGAAGATCTTGACTTTTCGTTGAAGGGCGTGTCCGTGGCGGCCTCGCAAAGAGTGATGTTTCGCCATGAGAAAGCTGTTGTAACTCAGGCATGCAATGTGCGACCTGTCACAGACATCATACGTTTGACAAGGGTCCTGGCCTCAACACATCAATGTTACAACAATCAATTACAATCATAGTGCCACCTGCTGCACAAAAGGAGGTGTGGCACTTCAAAGTTCCTTTGAATGTCCGCCTATATTTACCCACTGAAATTTCAATCCCCCTGGTTCATTGCTTTACTAAGGCCATAGAGTGGCAGTGCACATGCGTGCGAGGGCCCTTCCATCACTGCTTGCAGTTTTAATTATTCTTATTCTTCTTCTCCGAAATGAATCGCATTTTTGAGGGGCTAAACATACTCGAAAACTCATGAAAATTTGCACACGCGTCAAAAGTGGCGAAAATTTACATGTAGTATAGGCGTCAGAAGTGGGCGTCTAAAAATGGCTCGATAGCGCCACCTGCAAAATTTCAAGAGAACACCCCCCCACTACGAAAAACATACAGATACGAAATTTGGTAGGATCATCTATCACCCCAAAACTTACAAAAAAGTCTCTTGAAGCTAAGCTCTAAACCCCACAGGAAGTCGGCCATTTTGAATTTTTGCTGTGATTTCTGTGCAAATTTTGTCATTTCCAGGCTTCGTACTTTAACGAACTCCTCCTACAGATTTTATCAGATCGTCATCATATTTTGTCAATCTCATCTAAAGGCCTTTGCGATGTTAAATTGCGGAGCTTTTGACTTTTCGTTGGAGCGTGTGTCCGTGGCGGCCTGACAAAGTTCAGCATTTTCGCCATGAAACAGGAAGTTGTCATAACTAAGGCATACAATGTCCAATCTGCCCCACACTTCACATGTTTGATAAGAGTCTTGGCCTGAACACATTTCAATGCCAATATTCAGCTTCAGCCATAGCGCCACCTAGAGGTAGCAGGAAATGCCTTGTTTTACGCTGTGATTTACTGCTCTTAGAGATTTAATGAAATCATCATCATATCTGGTCAGACTGATCTTAAGCCCTTTGCGATGATAATTAGCGAAGATCTTGACTTTTCGTGTAAGGGCGTGTCCGTGGCAGCCTGGCAAAGTGTGATGTTTCGCCATGAAACAGGAAGCTGTTGTAATTCAGGCATACATTGTTCGATCTGCCCCAGACTTCACACGTTTGTTAGGGGTCCCGGCCGGAACATGTCAATATAACAATAAACAGGTACATTCATAGCGCCACCTACTGCACACAGGCGTTGTGGCACATAAATTTTCCTTTGAATATCCACCTATATTTACCCACTTTAATTCTTATCCCCCTGGTTCACTGCTTTACTAATGCCATAGGGTAGCGGTGCACATGCGTGCGAGGGCCCTTCCATCGCTGCTTGCAGCTTTAATTTGAGATTTATATTCCCTTGTCGTTTTTGAACTTATACTAGAATCCTCCACCTCTCCCCGCTGTAAAAAAGTAACTTTTACTCTGTGTAAAGTTAAAATTACTTACCTTTTACTTTTACTTGAGTAGATTTTTAGACCAGTAACTTTACTTTTACTTAAGTAAAATATTATTAAAGTAACTTTACTTTTATTTTAGTACAATATTTTATTACTCTTTCCACCTCTGCTATGATGCTAGAACATCTGTATATCAAAACGGCTTTATGGGGGGTATGGCTTAGCTAAATGAGATGTAAATGAGCCCTATTGTCTCTCCAGGCAGGGAAAAGGGAAAAGTGTCAACTCTTCTTTCTCAAATTTCTCGGCATTCTCTTTCTTGAATGTGTTGTATTCAAATGGCCACAACTTCTCCAAATCCTATCAGATTTCCATGTGTTAAACATCATTGGAAAGCTTAGAAATGCACTTTCAGAATATGTGAATAACTCAAAATGCCCCAGATCCGACTTGTGTCCCTACTTTCCGTGACTGGTCACATTTGGTATAACTTTCCCCAACACTTCTACAGTTACCTTAGCATACCCCAGATAAGGTATATCCAGCCCATTAGCAGCTTTGTGATGTAACCAATAACACAAATAAAGTTAAGTGTTGGTAAAAAACTCTTAGCTACCATGCACACCATTGATCCAGTATCCAAAAGAAATTGTATCTCCGTGATAAGCAACCTAACTGATGGGCATGACCCCACTAATTTTGGCACATTGAGGGAACTTATCTTACTAAGATTACTTGTCAAAGCTGCCCCGCCCTGAGCCGTGACTCAACGATTCAGAGGGAGCTAGTTTTCCAACGGCTGTTGATGGGATCCTATCCTCTGTCTGAAATGAGACATGATGTTTAAGTACAGCAACACAAGTTTAATAGTCAATGAATTCAAGAAACAGAGACGTCAACCTTTTTATTAATAATCCACACTAAAATAGCTCAGAATATATCATACTTCATTCACAATAGTCTAAAAATAAGCTAATTCAGTTTTAAAATTTCCAGACTTAAGCCCAAATATTAAAACATAACCCACCATTTATAGTCCTGGGTTTACCAAGCCTGCGCAAAGGAAGAAGGACATCACTGGACAGGAACACACAGCCTCAAGCACACACGCACACCGCACGTGATTCAAATAATCAACCACAAGTTTAAATAGGAGTGCTGTGAATAATGCAAATAAATCTACACGCTCAACTCAATATCCATGGAGTGCAGAACAACTTATGCCACAGGCAGTGGGAGAAAGAACCAGATGACCCCAAAGAGAAAGGACTCCACACAGGCTGGCTCCTGAAACCAGTGGTGGATGAAGTACACAAATCATGTACTTGAGTAAAAGTAAATATACCCAGGTTAAAATAATACTCCATGTAAAAATCTTTACTTGAATAAAAGTACAAAAGTATTTGCCTCAAAATGTACTTAACGCTCTGGGGTCGACGGCGGCACGGGCGCCGCAAACTCTTTATTTTTCAATCACTCCGCAAAGATACTTAAATTACTCTGCTGATTTTTGACATACAGATATGATTTATACATCATTTAAAACATTAAAGTGTCTAGTTTTTTTCTGTCCACTCCCAATAAAAACAGAATGTTGTGCTTGCTTTTCGCAAAATTAAGAAAATAAACATGATGCGTGTTTTGTTCTCTCTCCTTCAGAAGTCCTTTCAGAAACGCGTCAGAAAAATAAACTGTAACTTATTTACTTGCGTATGTGTGTCAGTATCTCCAGACGCGAGTGTTTTCTTTGTCTTCCGTCAAACAGTTGACGCGACGGGAACGCACAAACACGCGAGTCAGGAAACTCGACACGCTTTTTGGTATTCTTATAAAATACGCGATTGCAAACAGTACAATTCTTATTTAGTTGCGTCTAAGTGCATATCTCCGCACAGCAAGTTTATTAAACACAGGATCACTCGCATGTGCACACGTTTACTGCATTCATGATCAACACGTGAGGTAATGGCGGCGGCTGTAAACAAACATTGATAAGTTTATCACGCGTGTCCCTTGTTGTGTTTCTACTATAATGATTACAAAAACACAAATAAGAGTCCAGACAACGATAGGCAGTTGTTCTTTTGAGCTTTTTACTGCACAAAAGTAAACCTCTCGCTGGCCAACCAAACACAAACCCTGTGTTCACTTTACGATGGCCAAACAGTACCTTTACCATGATTAGGCTACTATGGTTTTTAAAAGGTAACTTATACTTGTGAAATTAATAGAAAATATTTCAATAGAAATTATATATATATATATATATATATATATATATATATATATATATATATATAATGTGTGTGTGTGTGTGTGTGTGTGTGTGTGTGTTGGTTTTTGTGGTATACAAGGACTTTTGACCTGAATACGCACCAGCACTATGAGGACTTTTTTGGTTTATGAGGACAGGGACCATGTCCTTATAATTCCAGCCATGTAGATGTCATTATCTAAGTCCCAGAAGCACTCTCCTGCTTTTTCGCGCCATGTCCTTATAGACCACAAAACCCTGTAATTATACCATACACTGTGTATCCTCTGACCCTGATGGTGCGCCCCTGTAGTCTGGTCACAGTACTGCATCTACGTCATTCAAAATTAGCATAGAACACACAAGTGTAGATTTTGAGGCCTCTGATTGGCTGGTAACAAGATTTCTCGTCAGTGATTGGCCATCAGCGGTGGAATCGAGCGCGAACAAGATGGCGCCGGTGGGAGGGACTTCATCAAGAAGGCAAAGTTGCAGGACTGATATTTAATTGATACAGCAGCTGCATTATCAAACGACTAAGTGATGTGATTAAATAATGAAATACTTCGTTTTTAAGTGCTTATAAAGGGGTTTAACTCCATCCATAGCTAAAATGTTATACCTTATATTTTGTATCTACTATAGCCTACTTTTTTTTACGATTATTATCTTTATTAAGCACATGTCAATCACCCATAGGAATAACGTTACATTGCTACCTTGAAATTAAACTTATTTTCTAAACATTATAAAATAAAGTATAATGTAACATAACTAAAAGTGTTTTTAAGTTGTTCGAGGAATTTTTAAAGAAACTTTAAAGTATATTTACAGATTGTTAACACACTATAGCTAACTTGCTAATGTAAAGTACACAGATAACTAATTAAGTATCAGAGATCGTTATTTAAACGTATACATTTATTGTGTGTTTCTATTCAGCTCTCTATATTTTTTTAATAAGTCAATATCTGATATTTTAATATCGCATAATATCTGACTTGTCATTGTTAATGTCTTGTTTGGAAACTCAGCACCTGGATACGAAGTCATATGTTTTTGAGAGGTGAGTTATAAAGTTGTTTAATCATGTGTTTAGCTTGTTTGTGCCATTTAAATTAAACGGGCTTTTTGAACAGTCATAAAGCTGTTAGCGCGATGCTAACACGCTAACGGATCAATATAAGTTATCAATCTGTCAGTCTTTGGTTTTAAACAGTTTTCTTTTTAATATAATCGTACGAAAAACAGCTATATGTCCTGATACTGCGTTGCTATGACTACAGCCTGTGGGGGAGGGCAGCGTTCTGAACTGTAATAATAAATTACTGTTCTGCTTGGTTTTAAGAGATTAATAAACACAGATGAATATATGCTCTTATTGATCCTGAATGTAATGATAAATCTCATGTGGAGTTTTATTTCTAATGAAAACTAACAAACAATATGATATGATTATGTGATATTTTAAACATATTCTAAATTATGTTTAGCATTATGACAGTGTTTTCTTTTGTGGAGCAGTGAGCCTGATGAAAACATGATGAGGAGAAGAAGAAAAACCAATCCAATAGAAGAGGCTATACAGTTCTCCCTGAACAATAAAGATAAAAATGCATTCGAGATCAGATTTATTAATGACTTTAAAGGTGAGTGAAATGTTTTGGGTGAAATTGTAATAAAGCTGTCTCGGGTACATTACTTGTATAATTTTGTCCTTGTCCTCTTTAGGGAGAGGTGTATTCAGTTGTACTGAGTTTGAGAAGGGAGATTTTCTGATGGAATACAGAGGAGATCTCATAAGCAAAGAAGAATGTGAGCGGAGGCAAAAAATATATCATAATGCCCTCAAAGTATTCATGTTTGAATTTCGCTTCAATGGAAAATTTCTTTGGTATGTAGTACAAATATTTTATCTTTATATATGCTATAATACAGTAAAATGTGGCTATTTTAGTTAAGTGTTTTATTGTGCTAATGATTTAAGACCGGTGTTTAGCCGTTTAATGCCTGATGAACTAAGGGGCTAATCACACCAAAAGCGCTTTAAACGCTTGGAAACGCAAGGCGCGTTTTTAAAAAAAAAAAGCGGTGCGACGTGGCTTTTTATATTGCTTAGCAACCAGGGAGTCAGCTGTCTTGTCAATCAAATATTAAAGCATGAGCGCTCTTTTGCTGTTTACTGTCATATTAGCAGAAACTTTAAAAAGAGAGTGCATGCTTTGACCTTGTTTGAGGGTGAGAGGTGCACAAACACGCAGGAGAGAGTGAGCGAGTGGAGTCTGGTTCTTCAAAGCAACTGTAAACTTCACTCACCACAACGTAAGGCCCGCCTCTCCCCTCATTCGATTGGACAATGGAATGACGTCGGGCGCTTCTCCGCTCTCGCACTCCTTCAAAAGCGTGCTGCGGCTGGCGGCAAAAACCGCAAGGCGTTCGGCGCCCATAAACAACGCGCAAACGCTCCCTGTCCATAGAATATCATTCATAAAAGGCGCCTGCAACTGCCATAAACGCTTTTGGTGCGATCATCCCCTAATAGGGGTGGTTTCCTGTACAAGGTTTAGTCCAGAACTAGACTAAAATGTTAGAGCTGTTTAAACCGAATATGTAAATAACTAATATTATTTACAGAAACAGTGACCTTAACAGAGAAGTCTTGAGCACTAAAACTAGATATGAGGGTTTTGCTGTGTAGATGCAGCAAGTCTAGAAACAACAAAAAAATACGAAGCTAATACAATTCAAATGATGGAGAAATGTAATTTAAATGTAACAGTAAGTGCAGATCAAGGACAGTTGATGCAGCAGATACTGTAGATCACCCTTGTTTTCTTAGGATTTACAATAATTCCGGTTATCTGAAATAATTTTAATGAGATAACTATTTCATATTTGTGACAGACCTACACACAGATTAGGGGTGGATGATAGGACCAAAATCTTATATCATGACTTTTAATAAGATCTTTAATGCCATAGAATTTCATAATTCTCACAAAAACTTATATGCTCAACACACAATCATATTCATTAAGTAATAAATGTTTTTAGCATTTTATACTTTATTGAGGTGTTTGTTCTTTTCATATATTTTGAAGTAGGCTAAAAATTATATTTGGACAATTATTAAACATAGTTCACCCAATTTAGAAAATTCTGTCATTTATTACTCTCCATCATGTTGTTCTAAACCCTTAAAGGACAAGTTCGGTATTTTAGACTTAAAGCCCTGTTTTCAGATTGTTTATGGTCAAATAGAATGGTTTTGACTGAAATTTCGACATTTTCGGCTGCCCTGAGAATTTTCGCGTGTTTGTGTTTCAGCTCAGACCTCTACAATGGCTTTATAGGTGCACTGGAACAATCCTTCCTAAAATGCATTAAACTTTCGTTTACAAAGACGTGAAACTCACCGAGTGGTCAGGGGTGTTCACTGGTATGCTCACACAAAAATCGCTCCAAAAGACGCATTCCAACAGGTTTTATCGTAGTTTTTACCAACTCCATTGACTGTATTAGACGTCCTGTGAGGTACGGTATTACTCCGCGCCGGGAACTTTGTTTCTATTCTTGCAATTGGCAAAGGCGGATTAGCGCCACCTCCTGGGCTGGAGTATTTATTATTCAAGCTCTAAGCGGAAGAATGTACGGGTGTGAGGCGTTTGGGGAAATAGGTCCACAAGTTAACAACGAATGCTAAAACAGCTGTTGGAAAGCATCTTTTAACGCGATTTTTGTGTGAGCATATCAGTGAACACCCCTGACCACTCGGTGAGTTTCTCGTCTTTGTAAACGAAAGTTTAATGCATTTTAGGAAGGATTGTTCCAGTGCACCTATAAAGCCATTGTAGAGGTCTGAGCTGAAACACAAACAAGCGAAAATTCTCAGGGCAGCCGAAAATGTCGAAATTTCAGTCAAAACCATTCTATTTGACCATAAACAATCTGAAAACAGGGCTTTAAGTCTAAAATACCGAACTTGTCCTTTAAGATTTTTACTCATCTTCGGAACACAAATGAAGAACATTTTGATGAAATTGAAAGATTTCTTTGCCTCCATTGACAGCCTACACAACTACCACTTTGATGCTTCGAAAAAAGTTCATGAAAAGATCATAAAACTAATCCATATGATTTAAGCAGTTTAATCAACTTTTTTCACTGTGCTCCTATATTTCTTTGTGTGCTCCTAATATGTATAAACAATAACGTACAGAACACAATGCCTCAGAAAATCAGATCTGCCTGTTTACACGACAGTCGCTTAGGCACATATTTGATTTATATCTGATTTATTTCCACATATGAATGAGGCCTGAAACCTATCTCAAAATATCCGAATGTATGCGTTTTTTTCTCTGTTTACACAGCCTTAGAACACATCCGATCTGTGTCACATATAAGCAAAAAATCGGAATTGGGTCACATTTCACTGAAGGTGTAAAAGAGGCCTTAAGCCTGATTTATAGTCGTGCGTAAATTCTATGCCGTAGCTACGCCGTAGGCTATCCGTAGCCTGACGTGCACCTCGCAAAAATGTTAACAGCACGTCAGTTCTACGCGGACCGCAAGCGCTGTGATTGGTCCACCAGAACCCCTCCCGTCAGGTAAAAAAACTGTGTCATAGGTATTTCAATTTGCGACGGTAATAACAAAGAATGGCCAAGTTGAACTCAAACTGCAACAAAAGTCGCTTTTTATTTACTTCCATCACTGCTGGTCTTCCCAAAACATACACAACAAGTTGCTGTTTCTTCATTTGTGGGTTAATTTGCCAAGCTTCTTCTTCTTTGACGGTCTCACTGCTACTGTGGTTACACACGTGGATACTGCCTATCAGGGGTCTGCGCGCGTGTTTGCACGTCGACGCGGACAACGACGCAAAAGTATAAATGAAAACCGACGCGGAACCTACGTTGTCGCGGCTACACCGTAGGACCTACGCACAACTATAACGAGCCCTTTACACATGCATTTTCTTTTTCAGCTGTTTACTATCTCTTAAGACCTAAATGGTTGTGTTTATGAGGATACTTGCAAAGGGAATTTTGACACATATGTGTATTTAAGAGCAATAAAGTAGTAAAAATGCTCACGAGGTCAATGAGCAGCGGATGCACAGTGCTTAAATACATGTACAAACGTTACATTTTTTTTGACCACACGCACAGCAACATGTTGTGTTTGCATAACCTTGATAGAGATGATTGTCCAAAATCTGAACTAATAAACTAAAATTTCTACTTTAGCTAAGGTCAAGTCCAAATTCTGTGTCCAGGACACTGCCCCTTAAGGAATATTCGGTCTCATTCACTAAGCATGCGTGCGTGAGAGATGCGTACAGATGTTTTCACGAACAAATTATGATTCAGCCAAAACGTTCATATAAAAATTTATTCTAAATGTAAGAAAAAAATCAAGAACAACTAAAACCACACGTACACAATAATCACATACACTATAATCAAATACTAGGCTATAATTATAATGTTCATTATAATTTTGATATATAAAATTTATATTATTATGTTTTATATTTTCTGTATTATATATTATTATAGACATTTTCTGTACCGTATTATTATTATTATTATTATTATTATTATTATGGGGATATTAAACATTATTATAGCCTACTTATTTTTTCTACACATATAAAGAAGATGTCCATAATGCCAAGCCTTTACACTTCCCTTTTTACTTTTTAGATCTCTTAATGCCTAGTATAAACGTTATGTAAATGTAAGGAGAATCCCAAACGTCAATCACTTGTTCTCCTGTCCATTTTATTTGAGATACAAATGCGTGTCTGTTATATTAATGAAATGTCATATTTGTTAATGTATCCAATACTTCTTTAATGTTACTCCGATGGACAAACAACACTGGCTTCCTCTAGCAAAACCTCCCAAATAAAAAATGCAAAGCAAAACAGAATATTATCGGTAATAAATATGATCATGAATTTCTTTTCAAGCTCTTTTGCTTTGGTGACAAACTGCGCTGTGGAAAGCCCTTATATGGAGCTGGTTTGGGCATGTTTTATGCAAATTGTCAACCTCTTGCATGTGGCTTCACATGTAGAACCCTCCAAAATCACTAACGTAAGAACAAGTATAAGAACAAATTCATGTGCGTACGCATGTGTTGTAAATTAGGTGAGAAGTTCAAGTATATTCCTTTAAATACGAAAAACATACGCAGGTATTAGTGAATGAGACCAAGTTATTGTTGGTACTTATATTTACAATTTTTTATTTCTGTTTGGAATTAGCAACAATCCATGATCTGTTAATGAGAGTTGAACTGTGGTTTGTTTAGTGTTGATGCAGCTCGAGATGATGGCTCCCTTGGGAGACTTGTGAACGATGACCATATTAACCCGAACTGCAGGATGAAGACTATCCATGTGGATGGGAAACCTCATCTCTGTTTATTTGCCATAAGAAGCATTTGTCCGGGTGAAGAGGTCACATACAATTATGGCGATTCAGAGTGGCCATGGCGATGCAAGGTATTTAAATCTTTATGATAATAATTATTGCATTATTTTAAAGTTTTATGTGATAAATCAAAGTGTCTACAAGAGAAGGTTGCTTACCTGGCCATGTTAATGCAGGAGCATAATTCTTGTATATTTTTTGAAGAATGAATGTGCCTGTCTAGTTGTTATATATGTATACTCTGTGTGTTGTGTCCTCATAGACAAGGCTTTTTTAATAATAACTAGTTATTACTGGGACAGTGTTGTGTACTAGTGTTTAAACATGTGTATGACTAAATGCTGTTTTAAGAGAACACTGTTTTATGAGGACATCATCAGATCAGATCATGCTCTTGATGCCTGTTCTCTTGACTGCCAGTGTATAATTAGTTTTACAAAAGCCTTGTCTATGAGGACACTAGTTATTACTGGGACAGTGTTGTGTACTAGTATTAAATAAACATGTGTATGACTAAATGCTGTTTTAAGAGAGCACTGTTTTATGAGGACATCATCAGATCATGCTCTTGATGCATGTCCTCTTGACTGCCAGTGGAGCTATTACTATTTTTACAAAAGCCTTGTCTATGAGGACACTAGTTATTATTAGGATATAGAGATGGGAGATGTTTTGTGCCGGCAAGCTCATACAAAATTGAATTTGGAGTTAAAATGAAGCTGTAATAGAAGGCCTTTTCTGTATAAAAATTACAGGAAGGGAGGCAAATATAGTATACTAAAACCAGTGGCCGGTTGCATAAAACTTTAAGACTAGTCTTAAAAGTTAGTCATGAATTTTTTTCTTCAAGACTGATCATTTTAAGAATGTTACATAGAAAGATAGATTGGTCTAATTTAAATCCAAATAATAAGACTGATTAGCCCTAACTAACTGCTAGTTAGTCAGAATCATTCTTAAGACGCAGTCTTAATGTCAATGCTATGTTTATGCAACCGGCCACAGGGTCTAATACTGTGCTCATGTATTCACTTAATGTGTACAGAGTTTGTTTAACAGATATTACCATAGAGAAACAAATACAAGAAAAACTGTAAGCTAAATGAAGATATCAAAGATTAAAAAAACTATTACTTTTGATAGATACAGTAGTCAAGTCTGGATACTGTAATATGCGACCAACTGGGTAAGCGCATACCAGAGTAGATGGAGTTCGTGAAACATCACAAACATCGGAGCTATACTGTTTTCAGAGATTGTAAAATATTTTATACCTTCACTTCTTGTTTATTTTTAGATGACAGTAAAGAAGCAGTTGAAACAACAACCACAAGACACTGCCACTAAAAATGTATCCAGAGAGGTAAAGATTGCACACTTTTTTCAGTTTTTACTGAAAATGGAAATTGACAGTGTACCCCATCCCAGAATGTTTAAAGGGCGTGTTGCAGGTTAACCACCACTGTCGATTAATGGGTACATAAATCACTCAAGATATGTATATCATTTTTAAAATGTCTCAAAAATGGTCTTAAAGACCACTTTTTTTTACGCAATTCGGCGATGACGTCACGTTGGGGAGAAGTGGAGAAAGCCTCAGCCAGAGCCATAGAGATAGATGAGACATTTATTGCTGTTTAATACTTACGTATATAATTTGGAAATCATATATACATAGTAGGAAATATATAATGTGTTATACTGCAAAGTTACCATGCTAATTATTATTTATGATATATGTGGAGATAAATAAAACTTCGCAAATCTGCTGATTTGATCCATTCATGTCCTGACCACCAGGCTAGAGATTTTTAAACATCCTTAATCCACACTTACTAGTCTATCAAATAATATCTAAAAGATATTGTTTTGTGAAATAAAAGGATGCTTTGTTATATTGTTTATGCGATCATAACGAATCACACGATCATTTTATACAAATCACACGCTCATTTTATACGCAGAAGCTGCAGCTGCAGCACACTCGGATCCGACCGCATATACTGTAATAAACAGGCGTTCGGCGGCTTTTTACATCAAATAATGTCAAAGGCTATGCCATTTGAGGAGGAACCGCTCATTGATCACCGTATTTTTATAAATCCTGTACATGGTTGGACCTGCCGAACAGGTTGAGCACTTTTATATACTTTGTTGGGCAGAGAGGCTGCACAGTTTGACCAGCGGGCTGCGGGAACAGCCGCACATCACGCCGCCAGACGGTGTTGCTAATATAACTCGAAATGTATAACTATTAACAATCGGCCCACCGGGAAAGTCCCGACTCTCCCGATTGCCACTCCGCTACTGGCTGTAAGGAAGTGAGTGCGTTTTGGTCGCTGGTCGACCCCGCGAACAGATGTGCCTCACTCAGTTTCCAGGATTTGACATGCTGCCTAAATCTGTTTGTGCTGAAGATCGCATAAAGTTACACCCATTTCAGGCAGGATCATGGACCCCCTCAAGCCAGCACGCACGAGTATGTTATTTTTTTGTTTACTTTCTACACGAAGTGCTAACGTTATGCTATCTGTCTGCCTATCTCTCTATACTAGCCTATCCATCTGTCTGTCTGTCCGTCTGTCTATATGGTAAATTCTCTCCCCAGCGTGACATCATACAGTGCGTTGTGGGGGAAAGGAGAATCATTGCAAACCGCTGTAAATTGCACACATTCGTTGAAAAATTTAACCTGCAACTTTAAAATGTCTTCTTATTTAACACACCTGATTTAATTCGTCAGCTTTTTAGGGAGACATGTTAACCATTCTGGAAGGAGGTTAATGAATTTAAATGAGGAGACATCTAAAACTTTCTGGGTGGGGGTACTTGAGGAATAGGATTGGGAAGCAATGCCCTAGAACAGTGGTGCCCTAACTCAGACCTGGAGGCCTGGTGTCCTCTAGAGTTTAGCTTTAACCCTAATCAAAACACCTAAACATCTAGATCAGGGATGGGCAACTTTGGTCCTGGAGGGCCAGTGTCCTGCAGAGTTTAGCTCCAACCATAATTAAACACACCTGAATCAGCTAATTAGGGTCAGGCATACTAAAAACTTTTAGGCAGGTGTGCTGAGGCAAGTTGGAGCTAAACTCTGCAGGACACCGGCCCTCCAGGACCAAAGTTGCCCATCCCTGATCTAGATCAAGGTTTCACTAGCCATAGGAGAAATTTGGAGGCTGTGGTGTTGTGGCAAGTTGGAGCTTAACTGAGTCTGGGCACCCTGCCCTAGAAACTTTGAATTGATTTTCTGTACATTTTTATATGAAAAGTTATATTACATTTTCTTTTTATCAGATGGGGCAGGTGCTATTAGACAGTGCTGACTGTGATGGTCGTACAGTGGCTCTTGATCAGGTAAATAAGAGATGTGCATGAAGAGAATAAAGTCAAATTTGAGACAACTGAGCTGTTGATATAGATCCTGGTGCTGCAAATGTCTATGGGGCGGTTTCCCGGACAGGGATTAGCTTAATCCAGGACTAGGCCTTAGTTTAATTAGGAAATATAACTAGTTTTAACAAACATATCTTACTAAAAACATTACCTGTGTGCATTGTGAGGCAAAACAAAGGGCCCTGATGTATTTTAAGATATGTCAGTGCAAGATGTTTTCAGTTTGGACAGCACTTAAAAATGTTTTAGTCTAGGACTAGTCTAATCCCTGTCCGGGAAACCGCCCCTAAATGTTTGTCTTTTAGACTTATAGTGAAGCTCAACACACTATGGATGAATTGAACACATTATCCCAGTCAGAAGTCAGAAATGAAATCGATGAATCAATGGATTTGACTGTTTGTACTCCTGCTAAAGAACTGGAAAAGGTATTTCAGATGTGCTGCTTTTATTTTTTTAATTTTTAAAGCTTTGGTCTGTAGTAGAACCGTTTTCTCTATCCTGAATTTCAGGTTACCCTTGAGAAGAGCCAGTTGGCGTTAGGGAATCAAGATTGTGTTGAGAAGAATGGTGGTGAGAAGGTAATTTTGTTTTAAAGAGATTTGCATGATTTAAGAAAATGAGAACCTGTATTATATCTGTATCTGTTGACCTATCAGTCTCAATATTTGCTCCTTGTTTTCTATTCCTAGAATTCTCAATTGTCCCCAGTGCAATTGTTAAATGAGGACCAGAGTTTTCGTGCACCTACCGAAGGACTCAAGCAGGTGATGAAAATGTTTTGGTGTGTTGATTGAAACTGGATCCTAGAATATGCTTTGGTGCTGTGAGAATATTACTCTCATTAAGGAAATAGTTGAACATTTTGTCATCATTTACTTATCCTCTTGTTTTAAACCTGTATGACTTTCCTTCTTCTGCAGAACACCACACAAAAGGAGATATTTTGAAGAATGTTGGTAATTGAACAACATTGACACTCCTTCAGTTCTATTGTATGAATACAAAACCAATAGACGTGAATGGGTGCCACTTTTGTTCAGTTCCAAACATTCTTCATAATATCTCCTTTTGTGTTCTTCAGAAGCTCTAAACCCATACAGGTTTGAAATAACAAAATGGTTATTGATGACATAATTTTAATTTTGGGTTAAACTATTCCTTTAAATGCTATCAATTCAAAAACAATACATTGCGTTGTTATACAAGCAACTTTTAGGCCACATTGGTGAAATACATGTTGCTTTTGACAAGTACTTAAGATGTGTCTAATTCATTTATGTGCATTTTGCATTCAAAATTTCCTTTCATGTGTCTCTTAAAAAAAGTTTACACACGTTTTTGAATTAATAAGGTCTTTTAAGTCATTTAGTCATTAAAATGTTTTCTTTAATGATTGTTAATTGTTTGGATGACGTGAGGTTATAATATAGTTCTACATGTATGTACTGAAATACTCTTTATCTTTGCAGGTCTGCAGACATGATGTGACCTCTACAACAATATCGAGCATGGACAAGTGTGCAGCATGTGTGGGACCTGTTGTGGCATTTAAGTGGATTGGACTGAGATGTAAATGTTAGTATGTCTTTTTTGCAGCTTGATACTTGCCATATGACACAACGGTTGATGACTTTCTCCTACATGATTTCTTTTATAGTGTGCTCCAGCTTTTGGCACAAGTCCTGCTACTTCAAATTGTATGACAAACAGTCATCAATGGTAAGACATCATTTCATTTTATGCTTGCCCAGTGAATTGCTTTAAAAGTAATCATAAATATTTTGACAACAGGATACAAGTTCAGAAGAAGAGCTGTCAGATGAGGAATACATACCACAGTCAGAGAGTCAGTCAGACAGTTCAGAAGATCTGACAACAAGAACAGAAACTCAGGATCAAGCTAATCACCCCTCACTATTAAAGAAGGTTGTCCCCTCACAATTTAGTTTACCTGTACCCCCCCTGGATTCATATCAAGGCAAAGGAAAACAAATCTCAATGGCAAGGAAAGCTGAGTTTGACTTACTTTGTCATGAAGAGGATGTTGAACTAGATAGTAACTCAGATTCAGATTTGCGCAGGGAAATAGATGTGGTGATGTCATCCCCCTCATTAATCAGTGAAGAGGCTTGTAGTGGAAAGCTCATGAATGCAGCAGACGGAAGTAAGGTGCAAGAGAAAGGGGAAATAACCAGCATGCTTGAATCAGATCAATGTGTGCAGTCATCACAGATCTCCTGTTCAGCAAATAGTAAGAACTACTGTTACATCTGTGGGAAACCCCAGTCCAAGTTAGCACGCCATCTGAAAACTCATATGTCTGAATTTGAAGTAGGACAGGCACTGTCACTCCCAGTCCACTCAAAGGAACGCAAAGCGATGCTACAAAAACTCAGAAACAAAGGCAATTATCAGCACAACACAGATGTTTTACAGTGTGGAGAAGGGGCTCTTAAAATGAAAAGGGCACCAAAAAAAGAAAAGGATGCAAAAGACTTTGTGCATTGCATGTACTGTAAGGGGATGTTTGTACGGAGAGATTTGTGGCGTCATTTGCGAAAATGTCCCTCAAAACCAAGGGATGCTGGTGAAGAGCAAGGGAGGACTAGGGTTTTGGGTCTTGCAACTATGGCAGAGTCGACACACAGTCAGCAGATCTCTCAAGGAGTTTGGAAGCTTTTGGGTGCGATGAAGCACGATGACATTTCTGTTGTTGTTAAAAATGACTGGAGTATTCTTCAGCTTGCACAGTCGTTCTTTAACAAACATGGACATGACTCTACTAAATTTGAGTACATCCGTCAGAAACTCCGCGAAATTGGAAGATTGTTGTTGACGTTGCGTAAAGAGTTTTCTATTTACAGTCTTGAAGAAGCTGTGAAACCTGCTAATTTCTATCGACTTATTCAAGCAGTCCAGAGGGTATCTGGCTATGATGAAGAGAGTCACTGCTACAAAAGCCCAAGTCTTGCACTCAAACTGGGTCATTCATTAAACAAGATCTGTGAAATCATTCATTGCAGAGCACTCATGTCTGAAGACAAAGAACTGATTTCCTCAACAGATACTTTCAAAAAGCTGTATTCCTCAAAGTGGTCCGAGTTGATCTCCCACTCTGCACTTGTCACAATGAATGAGGCCAGATTCAACAAGCCATCGACCCTGCCTTTTACCAAAGACGTACAGTGTCTTCATCAGTTCCTTGAGAAGAGCGCACATGCTGCCTTTGAGAAACTAAAAGAGACTGCGTCACCTCAGAGCTATGCAGCACTAGCCAAAGCAACTCTGGCAAGAATGATTGTTTTTAATCGCCGGCGTGCAGGAGAGGTGTCAAAAATGCAGCTTAGAAGCTTTCAAGAAAGGGACAGCACTTCTCTTCACGATGATGTTGCCTTGGGCCTTAGCAGGTTTGAACAAAAACTCTGCAGCCATTTCAGTAGAGTTGAGATCAGGGGTAAAAGAGGAAGGAAGGTGGCCGTTCTTCTTTCACCTGATATGGTGGATGCATTGACGCTGCTGGTCAGAAGGAGAAGTGAGTGTGAGGTGCAGGACACCAACAGTTTCTTGTTTGCTCGACCTAACTGCCTAAGTCATTACAGAGGCCAGGACTGTATTAGGGTCTTTGCCAGTGAATGTGGAGCTCAACATCCAGAGTTTCTGCGATCAACACACCTCCGGAAACATGTGGCTACTCTCTCTCAAGTCCTCAACCTGAAAAACAATGAATTGGATCAGGTTGCCGATTTCTTAGGGCATGATATCCGTGTACATCGCGACTATTACAGGCTGCCAGAAGCCACAACTCAACTGGCTAAGATATCGAAATTACTGCTAGCTATGGAAAAGGGCTGTCTTCCTGATCTTCAGGGAAAGTCCCTTGACGACATTGAGCTTGAAGGTATGTCCATGCTAGCGTATGTGGTTTAGTTAGTCTTATTACATTTATAAGGAGGGTTTGAAGAATGATGTGAAGTCTTATTCAACAGTTGAGTAAAGAGTGGGTGTCATGTTTTGTATTGTTGAACTGTATACAAAATGAACAGATTCTTCTCATGTTGTAAATGTCACTTTTACTTTAAGATGAGATCAGTGTAAATGATTCTGAAGACAGTGGTCCCGATGAAAGTGATGCTGAAGATGATGTCCCTGCTGCTGCCTCCAGTCGTGATGTTTCTGCTGCTGCCTCCAGTCGTGTTGTTTCTGCTGCTGCCTCCAGTCGTGTTGTTTCTGCTGCTGTCTCCAGTTGTGTTGTTTCTGCTGCTGGCTCCAGTCATGCTGGTATGTTAACTCAACTCTGTTATGTATATTTGTTTATTAAAGGTGCTCTGAGCGAATTCACGGGTTTTAGGCCATAAAATATTTTTTGTTTCATACAGTAAACATCTCCTCACTATCTGCTAGCTGCCTGTCCCCTGAACACACTGTAAAAAAACGCGGTCTCTGTAGACAGCACAGTGGACGGAACTTAACTTCTGGTCTCTGTTTGTTCAATGGTCTGGATAGTGGCTAAACTGAACTCTGGAACAAAAATCTTGTTAAAAAAACTCCTTTCATAAAATGTGCAGCACACAATCGAACATTTGGACTGTAATGTTCTGAAACATTGTTGTAAATAAAATCTTACCGCCGTTTTTTTAATGTTTACTCTATTGGAAGGCCAAACAAAGTAGTTTGTCTTTCGCAAAGAAACACCGCGTACTCGATATGGCGGAAACAACAATACTACAGCGTGATTGAAAGTAACACCCTCTATCTTTGCATATACATTAGGGTGGTGTTATGCAAATGTTCAAACCAGTATGACGTCTAATTGACCTATGGCTAAGCCACGCCCCCAAATGCAATGAGCCAGTCACAGTGCGCATAGCAATCCAATACATTCTTTCCCTCCACGTCCATTGAAATCCATTAGTTAGTCAGTTTTCATTCATTTACTTAAGGTATTTCTTGTCATTTTAAGTTGAAAATGGTCAAACGGTGTGCAATGGGGTACATGCAACTCCGACACAGGTGTCCCGAAAGGCACTAGGTGTATTTTTAACCCTTTCCCAAGCCACATCTCAACCGAGATAAGTGTCTGCTGAATCCAGATTAAGTTATGCGGTAGACCACAACACCAACTAAATGTGTATAAATTAAACAAGGATGTCTACATCTGTTCTAAGCTAAGTCAACAACGTATTTGAACGTTATCTTTAATATCTCTAAAGTAACGTTACCCTAACATTAGAAAATGTTAATGTTAGCTTCTAGCTGCCGTTCGGTAACTTCAAGATGATATATAGTCTTTCTGTCTCCAAAAATCATCAATTGCCTCCTGTAAAATGTCTCCTCCTGTGATAGCTGCCATAGCGCCTGTCATCGAATGTTGATTGATTGTCCGAGTGAGTGGAGGGGCGTGGCTTAACCATAAGTTAATTGCATTGGCGTGTTTGAACATGCTGTTTTAGGTAGGTGTAGATGAGGCTTCACTTTTAAAAAGAAGATTTTGAAAGATTTAAAACTTTAATTTTTGCAACTTTACAGATCTTTTATATGCACAGACATCTTTTAACGCGGATACAATGAAAAGCAAGACCGCACATAAACCTGATTCGACCCCCGTTATATTTTTTATGATTGACGGAAGTGCGTCTATGAAAGAGTGACGTATTATTTGCGACTGTAATGTGGTATACTGAGGTGCAGCAGTACTCCATGTAAGTGTTCAAGTGTTCAGCAAATTATAAATAACTGGGTTAAAACATTTTGTGGGGGTGAAAATACTATAAATGTGCTTAAGACTTTAAAAATTGTACTTTATGTGTGTTAAGGATGGTTGAGCTGTTTTCTTATCAGTGTATCAATGTTGTCACAGCAGATATGCAGATGCCCATTGAAACGGCTGCTGAAGTTTGTCCAGGTACCTGAGGTTTTACATTAGAACACAGCCATCAATGTAAGTACATGAACTATAAAATGAAAGCTTACTAAGGTATGCATTCTTGTGCACAGAGAGTGAGACTGAAATTGGGAACCCACGGAAAGGTCAAAAAGTGTGCTGGTCAACCGCTGAGGTTACGGCTGTGATGAAACACTTCAAATCACACATAACTAAAGGAAAACTGGCCACATTGACTGAATGCCAGCAGTGTAAGACTGCTGAGGATCCCATTTTGGCAAGGCGCACTGCACAAAACATTCGAGATTTCGTACGAAATCGCGGCATAAGTTTGAAAAGAAAAACCCAAATTAAGTGATCGATCCTTGTTAGTCGATCAGTATGCCAATTATTTGAAAGTGTATTCTTGATTTCTTTGATGCTTTTCTTGACAGCTTCTAGAGTTTATCTTCGTGATAGTTCACCCAAAAGGGGAAAATCTGTCATTTACTCACCCTGTTGTCATTTACCCTGTATGGCTTCCTTCCTTCTGGAGAAGGCAAAGGAAGATATTTAGAAGAATATTTAAACAACGGAGGTACTTGTTGACTTGCATTGGTTTGTGTTCATTCAATAGAGGTAAAGAGATTCATTTTCCATTTTTTCTTCAGTTACTAACATTCTTCAGAATATATTCCTTTGTGTTCTGCAGAAGAAAGTCTGACATACAGAGTTAAAATGGTGACAGCATTTCCATTTTTGGGTGAACTGTCCTTTTACAGTTTTTTGAAACTATGGTGAATTTAAGTTTAGTGAGGGCATCTTATGTTTCAGTGCTTTGTTATCTTCTCAGCGTGCCTTGTTTTCAATGGGCTATTTTGTTTAGATTACAGTTTACTCTATATGGCTTTTGTTGCAACCTTGAGCAGGTTACTGGGCCCTTACACTTTCAATGTTCAAATACTTTACAAGTAAAAATATGTTATATGTGCATTTTTTACGCAGTAAATTGGCACATCATGCTTAAAGGGATAGTTCCCCCAAAAATGAAAATTCTGTCATAATTATCCTTGGTTACAAACATTTCTCAAAACATCTTCATTTTGTGTTCATCAGAACAAAAAAAGGTTTGTAACATAATGAGAGTTAGATAATTATGACAGAATTTTAATTTTTGGGTGAACTATCCCTTTAAATCTCTTGGTTTACCAGTTTGTCTGGTAATGTGCTATTAAAACACTTTTGTCCTTAAAATGTTGTTTGGTCTTTCATTGTGTATTGTAGGGGTGATCCAGTTCTCTCAATTCACCTTAGTCTTGATTATACACAGTAGTGATGGGAAGATTCCCTGATGTGCTTGGTGCTTTGTGCAAAATGTGTTGTTCCAATAATAACACAGATATGTGTCTAGTTAGGGACAACACATTAAATGTTTTATATACTGTTTTAAGAGTGTACCATATTAAATTGCAAAGCTTATACCACGGGTCTGTTGAATGCTGTATTCTGATTGGCTGAGAAATGTTCCGTGGGTATGCATTCATTTCTGATAACCGCACACCTAACTTGTCAAATGTCTTAATAGGCACCAGAGCAATGTTTGTGGTAACCGTGGTATAAGAGGAATAATTGACTCCGGTACTTTGAATTATTTGAAAATAATTGTCACCTGGGTGTGCATTATTTTCTTATAATTCAATGGCCTGTCGTCAATTATTCCTTACATATATTATATATTTTAAACGTATCGCATCGTAGGCTATGCATCGAGATGCGTATCACATCAGACTTAGTTTTGGAAATGCACATCCCTATTACACAGTGTTGTCATGTTTGTGTTGTGTATGGTAACGTGCCAGTAAAACACATTTGTCCTTATAATGTTGCCAAATCTTATTGTGTATAGTATGGGTGATTGAGTTCTCTTTAATCACATTGGTCTTCACAATACACCGTTATCACACGTGTGTGTTGTGTATGGTAACGTGCCAGTAAAACACATTTGTCCTTATAATGTTGTAAAATCTTTAATTGTGTATAGTATGGGTGATCGAGTTCTCTTTAATCACATTGGTCTTCACAATACACCATTATCACACGTGTGTGTTGTGTATGGTAACGTGCCAGTAAAACACATTTGTCCTTATAATGTTGTAAAATCTTTAATTGTGTATAGTATGGGTGATCGAGTTCTCTTTAATCACATTGGTCTTCACAATACACAGTTATCAAACGTGTGTGTTGTGTATGGTAACGTGCCATTAAAACACATTTGTCCTTATAATGTTGTAAAATCTTTAATTGTGTATAGTATGGGTGATCGAGTTCTCTTTAATCACATTGGTCTTCACAATACACCGTTATCACACGTGTGTGTTGTGTATGGTAACGTGCCAGTAAAACACATTTGTCCTTATAATGTTGTAAAATCTTTAATTGTGTATAGTATGGGTGATCGAGTTCTCTTTAATCACATTGGTCTTCACAATACACCGTTATCACACGTGTGTGTTGTGTATGGTAACGTGCCATTAAAACACATTTGTCCTTATAATGTTGTAAAATCTTTAATTGTGTATAGTATGGGTGATCGAGTTCTCTTTAATCACATTTGTCTTCACAATACACCGTTATCACACGTGTGTGTTGTGTATGGTAACGTGCCAGTAAAACACATTTGTCCCTTTAAGCCAGCAAACTTACATCTTTTGTGTATTGTAAAATTGATGTCCTCATAAATCAGTCAGGACTTTACAAACACCAAATTTGTCTAGGGCGGGAACTTTTTGGAGGGGGCGGGAATGGCCTTCTGTACCACCAAAATATCATGTTGTTATATTATCAGTTCTGTTGTGTGTATAATAAATTTGAGGCCAGATATTTCATCTGCAGATCAAAATAATTTTTTTGATATTGTTAGCATCTCTGTAGGGCATTGGGAAAGGTGGGTCCCTTTAAACCACCACCCTACTGGTTTGGTGATCAAAGTCTTTATAAACCACAAAAACCAGTATGTGTGTGTGTGTGTGTGTGTGTGTATTTACATTATATTGAAAAGTAAACCTTATCATGATTTTACTACAGAGAAAGTTACATTCTTGTTGAACATCCCCACAAGGCTCATTATGTGGCTCATTATTCAACTCTTTTGTCTCTCAGCTGTCAATCACTGATTTTTCAGGAGCTTTCCCGCCTCCACGCATACAGCCTTTCCCAAGCAAAAGTGTCTTAGAAATTGTAAATCAATATCTTGCTTTATGTGAATGAGTAGGCCATATGATTCACATCATTTTGAAGAAAAAACCCTAGACTACTACATCCTGTTTTGAAAAGTCTTGGGAAAACATGTTTAGAATTTGTTTTGTGGAGTTATATCAGTGACCTAAAAATTTTGCTTTTTCAAAAACCACGCATAAACATTTTTCTCTCAAAAATACAAACATGTACATACATGTTGATTATATAATATTGTAGCCCAGTTTGTGCAGAATACAGTGTTATGAGACTTTTGCCATTAATATGTTTTAAGCAACTTAAAAAAGCACAAATGTCAGTGCATGTCAAAACTTCCCCAGGGCCCTAAAAACCCCTTAGACCCCAGAGGGTTAAGTACAAAAGTACTGTGATTTATTATGTCTGTATAATTTTTGTCACAAAACTCAAATTATGTGAAAATACTCTCTTGGCTCACCAATCTATTCATAGAAGGACATTAATTAATCAGATACTGATGTCTATTAAAATTATCATACACCTAAAATCTTAAAGCCAAAAGACTTCCTTTAGCCCCAAATGAAATAACAGGATTTGAGAGCAGGAAGTCTCATTTTAAGATTTATTTGTTAAATAATTTAACAGTGTTGTAAAAACTTGAATTAAGCACATGGAGTTTTCTTTTACTATCTGGAGGTTGAAGAAGCCGATTACTTATTACTTATATTCCCATCACTGCCCAAAATAAAAGTCTTGAGTAAAGTACAGATACTCAAATATACTACTTAAGTACAGTAACGAATTACATTTACTTTGTTACTGTCCACCACTGCCTAAAACACAGAAGAATGGGTTAAACACACCCCAAAGATCACAGAGTACTATAAATCTCAGTCATTGGTACAACAAAACACAAAAAAGAAATACAATCAATTAAAGCAATAGCAAATTAATAGAATAAGTCCTTTCCAAAACAATCAATGTATAATAAGAAACTTAACTTAAATAACCAAAATTAATTTTAAGGAAAACAGCAGGGCCTAAGAATCAGAGTTGAGCTGCTTTCAAAATGACAAAATGAACAATTCATCTTTCTTAACTGATGTCCTTTATGATATTTATTGAAAATGTATACTATTAAGTTTGTTACAGTAGCACTTATTGGTTATTTATTTTTGAAAATATTTCTTATTGTTTTTGTTTGTTGGGATGATTTAAACAAAAAATGTTTTATTATGTTATAATGTTATACTATAAATACTATAATCAATAAACCATTTACACATTATTATAAAAATGTTTGATACAACACCATACCATTTTGCATTTATCTGTTTCTCACATAACTGGTTTGAACACAAGACATTAAAGTCTTCTAATCTAAAGTCTTGGATATGTATGATTTGAAAAAAATTGGGAAAAAAAATTGTGTTTCCCAGACAGGGCTTATCCTAGTCCCAGACTAAACTACATGTTAGAGCACTCTTAATAAAAACAACAAAAAAAAAAAACAAATTTTATATATATAAAATTTACACACAATTAACAAACAGCAATGATAAAATAAAATAATCATTATTTTCTCTCCAGTGTTTTTAAAGCTAGTAGTCAAGATAAAACCAATGTATTCACCCAGTAACTTAGAGACAATCATCCATGCTTTTGTAACTACCAGACTAGAAACGTACTGTACCTTGGAGTGTCTCGCTCAGTGCAGAATAAGCTACAACTTGTTAAAAATGCAGCAGCAAGATTATTGACAAAGTGATGTAAGAGAGACATTATTACGCCAGGATTAATTTAATTACAATGTCTACCAGTGTGTCATGATTCTGCCCTCTTGTCCTTGTTTTACTCTAGTCTTGAGGAAGGATCATGACAGGCCCATGTTTTGTGTGGTAGCACATGGCCTTTAGTTTGGGCTGTGTGCTTCCTTCCCTGCGTTCCAGTTCGTTTTTTTATGAACTTCTCTCGCTAACTTCCCTCAGTCTCGTTCACTCGGATGTACGTCATTGCTTACGTTGTACGAGTGCCCACTACTGCTGAAACACTTGAAGTAGGTTCAAATGGATCGCCCTAAGCCCTTGATCACATGGAAAGTGGAGACCACCCCCTCCATGTGCAAAGTGCGAGTTGCTGAAGTGACGTCACAATCGTGATGCATTGTGGGATATGGAGCTGCCTGAAGTGTACATATGAAGTAGACTCGCTCCCTCTGTCAAAATCGAGGGAGCGAGGGTCTGTCCATACAAACTTCCCTCGTCCACTTGACAAAGTGGAACGCACTTCAAAATGGCGACAGGGATTTCCCCGAGGGGAAGTGATTAGGGAAGTTCGCAAGTGCGTGTCTAAAACTGGAGTGGAACGCACCCCTTGTCTCGTCTCCTGACCCCGCCCCCTCGTTAATCTCCTTGTTGTTGTTTCAAGATTGTCACATGTTCCCCTCTTGATTTGATCCCTTATTTAAGGCCCTTGTATTTTCTGCTGATTCATTTTGGATTCACCTGTGAAAACTCTGTAAAAGTCTAGTGAATTGTTGTCTAGTTTATTGTTTAATGTTAAAGCTATGGTCTACGATTTCAAAGATTGTTCATTATTAATAAACTCGTTTAGATGCTGGTTATGGTTCTACAGTAAAATCCTAACAATATGAAGAGAAAAAATAATTTTACAAATCCATTCAGTCTATTGGGTGTACGGCGGCAGATAAATTGACCAATGTAAACTGTCCGGCCGGACAGCTTACATTGGTTAACTGCTCTCATCAAATCCCCGTACACTTGAAAATCCACCTCGCGATCGCGTCTCCACCCCATCGCTCACCACCCCGCCCCTCTCGTGCCTGCGACATGACATTTGTGTCAGTGTATGTTAGCTAGCGAAGCAGCAACATCTACCTAATGGAAAAAAAACTAACTGACAGCAGCAAGCTTCTTGTCCCTACAGTAAAGGTTAGAAGAAAAGGGAAGTCTGTAGAGGAAAGAGCAGAGGTAAAAAAAAGTGTGAAAAACGCCGGACTCTAAGTAGAATCAATAAAGGGTCCGCAATTGACCGTTGGAGGAAGCTTCAGGGAGATTTGGGGCTGAAAACCGACGCCGACACGGCAGACTTTTTGTTGAACAGGTACGCATCTATTTATAATTTTATTGTGTGAGGTTACATAAATATATTTTTATCAGTCTGACAACATGCTGACGGTCGGCAGTGGAATGTTAGCCGTCTAGCATCGCGTATCACGGGTCAAAGTAATTATATTTACAGAGATTGTGTGCGGTGTTACATAAATCTTTTTATCAGTCTGGTAACAACATGCTCATGCTGCCGGTCGGCATTGAAGCCGTTTAGCATCGCGTATCACGGGTCAAAGTACTTATATTTACAAAGATTGTGTGTGGTGTAACATAAATCTTTTTATCAGTCTAGTAACAACATGCTCATGCTGCCGGTCGGCATTGGAATGTTAGCCGTTTAACATCGCGTATCATGGGTCAAAGTACTTAAATTTACAAAGATTGTGTGTGGTGTTACATAAATCTTTTTATCAGTCTGGTAACAACATGCTCATGCTGCCGGTCGGCATTGAAGCCGTTTAGCATCGCGTATCACGGGTCAAAGTAATTATATTTACAAAGATTGTGTGTGGTGTTACATAAATCTTTTTATCAGTCTGGCAACAACATGCTCATGCTGCCGGTCGGCTTTGGAATGTTAGCCGTTTAGCATCGCGTATCACGGGTCAAAGTAATTATATTTACAAAGTCATTCCTTGAAGCTCAGGAGGGGAAACGGAGGCCAAACGTTGTTGTGAATGTAAATAACGTCAATTGCATGTTTGATGTTTACTACAAGTGATTAAAGCTTGAATGAGTGACGTTGTTCAGTTCGTTTCCCGGTGGGAGGGATCAGGTAGCACAGAGGGGTGGGATGAGTTTTTTAAAACTTACTAACCGCCTCAGGCTTTCTCAACCGATTTTCAACATCGTAGAGTACAGCTTTAAGAAGTCCAGTCCTTTCTAGTCTTGTTTTAGTTTAGTGCAGTCCTTTCCTGTTTTTTACCTGTCATTGTTTACCTTGTTTTACCCCCGTGGCTATTAAAGACCTTGTTGCCTGCATCTGCACCTCCCGATTAGCCCACTTTGTGGATTTGATTTTTTTTTTATATTCAATGTTTTAGTTTTATTCAAAAAAAATATGGTCTTTTAGCCTTATGTCCATGTATTGATGTTTTTTTTCCATATTTCTGTCGTGACTTTGGTTTCAGTGACCGCTGTATTTTTGTTTCTCTGTTCATGTTTTTGTGTTGACAGTTTCACACGTGCGCGGCTCTGTCACGGGTGTCATCAGTGTCATTTCCTTCACCTGCGTCCCTCACCTGATTTTCATTTGATGCCCAATCGGTTTAGTATTTAATCCCTGTGTGTTTGTTTGTTCCTTGCAAGTTCGTTTTGTATGTTCCTGCCCGCTAGCTTGTCTAGTTCTAGTCCTGTCCTGTCGTGCCATAGTATCTGTCTCCTGTTTTTTTGATTTTGGATTACTCTCCGTGCTCTCTGCTGACTTTACCCCTTTAGATTCCCCGCCCGCTGTCAGTCTCTCCTGAGTGGCGTGTCTCCCTTCTAGCCGCTGTGAACACACTGTCCGTGGATTCTCCGAGCGCCTGTCTCCATCTTGTGCTGTCCAGCCGCAGTGCGCTCCGGCGCGTAATTCTGCATAAGACTCGGACAGCCCCTGTGCGCTGTCCAGCACGGACTCTGCTGAAGACTCTGACCGCCTCTCTCTCTCTCTGCCCGTTGCAGGATTCCTCTCTACCACCTGTCTCGTGTGCCAGCAGCTGGGTTGACTACTACTCTCCCTGCGTGAGGTGATCGGCCTTATATACTCTCTCCCACCGTTCGTTGTCTGGCCGGAGCCCGAACGTGTGTGGTTCTTCGCCCCAGTGCCTGTGTGTGCTCCCCGCTCCCAGCCGTCTGCCTTGGTGTGGCTTTTAGCCCAGACGTGCTATTGTCATCTTGCACTCATTATTATTTAAATAAATATTTCTGTTACCTGCACTGGGATCTTCTGTTTTCATTGTCTAACAGAACGAACTTGCCAACATGGATCCCGCAGATGCAGATTCCGTTCGTTCAGCGATCGCTCAGCATGGGGCTTGGCTGGGTAGACACACCGATCAGCTCACAACAACAGCCCGGGAGATGGAGGATTTGTCCGCTCGCTTTAATGAGCTTTCGTCACGTCTGGACAGGACTCATCATTCCCGAGATTCGGAGCCCCATGCCGCCAACCCTCCTCCGTACGACGGTGACCCCTCCTCCTGTCGGGCGTTCCTGTCCTAGTGTTCTCTGGTATTTGCGCTCCAGCCTCGTCGCTATGCGACTGAGCGCACTCGTATCGCCTATGTTATCACCCTGTTGGTTGGGAGAGCACGCCAATGGGGCACCGCTGTTTGGGACGCCCAGGACCCTTGCTGCCATTCTTTTGAGGAGTTCCGTGAGGAGATGGTGAAGCTCTTTGACCGTTCAGCTCGCGGAGATGCCGCCGCTGCCCGGCTGGCCCGCCTTACGCAGGGAGCTAGCTCCGTCACTGATTTTTCCATCCAGTTTAAGACCTTGGCTACAGCCTGCAGCTGGAACGAGGCGGCACTCCGGGCACAATTTCTTGAGGGTCTCAGCGACAACATTCAGGACGAGATCGCTACCCACGATTTGCCCCATACTCTTGACGGCATCATTGAGTTAGCATTGAGGGTGGAGGCTCGGATGCTGTTTCGCGATCATCGTCGCATACTGCGCCATCGAGTCCATCAGAATGAAGTCTCTCAGTCCAGTCAGAGCAGTGTTCCTTTAACTTCGGAGATTGAGCCCATGCAGCTGGGTAGAATGCGACTTTCACAGAGAGAGAGAGAGCGTCGCCTCCAGAACTCCCTATGTCTGTATTGCGGCAAACCGGGACACCTCGCTAAATCCTGTCCGGTAAAAGGGGACCGCCCATCGGTGAACCGGGGAGTCCTGGTGGGCGCTACTTCAAGGAGATCCTCCCCGACTTCATGCACTCAGCTTCCTGTCACCCTGTCCTTTGCTGGCCTCGATCATTCCACCACTGTGTTGCTCGACTCGGGCGCTGAGGGCAATTTTATCAGTGAGGATTTGGCTCGTCAGTGCGGCATTCCTGCTGTTCCTTTAAAGGTTCCCCTTGATGTCTGGTCCATTAGAGGTCAGCAGATGGCACAGATCACGCACTGCACTCCTTCTGTAAGTCTTTTTATTTCTGGCAATCATCGTGAGGAGATTGTGTTGTACATCCTTCATGCCTCGCTTTCACCCATTATTTTAGGGCATGCATGGTTGGCACAACATAATCCCCACGTTGATTGGCAACTCAATGTCATTTTAGCTTGGTCTCAGTCGTGTCATGTGTCTTGTCTGGGTTCTGCTGCTTCGGGTTCTGTTTCTTCTCTCCCTCAGGTTTCGGCGGTTGATTTGACCGGGGTCCCGGCGGAATATGCCGATATCGGTCAGGTGTTCAGTAAAGCCCGGGCCACCTCCCTTCCTCCCCACCAGTCATACGATTGTTCTATTGAACTTCTCCCAGACACTTCTCCGCCTAAAGGTAGACTTTATTCTTTGTCTGGTCCGGAGAGAGAGGCTATGGACCGTTATATTAGTGATGCCCTTCGCGCTGGTCTCATCCGTCCCTCCACCTCTCCCGCAGGGGCGGGGTTTTTCTTTGTTAAAAAGAAGGACGGCTCCCTACGTCCCTGTATTGATTATAGGGGTTTGAATGACATTACTGTTAAGAATAGGTACTCTCTTCCTTTAATGTCTTCTGCCTTTGAGCTTTTGCAGGGAGCGCGGTTCTTCACTAAGCTAGATTTGCGCAACGCCTATCATTTATTGCGCATAAGAGAGGGCGATGAGTGGAAGACAGCATTTAATACCCCTACTGGACACTTTGAGTACTGCATTCTCCCTTTCGGGCTTTGTAACGCTCCCTCTGTCTTCCAGACTTTGGTTAATGATGTGCTGAGAGACATGATTAACAAGTTTGTCTTTGTGTACATTGATGATATTCTCATCTTTTCTCCCTCCATGCAGGAACACTATGGGGGTAATTTTAGGCCAATATTATTGAAAATGGACAGAGTAAAAGTCATAAATAGATATTACAACTTGTAAACACAAAACGCAATCTACAAATAGATTAAAAATCCACAAACACAGTCCTTGTGATCCGCAAATGTAAAACAAGATCTACGAATCGTCTTTGTGATCCACAAATATAAAGCATGATTTACAAAAAGAAATCAGTGACTTGTACTTGAAAACCAGAATTTGAATGAATGTAAAGTGACTTCTTTGCAGATGAATATCATTTTCTATTTGTAGATTGTGTCACATTTGTTTTCAGAATTCTGACACTATTGTTTCGCTTTGGTGACAAAATAATGCCATAATCGTTGAAAATGAAGAGACTACAATTTGTAAACACGAAACAAATCTGCAAATAGGTTCCAAATCTGCAAACAAACTCCTCATGATCCGCAAATGTAAAACGAGATCTACAAATATATAAAAATCCACGAACAGACTCTTCATGACATACAAATATAAAATGCGATTTACAAATAGATTTAAAATCCGCAAACCAACTCTTTATGATTCACAAATAGAAATCATCGACTTGTACTTGACAAACAGAATTTAAATGAATGCAAAGTGATTTGTCTGCGCATGAGGGTCATTATTTGTTTGTAGATTGTGTTGCATTTGTTTTCAGAATTTTGGCACAACTGTTTCGCTGTTTTCCATTAAAAAAATCTACAAATGCCCTCCTCACAATTTGCAAACAAACACAGTCTAACTTGTATTTTCCAACCATTGTAAAAAGACATTCTTACACATTCTGTGCAAAGTTCAGCATGCAAGTGTTGAATCTGTGTTTGCAGATCACAGGGCATTCACGAATCCTTCTGCACAAGTCTACAGATCTTTTTGGCACTATCTTTCCGCAGAGTTTGTCACTACGATCCATGCGTGTAGTCAGCCAATCAGGGGTATTGCTTCAAAGTAATGCCACGCCCCCTCAATAAGCTCTTTTCAAAATAAAAGCTGGGCTCACTGCCATTTACCGTTGCCGGTGTTACAGCGCTGAAAGGCGGCCAGACCGCGTTATCGATATTATATTAATGATATTAAAGCATTTATGTATAGCATGGCAAATATGTAGCATTAACGTGAACTAGAACAACCCCTCGTTTAAGTTATTATCAGTGCCTGACAATTCAGCCGAGGTCATTAAATCGTTAAAAACACAGCATGAAGCGGTTTTATCCTTAAAACATCAGTGTCTCTTCAACGAACATTTGCCGAGCGTCAGCGAGCCAGCTGGATGGAGTGGAGCTGCTAAGGTGACGCAGCTAAAATAAAGCAAGCGGGTGCAACGATAATATTGGATGTAACTTGCCGTAATTAACAAAAACATGAGCCTTATTTGACAGCAGCACTAATTGAACTATTTGACCATATGCATTTGATATACATACCGTGACCGGAATGCACTTACAAATCGCGCTGTTATTAGAAACATTTAACTGTTTCCAGACTGAGCATGGAGACAAACAAGCGCAAGCCGTTTATAGAAGCAGCTGCCTGTCAGCGTGTACGGAATGAAGTCAAAACGGTCTCGGTTTTTAGACCGGCAGTCTGCCTGTGCCATTCCACCCTAATCCGGACTGCAAATTACATGTTAATATTATATCCACCATTTACAATCCTTCCTTTAAGGTCTGTTCTGCTTTTAACAGCTCAAAGCTATTACTCTCTGTAGCTTTCGAGTCCGTTGTAGGCTACAGGTAAATTTTGCAGTTGTTTTAGTTAACTTTGCAGAGCATTTTATTGTCGGAAATGGTCCTGGGCTGGGTTTTCCTATAACGATTGAACTTAGCACTCAAGAGTGCTTTCTACAAGGTAAAACGATCGCTCGCAGCTGGGTTTTAAGTGCTACTAACGAGTCGCTATCCCTTTGTCAAGTGCTGAAATGTCACTTACTGAATGACTCGTAATTGTAGCAGAAGCTTGTTTAGGCTAATGATCTTCAGCCGATGTGCACTAATATTTTTTAAAATATTATTAATTATTTTTCAATGACTTATTAAATGTTTTAATAATTTGTGCATCATGAAATATTCTTTTTTCATATTTAGTTAGGACTCGTCCCACTGCGCAATGCCTTCTGCATTTTATAATATAGTTTAGATTTTTCTTTTTATTTGTTGTTTATTATCTATGTTTATTTATTATTAAGGATTATTGCATTGTACCGTAAATATTTATTTGGTTTCTTTAATCAGATGCCATACCCTTCAAAAAAATATTTTTTTACTGTAGCCTAGATGAATTATAGCAGCAATTGGTAGGAACCATTTATCAATTTGCTAGTACCAACTTTTACCAAAATTGTACCAAATACGTTTTCCTTCTTAATTAATTTATGTTTAGTCATTTAAATTTCATTTCTCGTTTGAATTTTAAATATATTATATTAAAGTAATTTAAACAAATAAACAAAGAAAAAAAACCCCAATAAATAAATATAGCCTACATTTAAAACATTACATTATCGTTATTGCAGGAGTGCAATTTGCTGGTTGTCCTGCAGGTGACCTTGTAACACTGCTGTCTTACGATGCACTTATAAATTAACGATTACTCCAGAGCACTCGTAGATCTACGATGATTTTCGAGTGCTACTTAAGCTACAAAGCTTTTGGGAAACGGCCCATAATTCTAAGATGAATTTTAAGATTGTTTTTACGATCTACTTAGCGATGCTTTTGGGAAACCCAGCCCTGCTCGTTTGGAATTTGCCTGGCGCACAGCTCTAGTCAGAAAGATTAAAAGGCGGGCTTTGTTTTTAAAAAATGTAATGCATTTCTTGATACTACAATAATGAACAAGTCACCCATTTATCAAGTATCGAATCATTATTTTCACTTAATCCTTTTTGCTTTTTACAAAAAGTAGAATAGGCACGCATATTCTGCATTTATCCAAAATTATGACTGTGGCATGAAGAAACTTTCCTATTTTAGTGAAAAATAAATAAGTTCTTTTGCTATTATTACGTAGCATATATTGATGATTTTTAATAACAAATATGACCGTTTTAAACAAACTAAGTACACTGATAAAAATAATATGAAAAAAATTATACGCTGGATTTACTAAAAAAAAAAAATACAGTGCATAATTTTTACATACACTTTTTAAAAGTAAGTTTTACATTGAATTTAAGCCTTTGCAATTTAAGCAATTGCAATGTTTAAGTAAGTTTTACATGGAGAAGCAATTAGGCCTACTAAAAATTCCATGTAAAATTTATGCACTATATTTTTAAGTTAATACAGCCTATTATTTTTTTATAATTATTTAATTTCCTTCTCACAAATTTTACATGATAAAATTTAGGAATTAACTAAATGATGTGTTAATCTAGAATTACTCACATTTTTGCATTATTTTCTACTCAAAAATAGTTTTTCTTTTAACCTATTTTTTATATAATTGACTAATTTTATTTAGTTAAATTTACTAAGCCACAAAACATTTTTTACAGTGTAAAATAAGAAAAACGAAGTAGATAAAACCGCATACCCAGCTAGACACTCAAATCGAGCTAGGCACTCAAATCGAGTCAAAACAGTCTTGGCTTTTAGACCCGCAGTCTGCAATCCACCCTCACCCGGACTGCAGGTGACATGTTAAAATTATTCCACCCGTTACATCAAATTATTCCCCCCCTCCCCTTCATTGTCCCCCAACCCTACCACCAGTGAATAAATAAATACATTAAATAAAAACAAGCACTTTAAACAAAAAGCACACAGAATTCTTTTTTTGGTTTTTAACTGAATTCTAAACACTAAAGTTAATTCCTTAAAGTTAATTAAGGGTTAATCCCTAGTCCTCCCCTCGCGAGTTGTTTTTTGTTCAGGGCCTAAATGTGCATTGAAATATAGTTGATGTATTTCATAAAATTAATAAAAGATATACAATTATAAATTATTGTTGAATTATCCCTTTTTCCAAGTATGTCATTATGCACAATGTATCAAACTTTGAAAATGAAACAAAAACAATAACTTAAAAGTCCTTTTAAAAGCAGTAGTTATTAATGACATAACTGCATATACTGTACATTGTATATTTTGCACGTTTCTCATCCTCTTTTTAATCCTGCTTGACTGAAGGCTTCCGTTAGAACGTTTCTCGTTTGTCGTAAGGTTTTTGTACATTAAAGCTGTTGAGTTTCTCCCGCGGACTTTTCCCCCTCGCGCTCGGGCACGCTGTATATGAACTTGAACGCACCGCCTAAAGTCGAGGGCAGGGCGCACACTTCTAGTTCTAAACAGGTTAACTGAAAGCACAATGACATTAAATGAGCTGACGCCTATTTCGTTTTTTTTTTTTCGCAGACGCGCACAGCTCCAGTCAGGACATATTAGCCAGTTTTGTATATCAGTAGGTTCCAAACTATTGCAACCCCATACGTATTTACAAGACCTACATTTTTTTATAGAAATATAGGGGAAAACACATTTGTTCCCTTTTAGTAGTTTTTTAACAAGTTTACTTAAATAATATTAAAATATAGGGTTGCACAATTATGGCAAAATCATAATTGTTTAGGCTACTGTATTTGCACTGAATTGGAAATGATATATTAGAAAAATACAATGAATTTTCAAGGCTGCAGAGAACATTATAGCAGATATGGCTACTGAGGATTTAATTATATTATTTTAATAGTCAGCGAGTCCCACTCCGGCCCTCATTTTGAGTGTCTAGCTGGGTGCACATTTTTACCGACTTTCTTTTTCTTATTTTGGTAAAAAATTAACAAGTTCTATTATTATGTAGCATACATTGATTTTTTTTATAACAAATATGACTGACTTATTCATTGGCAAATGCAGAACAATGAGGAGAAAGCAAAGGTAGGCTACACGCCTTTCTCCCTTATATGATTAAAGGCTTAACTGTCATTTTTAAAACGAAAGCACATGCTTGTCAAATTTATGCTGGGCTGGATAAATGCAGAATCAACAATATCTTAATTTTTTTTCGATTTATTTGTTCGCATTCATTGACCCTTTTTTTTCTTGTGCCAATAGCACGGTTGTCTTTTTCCTGTCACTCAGCACGAATTTCTATAGCCTATATTGTTTTCCATGAACACAAATACATATATCAAATACTGCCTGACGAAATTTTTTGACCGAGCCAGCATAAATTTGACAAGCATAAACAATCCGCTTTCGGTTTAAATTTGTTTTTAAATTAAATACATTTTAAAATTACATTTAGCTTATGTTCCCCATGATTAATCTTCTCATCGCAAGGTAGAGGCGTGTCGCCTATGTTCTACATGTTCCTTGTTGTTCTGCATTTGCCAATAAATAAATAAATAAATAGGCTACTTAGTTTGTTTAAAACTGTCATATTTGCTAGATAATAATAGCAAAATAACTTATTTATTTATCACTAAAGGAAGGTTCCTTCAACGCCACAGTCATAATTTTGATTAAATTCAGAATATGCCTGCCTATTCTACTTTTTGTAAAATGCAAAAGGGATTAAGTGAAAATAATTAATCAATACTTGATAAATGGATAGCCTAATCAGTCCTGACTAGAGCTGTGTGCCAGTCACATTCCAAACGAACAGGGCTGGGTTTCCCGATAACGATTAAACTTAGCACTTAAGAGCGCTTTCTACGAGCTACTTAACGAACATTCGTTGTTCATTTACGTGCGTTTCCCAAAGATGCACGTATAACGATCGCTCGCAACTGGGTAATGCAATAATCCTTAATAATAAATAAACATTGATAATAAACAACAAATAAAAAGAAAAATCTAAACTATATTATAAAATGCAGAAGGCATTGCGCAGTGGGACGAGTCCTAACTAAATATGAAAAAAGAATATTTCATGATGCACAAATTATTAAAACATTTAATAAGTCATTGAAAAATAATTAATAATATTTTAAAAAATATTAGTGCACATCGGCTGAAGATCATTAGCCTAAACAAGCTTCTGCTACAATTACGAGTCATTCAGTAAGTGACATTTCAGCACTTGACAAAGGGATAGCGACTCGTTAGTAGCACTTAAAACCCAGCTGCGAGCGATCGTTTTACCTTGTAGAAAGCACTCTTGAGTGCTAAGTTCAATCGTTATAGGAAAACCCAGCCCAGGACCATTTCCGACAATAAAATGCTCTGCAAAGTTAACTAAAACAACTGCAAAATTTACCTGTAGCCTACAACGGACTCGAAAGCTACAGAGAGTAATAGCTTTGAGCTGTTAAAAGCAGAACAGACCTTAAAGGAAGGATTGTAAATGGTGGATATAATATTAACATGTAATTTGCAGTCCGGATTAGGGTGGAATGGCACAGGCAGACTGCCGGTCTAAAAACCGAGACCGTTTTGACTTCATTCCGTACACGCTGACAGGCAGCTGCTTCTATAAACGGCTTGCGCTTGTTTGTCTCCATGCTCAGTCTGGAAACAGTTAAATGTTTCTAATAACAGCGCGATTTGTAAGTGCATTCCGGTCACGGTATGTATATCAAATGCATATGGTCAAATAGTTCAATTAGTGCTGCTGTCAAATAAGGCTCATGTTTTTGTTAATTACGGCAAGTTACATCCAATATTATCGTTGCACCCGCTTGCTTTATTTTAGCTGCGTCACCTTAGCAGCTCCACTCCATCCAGCTGGCTCGCTGACGCTCGGCAAATGTTCGTTGAAGAGACACTGATGTTTTAAGGATAAAACCGCTTCATGCTGTGTTTTTAACGATTTAATGACCTCGGCTGAATTGTCAGGCACTGATAATAACTTAAACGAGGGGTTGTTCTAGTTCACGTTAATGCTACATATTTGCCATGCTATACATAAATGCTTTAATATCATTAATATAATATCGATAACGCGGTCTGGCCGCCTTTCAGCGCTGTAACACCGGCAACGGTAAATGGCAGTGAGCCCAGCTTTTATTTTGAAAAGAGCTTATTGAGGGGGCGTGGCATTACTTTGAAGCAATACCCCTGATTGGCTGACTACACGCATGGATCGTAGTGACAAACTCTGCGGAAAGATAGTGCCAAAAAGATCTGTAGACTTGTGCAGAAGGATTCGTGAATGCCCTGTGATCTGCAAACACAGATTCAACACTTGCATGCTGAACTTTGCACAGAATGTGTAAGAATGTCTTTTTACAATGGTTGGAAAATACAAGTTAGACTGTGTTTGTTTGCAAATTGTGAGGAGGGCATTTGTAGATTTTTTTAATGGAAAACAGCGAAACAGTTATGCCAAAATTCTGAAAACAAATGCAACACAATCTACAAACAAATAATGACCCTCATGCGCAGACAAATCACTTTGCATTCATTTAAATTCTGTTTGTCAAGTACAAGTCGATGATTTCTATTTGTGAATCATAAAGAGTTGGTTTGCGGATTTTAAATCTATTTGTAAATCGCATTTTATATTTGTATGTCATGAAGAGTCTGTTCGTGGATTTTTATATATTTGTAGATCTCGTTTTACATTTGCGGATCATGAGGAGTTTGTTTGCAGATTTGGAACCTATTTGCAGATTTGTTTCGTGTTTACAAATTGTAGTCTCTTCATTTTCAACGATTATGGCATTATTTTGTCACCAAAGCGAAACAATAGTGTCAGAATTCTGAAAACAAATGTGACACAATCTACAAATAGAAAATGATATTCATCTGCAAAGAAGTCACTTAACATTCATTCAAATTCTGGTTTTCAAGTACAAGTCACTGATTTCTTTTTGTAAATCATGCTTTATATTTGTGGATCACAAAGACGATTCGTAGATCTTGTTTTACATTTGCGGATCACGAGGACTGTGTTTGTGGATTTTTAATCTATTTGTAGATTGCGTTTTGTGTTTACAAGTTGTAATATCTATTTGTGACTTTTACTCTGTCCATTTTCAATAATATTGGCATCATATTACCCCCATAGAACACACTCAGCATGTCCGCCGAGTCTTACGCCGATTGCTTGAGAACAAGTTATATGTGAAGGCGGAGAAGTGCGAGTTTCATAAGAGGTCGGTTTCGTTTCTGGGTTTCGTGATAGCCGAGGGTGAGATACGTCCCGATCCAGATAAGGTCAGAACGGTGGCTAAGTGGCCTGTCCCCGACTCTCGTAAGGCATTACTGCGTTTCTTAGGGTTCGCCAATTTTTACCGGCGATTCATTAGAAACTTTGGTCGGATTGCTCAACCCCTTACGGCTCTCACCTCCACCAAGGAGAGGTTTGTCTGGGGTAAGGAGGCTCAGGAAGCCTTTGATAATTTAAAGTACCGGTTTATCACTGGTCCTGTTCTTTCTATTCCAGATCCTACCTCCCTGTTCATTGTTGAGGTGGATGCTTCAGATGTCGGGGTTGGTGCCGTTCTGTCTCAGCGATCACGTAGGGATGGCAAGGTGCATCCTTGCGCTTTCTTCTCACACCGGCTTAACCCAGCAGAGCGAAACTACGACATAGGGAATCGGGAGCTGCTGGCCGTCAGATTGGCTTTGGGTGAGTGGCGTCACTGGTTGGAGGGGACCTCGGAACCCTTCCTGGTCTGGACGGATCACAAGAATTTAGAATATATCCGTTCAGCCAGGAGGTTAACATCACGTCAGGCTCGTTGGGCGCTCTTCTTTGACAGATTTAACTTCATCCTCTCGTACCGGCCTGGCTCTAAAAACACAAAGCCTGATGCCCTCTCTCGGTTGTTCGAGGTTTCCAGTTCTGACAGAGACGAAACCATCCTCCCGGAGGGGCGGGTGGTGGGGGCTCTGCGCTGGGGCATCGAACACCGAGTGAGGGAGGCCGGACGGGAGGAGGAAGTGCCAGAGGGGTGCCCAGCGGGTCGACTTTGGGTTCCGGAATCGCTCCGTTCCGAGGTCATCCGGTGGGGTCACGAGTCCAAGTTAGTTTGTCATCCTGGAGTTCGGAGATCGCTGGCTGCCGTCCGACAGCGATTTTGGTGGCCCTCTATGGGCTCCGATGTCAGACAGTTTGTGTTAGCCTGTCAGGTTTGTGCCCGCAATAAGGCTTCTCATCAAGCCCCAGTTGGTCTGCTTAAGCCCTTGTCTGTCCCTTCCCGTCCTTGGTCTCACATAGCCATTGATTTTGTTACCAATTTACCTAGTTCTAGAGGTAACACTGTAATTTTGACCATTGTGGATCGCTTCTCTAAAGCAGCGCATTTTGTCCCCCTGCTCAAACTCCCCTCTGCCAAAGAAACGGCTCAGATTATGATAGAACACGTCTTTCGCTTACATGGTCTGCCTTCTGACGTGGTTTCTGATAGGGGTCCTCAGTTTATTTCCCGTTTTTGGCAGGAGTTCTGTAGACAGATCGGCTCCACAGCCAGCTTGTCTTCAGGTTATCACCCACAGACCAACGGGCAATGCGAACGGGCTAACCAGGATCTTGGTCGTGTGCTCCGCTGTCTGACATCTCAATATCCGAGCTCCTGGTGCCAACAGTTACCCTGGGTAGAATATGCACATAACTCTCTTCCTGTTTCATCCCATAAGATGTCTCCGTTTGACGCTTCCATGGGGTTTCAGCCCCCTCTCTTCCCAGATCAGGAACTCGATGCGGTGGTCCCGTCTGCGCTAGCCTTTGTTCGACGTTGCAGACGCACCTGGAGGAGGGCTAGAAATACATTACTTAGGACCTCCAGACGGACCAAAGCCGCGGCTGATCGTCACCGTAGACCCGCGCCCCGTTTTATCTGTGGGCAGAAGGTATGGCTTTCTTCCAAGGATCTGTCTTTCCGAGGGCCATCTCGTAAGCTGGCACCTCGATTCCTTGGGCCATACAGTATTGAAAAGGTTATTAACCCGGTGACGGTTAAGCTCAGATTGCCTCCTGCTCTCGGTCGGGTTCATCCAGTTTTTCATGTGTCTAAACTGAAGCCTGTTTTTTTTTCTCCCCTTAACCCTGTCCCTTCTGCCCCCACCCCCCCACCCCGCAGCTTCTGGACGGTGCCCCAGTTTTTACTGTTAAATCCCTGTTAGATGTGCATCGGCGGGGCAGGGGTTTTCAGTATTTAGTGGATTGGGAGGGCTATGGTCCGGAGGAGAGGTGTTGGGTACCGGCCCGGGACATCTTGGACCCTGACCTGATTATGGACTTCCGTCGGAGACGGGGTGAGTCCTCCCATGGACCGCCTGGGGGCGGTCGTGGGGGGGGGTCCTGTCGTGACTTTGGTTTCAGTGACCGCTGTATTTTTGTTTCTCTGTTCATGTTTTTGTGTTGACAGTTTCACACGTGCGCGGCTCTGTCACGGGTGTCATCAGTGTCATTTCCTTCACCTGCGTCCCTCACCTGATTTTCATTTGATGCCCAATCGGTTTAGTATTTAATCCCTGTGTGTTTGTTTGTTCCTTGCAAGTTCGTTTTGTATGTTCCTGCCCGCTAGCTTGTCTAGTTCTAGTCCTGTCCTGTCGTGCCATAGTATCTGTCTCCTGTTTTTTTGATTTTGGATTACTCTCCGTGCTCTCTGCTGACTTTACCCCTTTAGATTCCCCGCCCGCTGTCAGTCTCTCCTGAGTGGCGTGTCTCCCTTCTAGCCGCTGTGAACACACTGTCCGTGGATTCTCCGAGTGCCTGTCTCCATCTTGTGCTGTCCAGCCGCAGTGCGCTCCGGCGCGTAATTCTGCATAAGACTCGGACAGCCCCTGTGCGCTGTCCAGCACGGACTCTGCTGAAGACTCTGACCGCCTCTCTCTCTCTCTGCCCGTTGCAGGATTCCTCTCTACCACCTGTCTCGTGTGCCAGCAGCTGGGTTGACTACTACTCTCCCTGCGTGAGGTGATCGGCCTTATATACTCTCTCCCACCGTTCGTTGTCTGGCCGGAGCCCGAACGTGTGTGGTTCTTCGCCCCAGTGCCTGTGTGTGCTCCCCGCTCCCAGCCGTCTGCCTTGGTGTGGCTTTTAGCCCAGACGGGCTATTGTCATTTTGCACTCATTATTATTTAAATAAATATTTCTGTTACCTGCACTGGGATCTTCTGTTTTCATTGTCTAACAATTTCTGTATTCCAATGTTTTTCTTCTGTCCTAGCGACAGAAGAAATGTGCTTTATAAATAAATCAAATAACCTTTTTTTATGTATAGTTTTTAAATTATTTTATTACTACAAAAAAAAAATTTGAGCAGGCAGAATTTATGAACAATTTGAACAATATGTCTGTGGCAGACATCCTGGCTTTATGTCAGGACAAACCTTTTATAAAAAGAAGACTCTATAACGCGGCTAATAAAAACTGTTCACACAATCCAGGCTTTCTAGTTTAATCTAACAGGGCTGATAAATGATGACTTACCTGAAATTAAGTGAGCATGATTTTTCTGACCCCGACATGCACAGTGCAAACAGCAAATTCTCCTGTGACGTTAACTAGGGGTGGGTGGGTGGATCGATCTAAATATCGATAGTATCGATGCCAACACTGGTATTGGTTTCAGATCGATACAATTGTAATTGAACCTATATTTTAATTTAAATATCTCTCCTTTACGTTCATTATACTATGCTTGTGTCTTCTAACTCTACAATCCTGAGCAAACGCTGCTTTCAAGTCCTGGCCCACTTTGCAACTCCTCCACCTCCTGCTGCTCTGCTGTGATTCGTTGTTGTTTCGTCACGTGACTCACTGACACAACGCGCCAATGGGGCAGCAAACTTAGTGAGAGATCAGGATGGCAGGATGAATGGAGTCTTATAACAAAATAATTCACGAAGACCTTTGAAGAGACAGAGAGCATTTGCGCAATGTCATTAACTAGTTTATCTAATTTTACATTTAGTTCATTTTTGCATCTGAACGGTTTTAATAGCTTGAACATAGTTGTAATGCGCTTTTCTGCATTACTGTACTTTTTATATTATCATGTTTTCCTTTACATGGTATGAAACTCGATAAAAAGTGTGCAATGGTGTTGAATAAATTTGTATAATATGTTATACTTTTGTAGTAAGTAAATAAAATCATATTGTGAGTGTAAATATTCATAAATTCGAGGAGTTTCTGAGGTGTTTGTCATCGGCAAAAGGCGCAGTTTCTCTGTTGCTGATGAAAACCCGTTGGCTATGGTATTTTTTTAAATTAACATTTGTTCTACTTATTATTATTTATTTTTTTTGCCTACATTTACTCAAATAATATCAATGTTAAAGGAACAGTATGTAGGATTGTGGCCAAAACTGGTATTGCAACAACAAAACTTGTGGCTAAAACCGGTACTGCAATCACACAACTGGTGGCCAATACACAAAATGACAACATAAACATCAGTTGAGGGCTGCAACTCCACTTTTTAAATGACAATATCCTGGCAGGACTGCTGTTGTCAGTGATATAAGTATTTGAAATGAAAATGATTTCTTAATGTCTAGTGACATATCAGGGCCATTTTATGATTAATTGATATAAATTTCTTACATACTGTTCCTTTAAAATAGTAAGTAAATCATAGTTCAAGTCAGGCGTAAAACGTAAATTTTTTAAAAAGTTGATGTTAAATACAAATAATATTAATTTGAAGAAAGCAATTATTACAGTTTTAAAAACTTAAATATATAACTCTGACCTTCTCAAATATAATGATTAAAATAATCTGTAAATTAAATACTTATATTATTAAGGCGTATACATCAAATAAAATATGTTCATTTTAAACAAAATATCTATTTAGTCATTTATTTTGGTTTGTCCAACTAAAAAAAAATCACATTACTGACATTAAAAGATTCTATTAAGTTACTTTAATCATTTATTTTAGATAGCCTACATTTACAAAGCCACTGAATCATTTTTACAGTGTATACATTATGATCTTACGGTATTATTAAATGCATATAAATAAAAATATGTAAAACTAAAAAAAGGAGATATTATACACGGACTCCATGTAAGCATATGTTTTCTGGTTCGGTCCACGTGGGTTTAACACATAAACGGTCACATAGCCTATTCTCCATAAAAATCTGACTCAAATGCGCATCATTTGATTATTTTTTTCTGTGCAATTAGAAGAGACTTGATGTATACAGGCATGAAAATCCCACACCTTTCGGCGAAATTCGCCGTTTTGAAGCCAAAAAAGGTGACCTATGTGAATTGGTAGATTCGATGAGAAAACATTTTTGAGGGGAGAGGGGGTATGCGCGCGTTGTTTGTAGACGCGCCCTTCGCCGTCATCCAACATGTATCCCAGACATTAGGTTTGTTTGAGCTCATTCTGTGCTGCAAAAACCGACAGGCAGGCAGGTGACATCAAAGTATCACGAGAGTGAATCGAGAAGTTATAAGGAAGTCTGCTTTCGAACGGCTCTCGCGCTACTGTCATCCGCATTTCTGTGTTCTTCGTCATACACGCTTGTTGAAGATGCGTAGAGCGACTGCCTTCGGGACGTAAAGTCAACAGAAAATGCTGTAAAACTATAACTGTAGAATTCTAATGTGTCAATCAATTAAAACAACATATATACACAGACTGACATTGCAAAGTGACCTAAAATATTTTTTGTTGGAATGGATTGGAACGAATGATGGACATACTCCTCGCTTGTAAGTCACATTGGTCTACTAGTCTACGGCTGTAAGTACTTAAACTGCAATATATTGCATGAAATGCTGTAATAAGAACATACTGTTACCAGACATGGGGACTTGTGACTTGGTGACTTGGACTCGAGTCGACTCGAGTCGCTATTTTTGTGACTTGTGACTTGACTTGACAAAAAATAAAATACTTGAGACTTGACTCGGACTTGGAAGTTAAAGACTCTGGACTTGACTTGACTTGAGACACGATGACTTGAATGACTTGAGTGTTAATCACATCATGTTTTCAGTTTAAATATAAATTATTTTAAAAAATAAAGTCGACCCAGCTGGAGCGCAGGCTGAGAATGGTGTTGTCATGACTGAATCACGACACTATCATCAGTCATGCCCTCTCGTACCTTACGCACACCATGCCCACTTAGATCAGATATTAACATGTCAGCCGGAGGGGTACGGAGGGTAATGCTTTCGGCTTCAACAAGATGGCAAAAGACGAACAGTGCGTTGCAAGACATGCAACATTAAAATCACAGGCAGCCAGACGGCAACCTCCAATTTTGGTCGTCATTTAAAGAGCCATTATGCCCAGTAAGTGCTTGTCACTTTGTTAATATCTGGTTAGTTGGTAGTTAGCTAATGTAATAATAGCTAATGTAGCCCTCATCATACTGTGTTGGGGACAAATGTGGGCAAAATAATTTTGATTTATTTTTTTAAATACTTATTTTTATTTTTGAATACTTCTTTTTCAAGTTTGCCACCTGAACACACACAGAGAAAAATTACTAGATTCTACAATGTTAGGGGCGGTTCACGTGTCACATCTTTTGCGTGCTCAAGTTCGTTATTTCAAATTAAGGCCCAAAAAGAGGGGAGAAATGTAACAAAGTTTAATGTTGTACGTAAACTGTGTTTGAGAGAGAGGGAGGTGTTCAGAGAGGGGTCTGTTGGATGTTAAGCTGTTATTTGTTTTATGGACTCAATGTGGAAAATTTCAAACACGGTTGGCAGAAGTGAAAAATAAATAATTTATGAAGTTACAATTTTGTTTGATTCCAAGATGTATTTTACTGAACATGAGTATTTACAATGCAAATCCAAATTATTGTAATTTACTGATAGTTACTTACTGTATATCTTGTCACTTTATTAAGATCAGATTCTGCAGGTAAAATTCCAATAATAAGGTGACTTGACTTGGACTTGACTTGACCTACTACAGGACTTGACTTGACATAGTCTGTGACTCAACTTGACTTGACTTGCCCAAGAAAAAAAATACTTGGGACTTACTTGAGACTTGAAGGTTCAGACTTGAGACTTACTTGAGACTTGCACATGTGTGACTTGGTCCCATCTCTGACTGTTACTAATACTGTTAATGAGAAAGTTTACCGTTTACAGTAACATTTAAGTGATTTTAGACTATTTGAGCGACAATGATGCTAAAGTGAACTGTTTTCGGTGAGCATACGCGCACAAACTACAATGCCCATGCACTGAAACGCGTTTCAAAAATCACGCAAACACATAATTTCTTTGGGCTTGACAGGAGATATACAAACTATATTGTAATACCACAGTCTCTGCAAGTAATCACATAAAAACAGTGGTTTATTATAAGTGAGCAGTTGATCATATGTCAGTGTGTGGATCGATTCTCCGTTGTTAAAGGGACAGTTCGTCTTATAAGAAATGCTTATGTTTGAGTCATTATGTTAATCAAACCACAGAAGACAAAAGGAAAATCACTTTTATAGCTTTAAAAAGATCAATTATATTAAATTATATAATAAAAAACAGTGTTATATTAATTTGATACTGTTTCTCTACCTAATCAATACTGCTACTTTGTTCTTTTAGATTTTATATGGTTGTAATTTCTTTATTTGTTCTTATTTTATTTTCCCACATCACTTTTTTGCTTATCTGAAAATTATTCAACCCATGACTTAAAAACCATAATGTAATTCATTTAACCAGTACTCTATTGTAAAATTAAGTCATTTTAAATTAGATGTATGCCTTCAGGTCCACCCTATTCCAAGACCAACTTAAAATTGTATTGCCTTGCGACTGATGGTCAGATTATGGCAAAATAAAATTATTGCAGATGTAAAATAGTAAGGGAATGCTACTTGTTACAGCTTTCCACATTTATCAACCCATTTAATTAAACATGGTTTCGGTTACTAGTCAAATGTTTACAGAGGCCACATCGCCCCTAGAGCACCCTTCTCACCTTTTTCACCCCTGACCCGTTTTCATGCCTGTGTATAACTGAGTATTACAACAAACCGCTAATTCGCGAAGACCTTGAAGAGACCGAGAGCATGTGCGCAATATCATTAACTAATTTTTCTAATTTTACATTTAGTTCCTTTTTGCATCTGAACGTTTTTTAATAGCTTTGACATGGTTGTAATGTGCCTTTCTTCATTGCTGTGCTTTTTATATTGTCATGTTTCACTTCGCACTGGTGTTTCACTGAGGATTTGTATGTTATACTTTTAACTTAGGCTAATAAGTAAATCAAATCTATTGCTTTTATTACACCATATATTTTTGGTTTTTAAAATACAAATTAAGTATTTATTTATTGGTAAATCCAGAACGAGTAGCAATGAGGTGTAAGTTTGACAGTTTCACATTCAGACTTCTTTTAGGCTGTCAATCTGCGGCGCGCTGCTTTTTGCATGTAAAAAACATCAAAGTCTATTGATTCTCATTTGTGAATTCATGTTCTGCCCAATGCCAAATATTCTGTTGTATTATTATTCCCGTTTTATGTTAAACAGAGTATAACTCCTGATAAAGCCGAGCAGCAGTGCCCGGCCTAAAAACAGCAATGTAACAGCAAACTGTGGCGAAGGGACGTGATGTCTCCGTTCCCTTCCTTCAGGGAACGAGGGTTACATACGTAACCGAGACATTCCCTTTCAGCCTTCAGTCAGTCACTACGACGTCACGTCGTGATCGACGAATTGGGAATCCCTACCAAAACGCCACTGCAGCTGAACCCTTCCAGTGCCTGAGGCGAAGTGCAGAAGGCCGGTCACTACCCGTTCCTTAACCCACTGGGCAGAGTTAGGAACACTGCGGAAGCCATCCCCTAAGAAGGTAACTGGATGACATAAGAAATGAAACAACCAGCTGGTTGCCCATATGGAGGTCTCGGAACAATACATGGTATGACAAAGAGGCGTAGAGCAGTCTCTGCTAAGGGAAAACGTGGAGGATTTTAACCCCACGGACTATACCCACATAGGAACCCCACGTAGGGGAAACTATGTGGACGCCTAGCCTACACAGGTTTACAGAGAATACATCCCTGATAGGCTGACAGCGGATGCTCCGCAACATCGTTTTAGTGACGTTTTTTTCTTAACGGCCTTCCATAATGGTGAAAATGAGCAGCACCAAAATAGAGGTTGCAAGCTGACAAATGAGCTGGCCCTCTGTGTTCTTCACTGGTTTAAAGAGAGAACCAGAGAGGATACCGGCTTAATACGAACACTATAGAATCTAATGAACGTATTAGGCGTCTCCCAGCCTGCAGCTCTACAAATGTCTGTTAGCGAGGAACCACGAGCCAGTGCCCAAGATGATGCCACACTACGAGTGGAGTGAGCACATAAATTAAATGGGCAAAGCACGTTTTGCTTTTGGTATGCAAGGGTTATAGTATCCACAATCCGCCGGTTAGAGCGGACAAATGCTTAAAAGCCCATGAGGGGAGAGTAGGCTGGTGCCGCCAGGAGGAAGCGACACCGGCCGGACACAGCTGCATCGCGACCGGCTGCTCCACTGACGGGATACCAGTATACCTCCTGGCATCTCCACCCTCGAGAAAGGTGAGGGGTGAAGGCTGATACGGCCGGTTCCGGGAGGAAAACAGGGTTTTCCACGAACGCGTTCATGCACCTCGGGGAAGAAGGGCACCGGGGGCGAGGACTGAGAAGCCCTGGCACCCCCGAAGTACCAATCATCAAGGCGGGACGTTCAGGTGGAGGAGGTTCAGTCCACTCCAAGCCAACCGCCACCGCCGCCCGAGCGAGCATGGCTGCCATCTTGGGGTCGAACGCAGTTCCCGCAACCCTACTCAAGGGAGGGAGCGGGTCTGGATTGGCGTCCGAGGTTGACAGCCTCCCCTCCGATGTTACGGTAGACATCGTCTCCGATAGGGCTGGGCCGATCCACTTTTTCCATTACCGATACGATTTCGATACCTGTATTCTGAGTATCGACCGATACCGATCCAATACTTACTATTATTTTTCTTGATCCATTTAGAATTGTGTGTATATAAACACATAAATATATATACGCACACATATACACACAAAACATGTTGCAAAAAAATTTGGACAATATCATGTCAAGTGAATTTTTTTTAAAATGAAATACAAGTTAAAAAAAATTTAAGTGTTTTTAAACATTTATTAATTGTTTTTGAGTGGACATACGACTGAGCAAATAAATAGTTCAAGTACATCTTAACTTAATTGCACAAACTGTCACAACATTAAAGACTTTGAAAGACCATTCAGTTTTTGTGACCTTAAATATCTTCATATATGCATTAGTTTTTCGCATAAGGCTGTTGAATATATTAGGAAGATTTTGAATATAGTGTATTATATTATTTATGGTGCTTTTATAATAGTTAGACTTTTTTGTAGCATGACATTTACAACCACAGTATCGGATTTGGATCGGCCCCGTTTTTCCGATACCCGATCCAGCAAAAAAGGTCCGGATCGACCCGATATCCGATCCAAAGTATTGGATCGGCCCACCCCTAGTCTCCGATGGAGGCTCGACAGAGCACGAGGACACCGTAGAACACGGGCCGCTCGTCTCCATCGGGACCTCTGCTGGCAACCGATCAGGGCGCTGGGAGCCACTGGACGAACCAGCGGACCGACCCAGCACCATTATACAGAGGTCATCCTTCGCAAGCCTAGTAACTGCGCCCTTAGCAGCACTAGGCTTGGAAGGCGGGGGGCGTTCCCGGAGAAACGATACCCGTCTCCGCAAATCCGCCATAGACATGCCCTCACTGATAGATGTTTTTAAAAAGACACAAAGCTCAAATGTGCTGCTCTTTTAGAGAAATCATTCTTTGTGCAAGTTGATGAAGCACACAGGGAGAGGCAACACACTCACTCGAACTCAAACCTAAAATTGAGAGAGAGAAAGGGTGGAGAAAACAACTTCGGCAAGCTGAGATTTATTTCTCTAGAAAAGGGATCTACGAAGATCAGTAAGCTTCTCGTGAGCAGATGTCTGCCGGCTTTGAAGCAATAAAAGCGAATTTGGTATTGTGCACCTGCAGCTTATATACGCACCTGGCGATGTGGCGCCTGCATTATGCAAATACCTGCATGCCAAGTTCATTGGCGTTTTTATAGTTTCTCAAAGTAGATAGGTCGCAGCGGAGCGGTTCCCAATTCTGAAAGGGAACAGACAGACATCAGTTGTTATATATGAATAAAGATCATTTGTTTGGCTGAAATTATTGCTAGGGACAATTCAGTGTTCCCTGAATATTGGTAGGGACATGTCCAAGGCCGCCTTAATGCACGGGCTTACCTGGGCTGAAGCCCAGGGGCCTCCCAAGTTCAGGGGCCTCCCAAGTTCACGTTCATTTTGTTTTTTAACTTGTCAGGTTGTCTGTCAATCACTCTAACTGCACGTTACATGGCTGCTGATTGGTCTGTGGTAACTTACTGTGAAATAAAATATCAGACGTAACAGATTTTTCTATTCCGTGTAATGTAATTAAGTGCGCGTTGTCAACTTGGCATTCCTGCATGTTAGACTGAGTGTGACAGAGAAACGGGAAATAATCCACCAACAAATGAAAGAGTAATTTCTGAAATTTCATAATAAGCACTGAGGTGCAGGTCTCTCTCTCTCTTTCGCGCGCGCGCTCGCTCTCTCTGTGCTCTTACAGCTGCGTCTCTGGCATGCAGAAGTCTCTCCAACCGTGCCAAGAAACTGTGCCGCCAAATAAAAAAAGGAGTTCCCGAACATTAATGCTGTTCGTTGTTATAAAGTTTAAGTTTACTCGCGTTTATATCAGTGACGCGTGCGCAGCTGGAGCGATGTAGTTTGACGCGATGTTAGCTCACAGTACACACATCTGGTTTAGAAAAAATCAAAGCGTGACAAGACCATCTCAAATGATCATCCCCTGATCCCACCATTCATATTTATAATCTCCTTATCTAAAGATCTTATATACAGGTATGTTCCCTGTCTGTTTTGTGCATATTCATACGTGTTCGTTTTACATGCGTATGCATAAATACTAAATACAATGCATAGCCTACTATATCTTCAATAGCCTACAAAATAAATAACTGATTAAAAAACAAGATTCTGTCTATAAAGACGTATCTTTTGTTAACATTAATGCATTTTCACTTTAAAACTAACTTTAACTTCTTATATTTTTACAACTGTGGTGAGCGTTTAGTTAGTGAGTGGCAATTTTCTGCAAATTTGTATATTCCAAAAACTATATAAACATAAAGCTTATAAACATATTTACTTTTGGATTTTATTTTCACCACAAGTTGCTGTGTGTGGTTGTTAAATAAAGTGTCTTGTGTTTATGCTCAAGTGGGCTCAGTGATATGTTATTAATGATAATATGGTGTTTTCTGGGTCAAAGAGGGAAAACTACATTTTGTGATGTAGATTAGATATTACACTTGTTGAGACTATAAATTGAGGGTATGGGGGGCCTCCAAAACCTCTCAGCCCCAGGGCCTCACATTAGGTTAAGGCGGCCCTGGACATGTCCCTAGCGTCCCTACCCAAATCGACGCCCCTGCCTCTGCGGCAATGACTTTGCTTGCAGCAGTGTGCTTCGTATCAGTGTCCTGGAAAAAACAGTGGTGGACTCTGAATGTTTCCCGAATATCTAGGGAGGCAGTTTCTTTAATAATAGCGTCTTCGAAGAAAGTATGATCCATAATCCCATCAAATATTGCGATAGGTCCTGGTCCAAGTCTGGATATCGCTCCCCAAACATGAACTTTCAGAGGATGCTTTGGTTTGGTTTAAACACATGTCTTCCTGTCTTACGAAATGACATGGTGGCAAAGTGTTCCAAAGCCACGGTGGTTTCATCAGTAAAAATGACATTGTTAAATGTCTCATTCTCGGCGATCCATTTTTGCGCTTGTTCAAGTCGCTTCTCTTTATTTTTATCTCTGATCATGGGGCAGTTATACGTTTTACCGTAAAAAATACTGTATTTACGGTAAATGGGTATTGCACGACAATCACCGGACATTCCAGACATTTCAATGGACGACCACTTATTATTCAAAATGTTACTTTTTAGGACAGTTATGTTAGGATTTAAATGAAAAATTTGCTTTTAGATTTATATTTTCTTTTAGATTTCGTTTTTTTTCCGGTTTAAACTTGTGCTTAAGTGAACTATACTGTAGGCCTACTTGAGTAGACAGATTTCTGAAATACATTTAAATTGTTAGTTTTATCTTATTTGTCATTGCTATTTTTCTACTTATAAATAAATCAGTAAATCAATCACAACATGTTGTTGGCGAATAAAATTAAATTGTCAATTTTAGAAAAGCAGAAACGTGTAAAAACCCGCTTCAATTACAGTTAACAATATCTGAACTGTGCTCTTTTGCATACTTCTAATTTTCTCATGCACTTTGTGTCTTGTATTTCTGCAATATATTAATTGATTTGGCCATATATGTGACCAGACTAACGTAATTTCTCTGTTATTTCTCTGTCTTTGTATCTCTTTAAAATATTTCTCATTTAAAAAAGATGACATATTTATGAATCAAATTATTATGAACAAACAATGACGTTGAATGACTAGATGCATTGCAATATACGTTATTGTTTTAGGAAGAAAGTACATCAATACGTAAGAATTACTTTCTTGTATTTTTAAATTGTAAACACAATTTAATGTAAAGTTTTTTTTTAAATAAAAATAACTGCTTAAAGACTAAAACCACAAACTCACATGCTTATACCCATTCATTCATTATTGTCTTTATATGAGAGGGAGAAGGGGAGCGGACTTTTCAGGCGAGTCGAAGTACTCCCAAAAGTGCTATTACGCCATACAATATAGTTCCTCTTTTAAATCCGTTTAGAAAAGCGCTACGTTTTATTTTGTATTATGAATCAAATTATTATGAAGAAACAATGACGTTAAATGACTACTGTTTCCAAGATGCATTGCAATATACATCATAGTTTTCGGAAGAAAGTACATCAATACATAAGTATTATTTATTAACAATATCTGAACTGTGGTCTTTTGCATACTTCTAATTTTCTAATTTTCTCTTTCAATAAATATAAACATATTTATTTTTGTCTGAACTTAAAACTTTGTTTTTTAATTTATAAATTAGATTTTATATAAATTAGTTTTGAAAAGTGTTGAATGCGAACATGTGAGATAAGATACCTGGAAGGAGACACGCGTGTTTGTCTAAATAGCCATATGTATTAAATAGATTGTTTTACTCGCACATTTCACAAAGTACATATTGTAAGTGTAAATATTCATAAACTCAACACTTCGGAGGAGTTTTTCGTCCGTAAAAGGCACAGTTTCTCTGTTCGCTATTTTATTAGATGTACTACACGTCTATAATATATGTACATTTTAAATTAAAATGTCTGCTCTATTTCCATTTATTTATTTTGGCTTGACCAAAAAAAAATGCATAAGTTACTTTAATAAATTATTTTAGTGATACCTGTATTTACAAAGCCACAGAATATTTTTACAGTTATGAATTACGGCTGAAACGATTAAAAAATTCATAATACTGACTGCCTAGGCCATGCGCAAGAAAGGTATTATTGAAGGTATTATAAAGATATATAAATATGTAAAACTAAAAGAGATCTTATGCCGCCTGTACAGTATGTAAGCATAGGCCTATGTTTTCTTGTTCACTCTGCTTAGGTTTAAACGCAGTTTTTCTAAATAATTTTTAAACTTTATTGGTGGTGGTTGAGAAGAATTCCTCTTTCCACATGTAAAGCATTTTAGCGCAATATATATGTGTCATATTGTTGTTCTTAATATATAAGAATACTAATATATTTTTACAACATTTTAAACTTTAAAACATGTAATTTCTTATACCACATCTCTTTAAAATATTGATACTTTTAGAAAAAAATTACATAATTATAAATATTATGAACAAACAATGAAACTGTGTCAAAATTTGACAACACAAATAATTAAAATATTCATTGTAAATAGTGTTACGTGTATTAGGCTCAAACTTAATTCTCTGTTGCACTTAGTATAAATGCGCATTGAACTTACAGTCATCTTAATAGTTGTATGCGCTGTTATGCTGGCAAGAAGGGGTTGAAGTCACTTTGCTGTTTAAATGGATATTTTAAATATTCAGCAATGCCCTTATTAACTTCTGGAAACAACCGCAATGACAAAGTAAATAAAAATTTAGTTTTTTTATGCCCCAGCTGGTGGATATTCTGTGAAGAGAAACACATTAAGGGAAAAGGGCAAATAACCTCCCCGAAAGCAGTTGCAGAATTCTGCGAGACTCCGCGAGATGATTTGGCAAATGCCGTGGGAGAAAACGCGCGTTTTTAAAGCCCACATCTGTAGTATATCCAACAGGCCTCACAACCACAGACCACAAGTAACCACACCAGCACTGGGACCTGATGTACAAATGCTTGCATTGAATTCAAGCTAAACCATTGTGAAGGGCAAAAGCTGTAAATGTGCGTATGCACAAAAAAATCAGATGAATGAATCTCTGAGTATGCAGGATTACATATACATTCTCTTTGTACATCCCAATTGAATATGGAAAGTAGGGTCACAAGTCGGATCTGGGGCATTTTGAGTTATTCACTCAAATGAGTGATTCTGAAAGTGCAGTTTCTAAGCTATTTGAATATAACACATTCAAGAAAGAGAATGCCGAGAAATTTGAGAAAGAAAAGTTAACACTTTTCCCTTTTCCTTCCTGGAGAGACAATAGGGCTCATTTACATCTCAGTTAAGCCATTATGAGTTACAGATGTTCTAGCATCATATGTAGTTTTTTGTGATAGGAGTCGGATGACAACATGCAAAAATAAACTGTTTATTTTCGTGTTGATCACAAGTCGAATCCAGTCTGTTTTAGATGTGTGAATCATCCAATGACCATTTTTGTCCACAAATGCGTATAATCCGTGAAATATAGATATATAGTCTATTGTTTACATCAGATTTTGCTTGACCGTCTGGTAATAGAATATAATATACAATCTGAGGACTATTTACATCGTAACATGTAAGGGTATATGAGATTACACTCCGGTAATTTACGTTCTGTTAAACACACGAACCCTCCTTCAAAGTTTATATTTAAAATAGGGAGGTAGTATAATAGGTAATCCAAACAGCGCCGTCGAAAACGTGATGTCCTTTAGAGATGTTACCAATCGCTCGCTCGTTCCTCCATCAGCCAATGACTTCATGGAAAATATTGATAGACAAAACATGTAGCAAATTATATAAAGAATTCAACGATCTTTGTGTAACTTATATGTGTTTGACTTCTTGCTGCGCTGCAAGAACTGACAGACAGATGACGTCAAAGTACCGCAAGAGCGAGTCGAAATTAAACTACTCCTTAAGATTTCTTGAAGAGCTCTCGCGTTTCTTTGACGTCATCCGACTGCGGAGCCGCATAAAGTCAGTGACACGACTGACGTACAACGCGGCTGACTGTTATCTGTTCAGCCCTAGCTTCTTTTTTTTCCTTTTGTTTTGTGCGCCTGAGTTTGTTTACAGTCTGGGGAGACGCACGCTGTAAGTTTGAAAAAAAAAAACATAGCAAACGTGTCTGAGGGACAGGTCAGCCGCGTCACTACAGTCACTTGACTTCACACGGTACACAACAGAACCGAAAGAGAAGACCGAATAAAGTCGTAATTCTTGCTATTTTTGGACCAAAATTTATTTTTTGATGCTTCAACACATTCAGGCTGACCCACTGATGTCACATGGACTACTTTGATGATATTTTTATTAACTTTCTGGACATGGAAACCATACATAGATTTTCAGTGGTTGGGACAAAAGCTCTCGGACTAAATCTAACGTTAAAATATCTTAAACTGTGTTCCGAAGATGAACAGAGGTCTTCTGAGTTTAGAACAACATAAGGGTAATGACATTACTTTCATTTTTGGGCAAACTATCATTATTTAGTAGTCACGCTGTTCCCTTTGGGGGCGGGGACGAAAACACAAGCCCCTTATACAGTATGTAAATATACACAGACTATGACGCCCCCCGCTGCACGCTAGAATCTCCGGAAAAACAAGCCGATTTCAACCGCAAAATGTACGCTTTATAATATACAAAAACTGCTATCTCAAACATGGAGAGGCTTCTAACTAACAGATTCTGCAATAAAACGAAAATCACAAATTTTGAAAAAAAAAAACCTTTCCATTATCTCGAAAGTTGTGCTGCTGACTTATGTCACTGTTTTCCATGACGGGTCACATATAGTGTTTTATTGTAGGTGAGTCATTTGAGCTGAGAGGAGCAGATGTGGATTCGCAAATGTGTGTAAACCAGGAACGGCTGTGGCGCAACCAGTTGAAAATACTTTAACTTTTGAGTATGTCACAGAAAATGTGTTGAAAAGGAGGAGAACAGCATCACAGTCGCATTTTCTGTGTGATATTAGATGCAAAATGTGAACCGCCCCGTAGGAGTGGGGACACTTGGAAGACTACATTGGGTTGGTCATTTTGGCAGGAGTGTACAAGTTTGTTTTTCTTATGGTCAAATTTATGTTACTATCCTTTTATCTTTATGTATATCCAATTTTAGAACAATCAGTAAAATAATGGTGATTTGCAAATGTGTGCATAAAGTTGCAAAAGGTGTTTAGGATGTACACAGTATAAGGGGTGGGGATTGAGGGGTGGTCGGTGGAGAGTTTATTTAAAGGGCTTTTTAAGTAGTCAACAAAGATATAAATTACCTTACACAAACCTTTTAGTAAAAAATAATATTCTGTTGGTTTAAAATACTGGGGTAAAATTGAAAAATGTTATCAGATTTAAGGGGAGGGTTAAGCTATTTCTCGTGATCATATTTTTAGAAACTGAAACAATCCCTATAATGCCACAACATATACCAGTGATTTGTCCTAAATCTTTTCTTTAACACAATCTCATACTATGAAATATATTTTAATGCAGACTAAAGTCCCAAATACACTTACATGTATGTAAATATACCCGCACAGTCGAACTCAGCCTTGAAAGCATACTTCAGTTGACCCGAACATGTACATGCATAGGCGTTGAATTCATGCAATACCTACAGTAGACATTTTGTTCTTGTCGGTGCATAGTGCTCTTTTGACTACAAATAATTTTAATACACAAAACCGGAGCCCTGCAGTGATGTGATGCAATATTCCGGAAAAAAGAGGCCTTCTAATTCAAATGAAGTATTTGAATATGAAAATTATTTCTTAAAGGAGCGGTGAATCAAAAACTAAATTTTAACTTGATAATTTGTTATATAAGAGGTCATCATACTTAAATGAACATCCTGCAAGTTTCAGAACTGAAAACGTCCGTGCTACTGAAATATAACCGTTTTTGGCACCAAGCCAGCTAAACACTCCAGTGAGGAATTCGGAAATCAAAGATGTCAAAGTAGAATTGAAACACCTCCCCATAACCGAAAGGACAAGTCTACTTTTGTAGCCCCGCCCACAGCTTCGTGTGACACATGTGTGTCTCAACGAGTAAACATGTCTTTAAAGATTGACAAATGTAACCAAAATGACTTCTAAATACATTTTTTCTGAGAGACTTTTATTTTGACGCGGTGATCTGTTAGGATACCATGGAAACGCATTTTCGGTTGTGGAAGAACCGCGTGGGAACAACACAGAAGCTAAATACTTCAATTCGGAGGCTTGCAACATAACATTAGCAATATGCGTGGATAAAGTTTGCTTTTGAAGAAGTTCCAGCTCGTGTGGGGAGTGTTTGTTAACGTTGTGTACACGGATTCATTTGTAAAGAAGTCGATACTGGATTTGCAGAGAGACTGTGATTGAAGCACCACTTATATTGGATCTAGGGTTGCCACCTGTCCCGGTTTTACCGGGATTGTCCTTCTTTTTACTAACCTGTCCCGGGAAAATTATCAACTCTCCCGGGACACTGAATGTCCCGGTTTTCGAAAGCTATGTGAATATATTATTTAGCGCACGCACGGCAGTGACGGAGACCGTGCGTCTGTGTATGTGTGTGCCTCAATAAGCGCATGTAAGACAGAGAGCATCCTGATTGGCCTGTTTCGGTAAATCAACCAATCAATTGTCAGTGTGGGCGGGATTTATCTCTTCTCCCGAACCGAATTATCTAGAAACAGGAGCGCCGTCAGCGCCCCAAAAGCAAAAATATAAGACACATTTTACGCCAGACTACACGAAAGTGTACCCCTGTCTTAAAAGAGTTAAAAGTAATAACAATCTTGCATGCTGTACAGTTTGTAACAGTGACTTCAGCATTGCCCAGGGGGTTAAAATGATTGTAAAATACATGTTGAGGGGCTAGTTGCTATTTAGACCTGTTTAAATGGAATATAAATAAAACAGTTTACATTAATAGTATAAGGAGCTTATATAAATTGTAAAAGTGATTTACATATTTAAGTATAATTAACAAATAATTGTAACACTTTACAATAAGGTTCATTAGTTAACATTAGTTTACTACATTAGTTAACATGAACTAGTACTGAACTGCACTTATAAAGCTATTTTTTTAATCTTTGTTAATGTTAATAATACATAATTTAAATCTTTTTAACATAGTTAATGCACTGTGAATTAACAAGAATAAACCATGAATAGCTGTATTTTTGTTAAGTAATGTTAACAAAGATTAACAAATAAAGTAACACATGTAAACAAGAATAAACCATGAATAGCTGTATTTTTGTTAAGTAATGTTAACAAAGATTAACAAATAAAGTAACACATGTATGGCTTATGGTTAGTTCATGTTAGTTAATACATTAACTAATGTTAACAAATAAGAATTGTAAAGTGTTGCCAAAAATTGCATAGGTCTATAGAAATATTATGCCATGGGGGGGGGGGGGGGTTAGGGGGCTTGTGAGCAAACCAATTGGTCGGGTCATCGATGTGTCCCGGTTTTTTATCAGACAAGGGTGGCAACCCTAATTGGATCTGACAACAATGACACAGCAGTATAATACACAGTAAGACATTTTACTTTATTTAAGTTACTGCGTTTCACTATTGCTTTGTTAGAAGAGATCGCTTGATATGTCCTGTTGTAACATCCGTGTCTAAACACGTTTGTTTGACTGTTTTAATTTACTAAAAACATTAAACGATTAATAAAGGTACAACACTTAACAATACGACTGTAATTTAAAGGTAGAAATACACAAAGTTAGTTATAAGGAAGGATTTATCAGCCGCAGTTTAGATTCTGATGCCCGTTTACTGTGTTGTATACGGTAATTTAGGCGAATTGTGTTTGAAAGGTCAAACACTCAACTAGCCCTGCGTTCCAGTTCGTTTTTTTATGAACTTCCCTCGCTAACTTCCCTCAGTCTCGTTCACTCGGACGTACGTCATTGCTTACGTTGTACAAGTTCCCACTACTGCTAGAACACTTGAAGTGGGTTCAAATGGATCGCCCTAAGCCCTTGATCACATGGAAAGTGGAGACCGCCCCCTCCATGTGCAAAGCGCGAGTTGCTGAAGTGACGTCACAATCATGTTGCATTGTGGGATATGAAGCTGCATGGAGTGTACATATGAAGCAGACTCGCTCCCTCGGTCAAAATCGAGGGAGCGAGGGTCTGTCCATACAAACTTCCCTCGTCCACTTGACGAAGTGGAACGCACTTCAAAATGGCGACAGGGATTCCCCCAAGGGGAAGTGCTTAGGGAAGTTCGCGAGTGTGTGTCTAAAACTGGAGTGGAACGCACCCAAAGCTTATTTTTTATCATATAACTGTGGTATTTAACATTACGTGAATGTAAAAGCAACCTCACAAGCACAATAGAAATATACCAAGTTATTGATAAGGATTTATCAGCCGCAGTTTACTGTGTTTTATACGGTAATTTAGTCACGTCGAGTTTTGTTTCTACTTAAATATACGTATTGTCATTTGTGTGTATCATCTTTAGCACCCAGAATCTTTTGTGGCTCAAACATATTTGTGTTCGGCTGCTATTTTTATCACATTAATGTTTTTTAAAACATTTCCCTACATGTAATGACGGGAAATGAAGCTGTCCAATCATAGCAGTGGGTGTTTACGTTCAGGTCTTCAATGCGGCCCGCCCCTTCAAACGAACCATTTCCCAAGACAGCCACTAATCCATGTTACAAAATAGCGTATTACTTATTGCTTTTGATGTTTTTGAATGTAAAAACCATGCGAACATCATAAGTAGACATCAGACAACAGTATAAAACAATAAAATCGACAAATTCACCGCCCCTTTAAAGACTGTCCTAAAATAAAAAAATAAAAAATCACAGTTTGTTTGTGCAAGCAGCTAATTATGATGTACAGTTCGCTTTCAGTCGGTCACTACGACGTCACGTCGTGACCGACGAATTGGGAACTCCTTAGAGAGACCAATCTGCTTCGTATACTACTAAAACGCCAATGAACTTGACATTGAGATATTTGCATAATGCTGGCGCCGCACCGCCAGGTGCGTATATAAGCCGCAGGTGCAAATATGGAAATAAGCTTTTTCGCTTCGAAAGCCAGCATTATCTGCTACTGAGAAGCAACTTGCTCTTCTGGGAACGGTTGCTGAAGTTGATTGACAAGCAATACTAACACAGCGGACACTCGCAGTATTCCACTGCTCTGCATCTTTTTGTTTTGAGTTTAGTGTGTGCGTTGCCCCTCCCTGTGCGCATCATCAGCTGAGCCACTAAGGAGTGATTTCCCTAAAAGAGTGATACGTGAGAGCTCTGTGTCTTTTTAAAGACAGCCACTCTCTCGTATATTCGGAGATCAGTGTCCTTTTCAGGATAGCTTTTCGTCCGTGCGATCTTGGATGCGAGAAGTATAAGGGCTCCAGTGACGGTCACGAGCGCTGTCTTCGTGCTTGGGCATCGAGCACTCCGAAGCTGCGTTCGTGGAGAGTTTTTGTTCTTGATGTCCACCACAGTGGTTCAAGATCGCTACCTTTGGCTGTGTCTGGCTGACATGACGGACGCAGACAAGAACAACTCCCTGAATGCTCCTGTCTGGGGAGTCGTACAGCTCCGCTGCGCAGACTGAGGCGATCTCCTAGGTCGTGCCCCGGCGGAAGAGAGCTGCCCTTGGTCCACCAACGCCGGCTCCTCAGTCTGCCTCTCGCCGTCGGCATCCTGCGGCGGCCACCTCCGTTCCCCTCCTCGAACCCCATCTCGGCAGCGCAGGGGAACCGGTTGTCAGCAGCTTGCCCCGTCCGCTTAGCCGCTTCCCGTGAAAATCGGGAGTTTAAGTGGCCAGAGACGGGCGACCCGGAGTGGCAGAGGATCGCTCTTCAGGAGACGGTGATTCGCTCCTTCCCCCGGTAGAGGGTCGGGTGGAAAATCCTTGTTTTGCATGTGTTCCACCGGCTGTCCAGCCGGTACCCACTTAACCAATGTTCCCTCTAAGCTGCGCGCGCGCGCCAGGCAGGCCAGCCAAAGTGGCCGCGCAATAGATTTGTCAGACCGCGCACATTTTTCAGACCGCACATAAACAGTGATGCATTTGCTGTTGTAAAAGAATTAAGAGAGAGAGAAGGCGAGTGTTCTAGAAGGAGAAGAAACTTTCAACCAATCGCTGATCTTGCTACGGTGACAGACACTTTTATGAGCCAATGGTAGCAGCACATTCAGTTCACACAGGTGCCGCTGCCAGCACGCATGAGCACAGAGTGAGAGCGAGGCAGATGAGCAGCTGCACGGGTCGATTTCAAGAAACTAAAATATTTATTAACAGGAAAAAGTTCAGATTCAAAACAGTGATTTAAAACAAATTATTGGATTCCTGAAGTGATGCGATAACTTGGAAAAGCTGTCGCTAGAGTGAGGAGAGAGCAAAATAGAGAATTAGAACGGAGGAAGATGCAGAATCACAGAGCATCAAAACACTGCGAATGAACTTCTTCTTTTAAATAAGAAGTTAAAATGTATGCTTTGGTGAGTTATATTCTAAATATTAACTTGACATTGTGGCATAAGTGTTGCAAATTTGGCAGCAAACTTTGAGTTTTATTAGTTTGTTTACATTGGCCGTTGGTATATAACGAACGAGCTGAAGCTATTTACATTTGAAAGTTAACAGTCAAGTAACGTAAATGTGATTAAAAAATAACATTTTAAGTGTCAATATGTTCAATAATTGTTGAAACCCTGAATTAGGTTGTTATTTGAAATGTTTACATGATGCTTATTGATAAATCTGTTGAACTGAAGATTAATTACTGTTCTGCCTTGTGTTTTTACAAGGCTGGGTTTTTTTGTGAGAATTGCGAACATCTGTGAAGTTCTCCTGCTCCATCTTGGACACGCGAGACAATTAAGTATATACTGAAGGTGTATACAAAAAGGCGAGCCAACCAGAACTGTGCTTTGAACTCATCAGAACTGGTAGGAGGATATTTTTCATTTTTGTTTCGGACAACTAGGACGTGAATTCGCTGAAACTTTATTTTCCATATTTTCTTGGATTTTCTTTAAAGGACACTGACTTTGAACTGAACTATTTGAACTATTTAAAGGAACAAACGGTCCTTTAAACCGAATCAATTGATTCATGAATTCAACCCAACTGAGTCATTTAAGTGAATCATGAATTTGGATTACAATCAAAATGAAACAGTGTTACACTTTTACAAGTATTTTATTTATTTATTTATTTGCACTGTAGTATATGAGAACTGATTTTCAGCTTGAGGTGAACGGTTCAATCTGCTAAACCCAGGTACCTGGTCGATTCAAAGAGAGTGTTAATTACATGTATTGGGATTTATACACAGGCCCACATTGAACATTATACGTGTGTATACACTAAACCCCGTTACACGCTACACCCTCATCTCTTTGAATCTCCTATGGTTAACGCAGGCTCGTGTTCATTTTCGCCAGGTCGTGGTGTTGCGAATTCCTCACAGTACTGAAATGTGCGCTCAGAAAAAAAATAATTTGGTCAGTGCTGAAAAAAATTAGAGGGAACATTGCACTTAACCACACATAAGAGTGCATTCCTCTTCCCTCTCCAGGTCTCCGGAGGATCGAGAGAGCCGTGAGCGGGCACACACCAGCTCACCCTACCTCTCTTCTATCGCCAGCGGGTGTTTTCCGACGTCTGCGCTCTCCGCGCAGGAGACCAGACGACCATTATCCTCACCGGAGTCTGCGTTCTCCGCTCAGGAGACCAGACGACCGTCACCCTCAGCGGGCTCAGGTCAGTGTCACACACACACACAGACTGTAGATGTTTATGCTGTCACAGCAGACGCACCGGCAGTCCCACCTGTCTCGCTTCGCTGCCTCACCGCGGGTACTTCGGTAGTGTCGTTAATTCTCCTCGTACGGTTCCTGGGTGCTTGGCTTCAGTTCCCAGCCCGTTTCGTTGGGCTTTACACACGATCCGCCTCGGTTACGAAATACAATTACCGGCACACCCCCAAAATTCTCTGGCTTTTGTTTCACTATAGTGAAAGTGTCCGATGCACATGTACTGCGTGCAAAAGTCAATGTCCTGCTGGCGAAGGACGTATCGAGCCGGTCCCTCTTACCGAGATGATGATAGGGTTTTCCAGCCTTTATCTCATAGCACCCAAAAATACGTGGCGGGTTACAACCGATTTGATTTACGCACCGGCTCTCCAATTGAGATCCTTCAGGATGATAATACCGAAGCGCGTAGTTCAATGTTCAGATCGGTTTGCAGCCTTACGCCGGTTTCACACCGCATGCGTGAGCAGCGCGTATGCGTAGCGTGAGCAGCGCGTGAGGAGAGCGTTTGCTGCGTGTGGCCATTGTGCTTTCACACCGACTGCGTTTGCAGCGCATACTGTGCAGTTTAAATAACAGTATAAAAATCTCAAGTTCACATTACATTATTTTACATGCATTTATGAGCAAAACCTCTTCAAGACGCTTTATGAAGGTCAGTGTAATTTATATAACTGTGATTTGTTTAATCCACATTGTTTTCGTGCTGTTCTGGTCCGTGTAATGACAGATATAGACACAAAACACAATTATAGACATAAAAAGCCCATGGCACATTATAAAATCTGTTTCTCTGAAGTTTTACGATAAAATAAAGAATTCACTCAGTGATTGACAGCATGAAGCAGTCGATCGGGTTTCCCTTCAACAGTTTAAGCATAAGATTAAAATTTATAGATTAATCTATTTCTCTGAAGATTATTAAGATAGATGAGGACTCATTTGCTGGGCAGAAAGTGAATAAACGCAGTCTTCTGGCAACAGTGTGTTAATATTTCATTGCTTTCTTTTAAATTGCTCAAAGTCATGACTGTTTTAAACACACTTGGCGTCACATTCGTGATTTTATTGTAAAATTACACTTTTTCGCGTCAATCCACGACCATTTAAACCATAAACAATGCACTGTCACTTTAATTGAGCGTGAGCAGCGCAGCAAAAATAGAGCCGGCGCCGAAACGATAGCAGCACTGCTGCTTCAGCGACGCTCCTGCCACGCGAGCACACGCTGCTCACGCGTGCGGTGTACATGCTTTAACTTGTTAACAGGGGCGCCGAAAAAAACACGCGCTGCTTACGCGCTGCTCACGCATGCGGTGTGAAACCGGCGTTAGACCTGTAGACGTGTACTTCATGTGTCCATCTCCCCTCGCCACAGGCTGTTTCTTCGCTCTGCGTTCGTGGGGAGGGCATATCTATACTGAGTACCTCCATTCGAGCTGTCTCTCTCTCCCCATGTTTCCATGAAAGTGCTAGACACGGCATTAAAATCTCAGAGAGAGAGCGTTGTTCGCATTCTGCTTATATTTACGTCGACTTATAATAGCTCGTTCTTGGCAGACGTGCGCGAACACAGAGTTTATGCTTCGGCATCTCGCTCGTTTAAGTCGTCAGGTCAACTGGGAAAAGAGCAACTTTGCCCCATGCAGAGGATCCTTTTCTCAGTATGGAAATAGACTCGATAGATTTATTGGCGTGTTTTACAAGAGCACGCACCCAGTCAATTCTGATTTAGTTCGAGGGAAGAACGCGGTCCCTCTGAAACAATTTCAGAAACTCCTGGACATATGGCAGCAGCTGTGACACCGCTCGGGCTGCTTCATATGAGACCGCTTCAGCGTTGGCTTTACGATCGAGTCTCGAGGAGAGCGTGGCGCACCGGCATACACCGTGTAAACATTACATTTGCGTGTCATTTAAATTTTACCCCGTGGTCAGACCCAGCATTTCTGATAGCAAGATATGCCCCTGAGGGGTCTCCTGGCATTCTGTAGCACATGCGATGCCCCCAGCATGGGATGAGCAGCCACGTATGACGGGCTTGCCGTCTCAGGGGTGTGCATAGAACCCCAACTGTTGCGAGCGGTGCGCTGTATATCTGGGACTTGTATGCTCCGCTATGGAGATGCGAGGGAAGGGTGTTTTAGCCGGCCTAGACAACATTGCGACTGTTGCGTTGTTTACCGTTAAGGCGGTTTTTGCGCTCTCGTCACCTGTCGCATCTCGCTCATCATCTCCTCCTTTGGAGTCAGAAGCATCTGAGGTCCCTTCGTGCCATTTACATCCCGGGTTCGCTCAATACAGCGGCAGACGCGCTTTCCCAAGCTGCGTGCCCCGGCGAATGGCGACTCCACCCCCAGACGGTTCAGCTATTTGGAAGAAGTTCGGTTGTTCACAGATAGATCTGTTTGCGTCGCTGGACGATACCCACTGTCGCCTATTTTATTCACTAACCGAGGGCAGCCTCGGCGTGGATGTGTTGGCAAATACGCATTCCCTCCAGTGAGCTCAATCGCACAGACACTGTGCAAAGTCAGGCAGGACGAGGAGAGCCTTTTATTAGTCGCCCCGTACTGGATGACCAGGAATTGGTTTCCAGAGTTAATGCTCCTCGCGACAGCCCCTCCCTGGCGGATTCCCCTGAGGAAGGACCTTCTTTCTCAAGGAAGGGGTACATTATGGCACCCGCGCCCTGACCTGTGGGATCTCCATGTATGCTCGTTGAGCGCTCGCAAGGTTATGGTGATTTATCGCAAGCGGTATCTAACACCATCAACGCGGTACAAGCACCGTCCACAAGACGGGCTTACGCGCTTAAATGAAACCTTTTTCGTCACCTGGTGCTCTTTGCAACGCGAGGACCCCAGAGAATGCCCCATTAACATTGTGCTTTTATATCTTCAACATAGGTTAGATGGTAGGCTGTCACCCTCCACCATTAAAGTTGATATCGCCGCTATTTCTGCTCATCACTCACTTATCAACGGCAGATCAGTTGGCCAGCATGATTTGGTTATTAGGTGCACTGCGCCTCTACGTGGATCGCACACAAAGCCTCAGGACCTTAGACCAGCTCTGAACCTGAACCCGCCTTCAAAGTTTGTATTTAAAATAGGTAGGTAGTATAATAGATAATCCAAACAGCGCCGTCGAAAACGTGACGTCCTTTAGGGATGTAACCAATCGCTCGCTTGTTCCTCCATCAGCCAATGACTTCACGGCGGTGTTCATTTCGTTAACGAAGACTATGACGAAAAATATTCGTCAACGAACCTTTTTCCCGGACGAAAACTAAATAAAAACTATATAAAAATCATATATGATGACGAAGACTGTAACAAAATATAACTGACACTTAAGTCAACAAATAAAAACAAGACGAAAATGTTAGGGAGGGACGAATGGAGAAGAGATCCAATCAAGAAACTACTCATTTTGTGGGACAGTTGGGAAGAAATTCAATCAGAGTGAATCTTTGAGGTTAGGTTGATCTATGCAGACGCAGCAGTCATTTTAAAAAATCCGCGGTAAATGCAGCTGAACAGCTAAACAAATGCAGCAGCAGTTACACAGGAAAAAGAAACAGATAGAGTTTCCAGAACTTTCGAGGACGTTTTTCACAACACTTACATTATATTTAACTTTAGTTGTGATTAGTTACACGCACTTCAAGTGCAACAACAGAAATGTCAGAGCTAGGTCTAGGACGAAAACGAAGATTTGACATCTGGTCTAGGGCTGTCACTTTTTATTCGATATTTGAATATGCAATCAAACATGACGTGACATATCCGTATTCAGATATAAATGAACCATCCGGATTTTAAAATGCCATGTTTAGCGCATTTTTTACAGTAACACCTTGTAATGGGAAGGAGGCTGAGAGTAAGACCGATGACGGCAACTGTGCGCAAGAGACGGAATCAAACTGGACTAACATGAACCTAATGTGCATGTCAAGATAGAATTATAGTTTGTATATAAAATGACATATTATTGTTTATAGTAAATATTATAGCAGAATAAAAAGCTTGTGTTAATACGTTCGCATTATGAAATAAGCATGTATGAAGATAATTTAATTATTTTTACAATACAATGTAAACTTTATATTAAACAACAACAGCATTTGTCTTTTCGGATTTTAAATGATCATGTGCTGACTGTCGCGCATCACATAGATGACAGAGTCAAGTGAAATCTGCTTAACTCAGCGGTAAGTTTTATTTCATCTCAAGTATCAAATGGTTTGTGCTCTCTATCATTAAAAACGGTTAAGCAAACAGCACGCGCAGAGATAATGCACTTGTCAATGACGGCTCACAAACACGCGGGATAGTCTATGTATGTGTGCTTGTTGTCAATGAGATTTCTTCTCACAGACTCAAGCGCGGGATATGTGTGCTTGTCAATGAAGCATTACACATTAAATCCGCGGAATTCCACTGAGTTTTCCGCCGAAATCTGCGGGCGCGGATTTCGTTTGGGCTTGGCTATATGCCTTACTCCTGCTGCTATTTAAGTTGTCACATGTTCTGAGTTGTTGTTATTCATAAGTTAATAACCTGCTGTTTCAAACATTAAGTAAAAAAAAGTAATGCAGACAGCCCTGTTTATGACTGTCACTGTTAATAAATTGAATCTCCATTACTTTTTTTTTTTTAATGTGCACGGGGGCACCTAGATATTCGAATATATTTGGATACATTGCATGATATTCGTTATCCATTCGAATTAGATTTTTCTCAAAAGTGACAGCCCTAATCTGGTCACACTTTGAATATTACAACAAGACCAAATGTAAACTTGTGGAGCAAAAAACGTTGGGAAAAACACCACCAACTTGAAGCGACATTTACAGACGACTCACACAGAAATACATGCCAAGGTAAGCACACACGCTAAGGTTATTTTATCATATAAACCACCCTGTTTTCGCTTAACTTTGAATACAATAGAAGTTAAAGTAAATCACCTCTGAACTGTATTTATTGTATTGGATTGTCTGAATTAAAACTGAGTAGGGATGCACCGATACCACTTTTTTGGAATACGAGTACAAGTACTTGCATTTCGGTACTTGCCGATACCGAGTACATGTATAAAAAAAAACATGATTTAAATTTACAGGTAACAGCTTTAGTCATATAATTTAACAAAAAAACAAAGGACTAGTTTTCCAGTTTGTTGTAAACTCTGCCTCTTTGGACAACACAAGAGGCATTAACCCCTTACACATCACTCAAATGTAGACATTTCTCAGACCGTGGTATCGATTCCAGGTATCGGGGGACTTTTAAAGAGTACGAGTACTTTAGAAAATGTGGTATTAAGGCCGATACCAGTATCGGTATCGGTGCATCCCTAAAACTGAGTATAAATATTCAATGTCCTCAAATGTAATTAATGTGTACTATTATAGGAAATGTTGTGGTGTTATATACAGTGTGCGTGTGTGGTTGTGTTTGTGCGCGTGTTGTGTTTGTGCGCGTGTTGTGTTTGTGTGCGTGTTGTGTTTGTGCGCGTGTTGTGTTTGTGTGCGTGTTGTGTTTGTGTGCGTGCGTTGTGTTTGTGCGTGCGTGTGTGAGCCAGAGATCTGAGGAGATTGGCAAGAAAGAAAACAACCTGATTCCCCATTTATTCACACTCACAGATACAGAAGACGGCTGATGACCATAAGCCAAGTGGAAATAAAGCGAGTGCAACCCAGCAGCAGGCCATCTCTACAGCTTTCCTAAGTTCTTCAAAGTACAAAACAGAATCAAAGGAACAACAGACCAAGGAGCAGGCCATAGCTAGATGGATTGGATGCACAGGTTTGCCAATCACAACAATTGAAGACGAGGACTTTATTCGAATGATGGAGATAGTAGATAGGAGACTAACAGTTCCAAAGAAAACTAAAATGAGCAATTTGATTGAAACACAGTATGAACATGAAAGACAAAAATTCAAAAAGAGACTTGCTGCTGTCCAGAGAGTATCCATTGGGCTTGACTTGTGAAAAAAGACTGACGGCCTCATTTCTTGCTATAAGCGCATGTTACTTTTGTGTTGAACAAAGTAAACCTGTACACATTGTTGGCCCTTGAACAATTAGCTCACTAACACACTGCACAGTCTATTAAGGCATGTGTGGACAAATGTATGCAAGAGTGGGCCATACCAAAGGAGAAGATTCTGACGGTAATAATGGACAACGGGAAAAACATGGTGCCTGCCTTTAAAAACATCACAGCAAAAGAAACCAGCTCTGAGAAGGACTCCCCTGGGTCCACAATGGAAAGTGACTCTGAAATTGATGACCAGCCATGTGTAGTTTAATTTTTTTAAGAGCTGGGCATAGATTAATCTAGATTAATCTCATACAAAATAAAAGTAATTTTTTGGATAACATATGAGTTTGTGCTGTGTGTAATTATTATGTATAAATACACACACATTCGTGTATGTATTTAAGAAACATTTACATGTGTATATATATTTATTTATATTTTTATATATTCTAAATTATATATAAATAAAAAAAGATATTTAAATAAAACATTTCTTAAATGTGTATATATATATATATATATATATATATATGTGTGTGTGTGTGTTTTAAAATATACATAATATTTACACACATCACAAACTTATATATTAGGCATAAAAAAAATAAGTTTGGTTCTGGTTGGTTGTCAGTTTAGGTCATGGGTCGGTAGGGAATTTATTTATTTATTTATTTTTTTCAGTGGCAGCAAGGGATAGGTAGGAAATTGTTAAATATTTAAATTGAATAGCGGATTAATTTGAGGTGACTTTGGCCATATTGCGTGTTTGTCTCACGCAGCGCAGAGCCACGTCTCCACGGAATATCTTTAATGGTGTGTGTGTGTGTGTACCTGGTAATTATCACGTTGTGGGGACCAATTGTCCCCACAAAGATAGGAATAGCAGTGTTTTTGTGACCTTGTGGGGACATTTTGATGTCCCCATGAGGAAACAAGCTTATAAATCAAACAAAATGATGTTTCTTGAAAATGTGAAGTAGTAGAAAGGTTTCTGTGATCGTTGGGGTTAAGGAATGGGGTAGGTAAGGGGAATAGAATATACAGTTTATATGGTATAAAATGCATTACATCTATGAAATGTCCCCACAAACCATGGAAACCAGAATGTGTGTGTGTGTGTGTGTGAGAGAGAGAGAGAGAGAGAGAGAGAGAGAGAGCAAGAGAGAGAGAGAGCAGGAACAGTAAATGCAGCTGAACGAATACACTGCGTTTTAAAGTAATAAAAATAAATAAATAACGAAACGCAATATGTGGAGGCCGGTGTTGAATCTGTCTAACTAGAATTAGTCTAACTTATGTGTGGGAAACACTGTATGATATGAAAAATATCTTACGTGAGCCTGTGGCTAAAGTATAAAAGTGGAACTCTTTAACAAATGTCATAATCAGGGCTTAACATTAACTATTTTGCTCACCAGCCAAAGTGGCTATTTGTTTTTCAAAGTTACTAGCCACTCAGCATTTTCACTGGCCAAATTTTTGTTGCTGGTAAAATAAATTTTATATGATTAAACTTGACCCTGGCATCCTAAAATGACTTTAATTCAAGCAAATTTACTTGCTAAATTAGATGCAGACTGAATTTCAAATGCAGTCTGACTACCCGAATTAAGACAACATTTACTAGCTGGTAGCTGGTATATCAGTATAGATTATATCATATATTTAGGTGCATGAAAAACATGCTAGTAAGTAAGGCATAAATAGATTTACTTTGAATGAATATATTAAAAGTGTAGCAGGGGTGTAGAAGAAACACTAATTCTAAACTGAAAAGATAAACACAAAACCCATCGACAACCACTTTAAATATTTATTAACAACAGCAGTAAATACTGTCAAGATATGTACATTAATTTTAATGTCAGCTAGTTTATGCAGATGTATTTTATAAGCTAAATGGTTTCTGATAAAAGTGATTTAAGACTTTTAATGACAAATGGCGAGAGGGCATTATTGTTGCATTAAAATGATGCGCGAACCTCTCAGCTGGTGGGTTTCCTTTGATTTCGTGTGCATTCAGGTATGCGCTGAATTTCTCTTCGCTCTTGCACTGAGAGTGTGCACGCAATTTATATCTCTTCAATCACTTCCATGCAATTTTTTTATCTTTCCCGAAGTGTGTATGCGCTCAGACTGCGTACTCTTTTGCATTCACAAATCCATCAGCTCTCACGCGCTCTCTGGAAGGTGACGCTTTGGTCCGCAACGCCCCGCTGATCGCGTGCGCGTCTCAACAAACGGTCTCTGTGCGTTGCGCTGGGTGCAGAGTGCTCATGGGAGTTGTAGTTTCCCAGTGTCGCATTGCGTATTGTTTATCATTTCGCATAACTTTTAAGAAAACTACAATTAAAAAATTATATTCAACCTGCCAAAGTGGCTAGTGGGATTGGCTGTCTTACCCGCCACGGCCGAAATCTACCCGCGTTTGGCGGGTGTTAATGTCAAGCCCTGATCATAATACCATAAATTCAAATATTGTAATTCACTTACTGCCAGCAAAAATTAGCCTTGGTTTGTGCTCTCTGGAAGAGAAAAGCCCACTTGCATATCGTTGTCCAGCTCGTCTTTTTTGGTCTGTAAGTTACAACTTTCGGCGGGAGCAAAAGATCACGTTGCTGTGCACGAAACAGCATCTCGAATGCACACCAAAAGTGACCAGTGCCTTTGTAAGTGACGACAACGATCTGTGAACTATTGTGTTAACGACCGTGTAGCTGCTTTATTTGTTGCTGGAGGACGCGTGCTTTACAAAAACGTTGCTGTACTAAAAGGTAAATTATAGTTAGCCTCAAAGTTTTTTTATTTGTGTATTTATTTAATGTGTATTATTTCTTCCCTAAGCTCAATAAAATAAATTTGGGTCGCACATAAATTGGCAGGGTCGGTCGGAAACCGGAACCAAACAAATTTTTTTTTTATGCCTTATGCAAAAAAAACTCTTATTTTGTATGAGATTAATCTAGATTAATCTATGCCCAGCCCTATTTTTTTACATGACAGTAAATTATCACATGAATGATTTCCCCCCCTGCCACATACTACATCAGGTTTAGACTTATTTGGTTGTCTTTTCTTGTTATTAGGTACCATCATGTCGACATGGAAATGGACCGGACACCGTGCGTGGTGCATACCATACAATTTGTGGTCCACATGTTGCAGAAAGAGACAACTGTTAAAAAAGTCCTCTATAAAGCAAGGTTTGTGGTAAAACTCTTTCATAAGTCCTCAGTTGCAACACAGAGGTTATTGGACCAGTGTGGTGTTATTGTTGTAAATGACTGCCCCACATTCTGGTCAAGCACATTCAACATGGTCACACGACTACTCACAGTCAAAGATGCAGTCTGTCAAATCACAAATGACATGGGATGGGACAGTTTGCTTACAAGTGAGTGGCAAAAGCTTTCATCATTGCATGACCTACTGCTGCCGTTTGCGGAACACACTAAAACTCTCCAGAGTGACACCACATCTATGTCCCTAGTTGTTCCTACTCTTTTTGATCTGCTGAGCCACCTAACTGAATTTGCAGAGAAAACTCGGTACAGAGACCTCGCCACTCTTGCAGAGAAAATGAGATCAAATCTGAACCAGCGTTTTGCTTGCCTTTTGGATAAAACCGATGAAAAGTTCTCAGCACTTGCAGCAGCCTGCTTTGTCAATCCAACTGTCTGTGAAATCCTCGTTAATGTTGACGTGGCTGATGGAAAATCCATGAACTGCTGAAACAGGCAGAATACTATGTGGTCAAATGCACTTTCCCACACACAAGACATGAGGACCAGTATGAAGATGATGCGGAAGAAAAGGTTATAGATGAACAAGAAGCAGCGACATCCTCAACGCAGCCGGTGTTTAGGTTCCTCTCAAAATGCCGCACAACAAGGCCTAAACAGAAAACCTCTGCAACCAGCATCAGGCAGCAGATCATCAAGTACAAGGAAGAACTTTCACATCCTATCACTGCAGACACAGGAACAGACTTCTGGCTGGAAAAGAGTGACAGTTTTTATCACAGTTTAAAACCTTTTGCATTAGACTTGTTGGCTATACCAGCTTCTCAAGCTTTTGCAGAGAGGGTATTTAGCATCACAGCTGACCTTACAAGAGGACGGCGCAACAGAGGAAGGGTCACATTGGAGCGAAGTGCTTTCCTTAAAATGAACATAAACAAATAGAACTGTTGTAATAGGGCTGTGTTGAAAAAATCGATTAACCCATTCTGAATCGATTTTGATATTATTTTCTTAAGATCGATCCGTAACTCATAGGATAGATTAAATAATTAATAACTTAAATTTGTTTCTAATCATATTATTAGAAATGTGTATTTATGCTTATACAGCTAAAACGAATACTAATGATGCATCGCACAAAACCAAAATAAACTTTAATTGAAGTTAAGCTGTGTTTAAAGGTTTAAGTTTTTAATAATTATTCTAAGTTACATTTTGATTCAGCATGTCTTAGACAAATACACAAAAAAGAGCAGTATACGTCTAGAACTCTTGTTCTCATTTGCATCTCATAATGTACACCTTATATCATGAGATGACATCAGTGGAGCTCTTTTGACTACAAACTATTCACATACACCAGGGCTATTCAAATCTTACCATGGAGGGCCGGAGCACTGCAGATTTTAGCTCCAACCCTGAGCAAGCTAATCAAGGTCTTCATGATCACTAGACAATCACAGGTAGTTAGGTTTGATTAGGGTTGGAGCTAAACTCTGCAGTGCTCCGGCCCTCCAGGGTAAGATTTGAATGGCCCTGACATACACAAACTAGAGCCCTACACTGACAAGTGATGCGATTCAATGTGCAAAATCTCTGTGCCCCTGGAAATGATTGTCGTTTGTTTTGCTGCTTTATTTGTCTTTTAAATGTCTTTTATACAACACATTTGTGTGTCCAGGTGACCTATTTATTTTCCTCCAGGGTTTCAATGTTAGTGGTGCAAATTTCACTTAGATGGTAATATACTGTAAGTCAGCAGGGCTCGCAAAATTTTTAAATCCCTGGTAGCCCTTTGGGCAGACACTCTTTCATTTTTGGTAGCCCGAAAAGAATACAACTAGCCCGAATAAAAAATACACTGTTTAATGTAGAATATTGATAAATCCTGGATTTCCATGTAAGCCAACTATTTCTGCCCATCCCCAGCTAACAATTTGGTTCCCAAAACGTCCCCCTAACATTAGTTTTTGGTTTCTAGAATGTTATTTTTCAAGGTTTTTGTTTAATAGCAAGAAATTTTTTCTTAAAGAAAATAAACATTCCCCTAATGTTATTTTTAGGTTATTTTAACGTTTCCCTAACGTTAGAATAGTTGAATTGTTATATTACTGAAATATTATATGAATGTATTATAACACAGGTTATTTTTAATATAATTTAAAATAATTAAATACCTCAACACATCACACATTGTATTTAGATAACATAGTATTTTATCAAATATATAAACAACCACTTTAACACAATACAGAAGACTTAAAACAGATATTTATTAAAAAGGAATAAACATTTAATTCCCTTTAGGTTAATAGATCTTACCATAGCCGTTTATTTTCGCTAGAATAATGTTAGACTCTGAGGTAAAACGAAATTATAAATAAACATTATATTCGCTTTAGGTAAACATATCTTACCACTGCTGTTTAGTCACCTATCAAAAGCTTCTAACATTATATTCTCATAATAGCGTAGACGTGTCAAATCGATCGGAAATCCCTCAAATATATTTTCCTTCTCACATATTTAAGTTACTAACTGAAGAAAGAAAAAAGAAACGCTAAAACAATGTTAGTCTATGAGGTAAAAATTAAATAACGTTTTTATTTTTAAATGACTTGAGTTCGCGCTAAGCACAAGAACAAGCAGGTGCTCGTGAAAAGCGAAGCCGGGAGAGGGTCGCGCGCATTTCAGACGTGCATATTAAAGGATGGGTTTATTTATGCTTTCACTTCATTTCCTGACAGTTTCACTTGTTATGTGAGGATAAAGACTGACAAGAAGACGCGCGGCCGAAATACATACAATATAATTACCTAACGAAATCTGAGATAAAGCAAAAACATTAAATTATTATTTCCTCCCCAAGATAGCCCGACGGGCAGGGCGGAGATACATTTCGGTAGCCCGACAGGATTTCACAATAGCCCCGGGACGTCGGGCTAGCGATTTTGCGAGCCCTGGTCAGACATAGCTACACTGTAAACAACCAAAAAACAACAGTGACATGCATTCATATTTTATTTTTGTAGCCCGGTTGGTAAAGCATCACATCTGCAATGCAAAGGTCATAAGTTTGATCCCAGAAAAGCATTTATGACCACAAAACCAGTCATAAGTCAAAAGGGTATATTTGAAGCAATAGCCATGTGTCAAAATAAAGATTTTTTTATAACAAAAATCATTAGGATATTAACTCTTTCACCGCCAGCGTTTTTTAAAAAAAGTTGCCAGCCAGCGCTTTTCATGATTTTCATCAAGGTTTAATGCCTTCCAGAAAATGTTCTTCTTTAAATATATAAACATACAATATACCAAATGAAAGAACAGACAATCTGCTTTCAAACAAAAAAAAAACGTTTCATCCTACCTTTAGTAGTTCTTTTGCAATCAGCTTTTGAATATGGGTAGGTTTTGCAAAAACACCATATTTTGAGCAAAAAGCAGAGATAATTCCATTTTTATGACGGACTTTTCATAGAGATCCCATTCAGAGCGATCTTTAAAACAGACATGGACATGCAGCAGCTTGCCATAGAGCAATACTTCCGGTTTTAAAAAGTTGCGGAAGGGCGCCACCTGGTGGATAATAGCGGTATTGCGGAAAGACGGAAAATCTCGTCATTGGCGGGGAAGCGTTTTCTCTTAATTGACGAGATATCACAATAATTTAAGGATGTTGCATATAATCCCTTAAATGGTTCTTTTAGGTAAGGGTAATCGTTAAATGTTTCATGACAGCGACCCAGGTTTGTTGTTATAAAATACTATTGTTGCCATGGAGATGCAACAGAAAAAACTTAAGTGTTTTTTTGCAACACCCATAAGTTTAAGGGAAAATTACACCTAAGGTACTTTATGCAACCAGGACGTGGCCTTTAAAAATGCGTGTCATAGAGAGCAGAATGCCGTGAGCACTTCCGAAATTCTGTCAGATCCCGCAGAAAGGGGGTTCGGTGGGGGACGCAGGAAATACAAAAACCTGTAGATGGCAGTCATGTTTCAAGTAAGGCCATACTGACGACAATATGTGTGCTCGCATATGCTTTAAGCATACTATACAGGGAGTGCAGAATTATTAGGCAAGTTGTATTTTTGAGGATTACTTTTTTTATTGTACAACTACAGTGCTCTTGGTCAATTTAATGTTAACAAACCCTTAAATCTGAACATTTAAGTAGTAAAAGTGAAATTTTGGCTTTCTTAAGATAATATTTCTATGTACATCATTATTAGGCAACTATTAGTGTGCAGAATTATTAGGCAACTAAATTAAAACAAAGATCTTTTCAAAATTTTACCATCTCACTTGTTTTTTTCACCTGTTAAAGTGAGAATAATAAACAAATTCTACATTTACAAAAAGAAAATAATAAAACAATAAAAAAAAAAAAATATATAGACTCAGTGACCAATATAGCCACCCTTCTTTTTGATAACAGTCACAAGCCTTCCATTCACGGATTCAGTCAGTTTCTTGATCTGGTCTGAACCAACATTTTGTAGAGACGCAACCACAGCCTCCCAGACACTGTTTAGAGAGGTGTACTGTTTACCTTCACTGTAAATGTCCTGCTTAAGAGGGGATCAAAAGGTCTCAATAGGGTTTAAGTCAGGTGAAGAAGGGGCCATGTCATTAGTTTTTCATCTCTAAGGCCTTTACTGGCCAGCCATGCAGTGGAGTACTTTGATTTATGTGATGGAGTGTTGTCTTGTGCTTTAGAGAGGTAATAGCAGAAGGAACACAGTCTTAAAGGCCAGAAACCTTTAAGGCCAGAAACCTATCTGGCAAAGTCTCAAGTGGCTCGAACGGAGCCAACGAGAGCCCATCCAGCCAACCACTAGGTCCCAAGTTGGCACCCTAGTGCGGCTAACAGGTCTCAACCTGCGAGTGCCACAAAGAAAGCGAGCCACTTATGGGTGTCTTCCCACTGATTAGCCTTCCACAAGAGTATGGTAGGCAGAAACTGCTGCCGTTAAACCTTAATGGTGGAAGGAGTAAACTCAGAAACGCTCCTGCAGAAAACCTCAGAACTACATCGACCGGGCAGTAAACTGGGTCTGTCAGATGAGGTGAAAATTTCCCACTTAAGGGAATAAAGTTTCCCCGTGGAAGGACAAACACAACCAGGGGGGGAAAGGCATACAGATGTAGCCTCGGCCACACCTGTACCATGGAAAACCACAGTGGGTAAAGTGTGGTGTCCTGGGATGCAAACAGATCTACCTCTGCGCGTCCAAACCTTTTCCAGATGTGGTTCACCACATCTAGATGAAGTCTCCACTCCTATCGGAGATGTCTGTTGTCTCGAAGGGGCATCTGCCACATTCATGTGGCGTGGTATGTAGACTGCCCTCAGAGAGTCCAGAAGTGTATGGTAGGCAGAAACTGCTGCCACCTATACCTTAAAGGTGGAGTAATGATAAGGTCTCCACAACCTCAGTTAGTAGCATGACATTCTTCCAAAGGAGTATGGTAGGCAGAGACTGCTGCCACCTAAACCTTAGGGTGGAAAGAGTTAACCCAGCAGAGAATTGCTCCTGCAGAAACCTCAGTACCACGTCAACGGGCAGTTGACTGGGTCTGTCAGGTGAGCTGAGCACCGAAAGGTGAAGTTTCTCTACTTTAGGGCATAAGCTTCCTCGTTGAGGGAGCTCTGAAGTAATCATCTGGTTCCCACAACCTCATTCGGGAGCATGAGTTCCTTCCAAAGGAGCATGGTAGGCAGAGACTGCTGCCACCTAGACCTTAAGGGTGGAAGGAGTTAAGCCAGCAGAGAATTGCTGCTGCAGAAACCTCAGTACCACATAAACAGGGCAGTTGACTGGGTTTGTAAGAGGAGTTAAACACCAACAGGTGAAATATTCTCCACTTAAGGGCATAAAGCTCTCTTGAGGGTTGTCCAGACGAGATATGAGGTCCTTCTAGAAGGAGTATGGTAGAGGCAGAAACTGCTGCCACCTAAGCCTTAAGAGTGGAAGGAATTAAGCCAGCAGAGAATTGCTCCAGCAGAAACCTCAGTACCACATAAACAGGGCAGTTGACTGGGTCTGTCAGGTGAGCTGAACACCATGAGGTGAAGTTTCTCCACATAGGGCCTAAGCTCCTGATGGAGCTCTAGAGTAATCATATGGTCTCCACAACCTCAGTTGGGAGCAAGACATCCTTCCAAAGGAGTATGGTAGGCTTCCACCTAAACCTTAAGAGTGGAAGGAGTTAAACCAGCAGGGAATTTCTCCTACAGAAACCTCAGCACCACATAAACAAGGCAGTTAACTGGGTTTGACAGGAGTAAAATATGGTCTCCACAACCTCAGTTGGGAGACCTGAGCCTACGAGCCTGGCCCCCTCAGAGGCCAAACCGACAGGCCATATCTCTGGCAAGCTTCCTCCAGAACTTCTGTGGCAGACTGATTGTGGAAAAGAGAAAGCCACATTGGGCAGTGTGTGCGGTCCTGAGACGCAAACAGATCCACCTCTGCGTGTCCAAATCCTCTCCAAATGGGGTTCACCACATCTGGTCTCAACTCCCTAGCAATGGGTGTTGCCATACAGGGCATCTGCCATATTCAAGTGGCCTGGGATCTAAATTGTCGTCAACAAGCACAGTTTGTCCAGAGACCACAATGCCATTATCCCAAAATCAATAATGTAGTGATTTTGGACCTCTCTGCCTTCCATACTGTACTCCAACCTGTGGGGAGTGCGTCTGTTGTCAGTGTCATACGCCAGTAGCACGCACCCAAAAACAGGCCTTAGAATGGAAACCAAGGTTTTCTCCACACCACCAGAGCACGCAGGCAACGATGCATGACTTTGATAGCAGATCTCCTTAATAATTTATTAATCAACCACTAATGTGATGTCTATCTGGAGAAGCACATGATGGCTCCTCAGATCTGGAAGGAAATGGGACTCCAACCCATACCACCATCATTTCCAAGGCAATTTCAGTGCCATATCCGATGATGAGTGTTACAACCCTTGAGTCAAGGGAAGCACAAACACAAGGGACACACGAAAACCAATTTTATAAACTCAAAGTAATATTTATTTAAGTACAAAGAAATAGGAAAATAAGTAACAAAAGTGAAATGATAAAATTTAAATAAGGGAATCCAAAAGAAACCCCAAAGCAAACAAACAAAAATTAAAGTCTCTCCAATCCAAAATCCAGGCCTCTCTGGTTCAGTGGTTGATCTTTTAAAGGAGTGTAAGCACAAGCACAGGTGTTTCCAATTGACTGCCAATTTAAGTAATCAGTGGCAAGGATTCCAAACAGCAAAGAGGCCCAGCAGCAATTCCCAAACCCAACAGCAGAGGTTGTCACATCCCTCCCCATAAGACAGGGATTCCCACAAGATCCCTGTAACAAAGCAAAACTCAGTTAACGATCACCATATAGTACATACATGCTCAGGACCAAGGACAGCTCCTAAGAACACAAAAAAAGAATACATAGGATTCTATATATTAACATGCATCGGGAGCGCGTGACAACGCATCAGCTACCACATTTTCTGATCCTCGAATGTGTCGAATATCCAGGCAGAAAGATTGTTGAAACAAAGACCACCGAACCAACCTCTGATTTGGACACTGCAAAGAATTCAGAAAAGTTAATGGATTATGATCCGTATATATAACAATTGGTGAACTGGAATTCAAATAAACAGCAAAATGCTGTAAAGCCCAAATAAGGGCTAACGCTTCCTTTTCGACCACAGAATAGTTAAGCTGATAGGAGTTAAATTTTCTTGAAAAAAAACTAACTGGATGGTCTACTCGGTCCACATCAGACTGCTGAAGGACAGCTCCAGCCCCCACGTTACTAGCATCCACGTGCAACGTAAAACGATCCTCAAAACACGGAGCCTTAAGCACGGGCGCTGTGCACAACAAAGACTTCACATTCCCAAAAGCCAATTCACAGCTCTGAGACCAGACAAACTTTGCCTTGCCCTTTAACAAATCTGTAAGTGGTGCTACGACGGTAGAAAAATTCCGACAAAAAGATCGATAATATCCAACCAATCCTAGAAACCTCATAAGCTCTTTCTTTGTTGATGGGGAAGGAAAATAAGTAACAAAAGTGAAATGATAAAATTTAAATAAGGGAATCCAAAAGAAACCCCAAAGCAAACAAACAAAAACAAAAGTCTCTCCAATCCAAAATCCAGGCCTCTCTGGTTCAGTGGTTGATCTTTTAAAGGAGTGTAAGCACAAGCACAGGTGTTTCCAATTGACTGCCAATTTAAGTTATCAGTGGCAAGAAGGATTCCAAACAGCAAAGAGGCCCAGCAGCAATTCCCAATCCCAACAGCAGAGGTTGTCACATGAGTTTCAGCGATTTTGATCCTTTTGGCTTTCCATAATCGCAACAACCTGTGAGGGACGCGTCTGTTGTCAGCGTCACACATCGACAATGCGCACCCAACACAGGACCTTGGGACAGAAGCCATGGCTTTCTTCCTGTTACCAGAGCATGCAAACAACGGTGCGTGACTTTGATCATGCGAGACGGGTTTCCCCTCTGGGAAAACCCTCCCGTGTTGAATGGAGACATAAGCTCGATGTAAGGAATCAGTCCTCGGATCTGACTGCATCACAATCGGTTTCAGTAACAGCATAGAACTGAGCCGCATCACTGAACGATTCCCCTCCTTTTGGAACAATAAAGTAAAGGCTGTAAGCTGTCATTTCTCTCATGTGGAGGTTCTACAGCCTCTTGCACAAGAATGTAGCCATGCTCCACTACTAGAGCCAGCTGTATGCAGGTGAAGGTTAGTGGCGGCTGCCTGTCGTACTACGCACCAAAGGGAAGCAGGCACCATAAATGAGGTGTTAGCTGCTTTGTTTCAATAAGAAAGTGAGTGCCACGAACGAAGACGTCACCCGCCTCAGTAGATGAGGGTCTCGAATTGTAACACACAAAATCATTATCTGAATTTATTTATTTATGTTAATGCTGCTATGATGATCAAAAACATACCATTAATAAATAAGACAACAGTCTGATGGGTAGTCATCTCCTTTTGTAAGCTACTTGTAGTAGACCATTATTATGGCTACAACATTACGTAATGTATTCTGTGTTGTTATTTATCTCTAATTATTAATTAGAATGATGTCAAATTCAAAAAAAAAAAAAAAACAATACTAGTGACATCTGCTAGGGAAAATAATTCAATAGACCTAATATTAGAATACCAAATTCAGTAAACCTTATAAATTAATTTTACTATGTGTAGGCAAGCATACGAACACACGCAGTGTGTTAAATTACACGCTAACATTAAGTGTTTTCGTTTTATAAAGCCATTATAAAGAAAACGTTTTTTTGATTGGTTAAACTATATATATATATATATATATATATATATATATATATATATATATATATATATATATATATATATATATATATATAAACTATATTAAGCATTTTATAATGTCCCTTCAGAACATAACAAGAGTATGCTTAGCATTTAGTTTTACAAACATGTTCAACGTATGGTTCAAGGAACAATATTTGAGCGTATATATTTGTGCTGTGTGATGATAACAGTGGCCAATCAGGAAAAGTGAATATGTTAACATAAAAGCTAAAGCCTCATTTGCATGAAAGAAAGTTTTAAAATTTGTTTTGAATTAATTTACTCCTGAGGCCAAGGTAGGTGTATTGCAAATATTGACCTCAATCAGAAAACCACGTCCCATTGTGGGTGCAGTGATTCAAGTACATCTACACTAGTCAACATTTGAAGTGGATCAAAACAATTCATAAAAGTTGCCTTAAAACCAATACACAATACCCATTATTGTTTAAGGGCAACTTGATGAACTTTTTTGATTCACTTCAAACGTTGACTAGAATACTTTGGTAATCATTTCAAAACAGTATTTACTAAAAAAAAATTTAACATCAGGTATTAAATGTGTTTTCCAATTTACCTTATTTTGATACTTAAAATAAGTTATACATTTTTGGCAGAACAGTTGCTTTAATTAACCTAATGAAAGATGATGTTCAGTGACTCTGTGTTGTTAACAGTGCCACCTGCAGGCTGGAACAGGTATTGTACTGATATTAGTTTTAAAGAGGTAATTTACCAAAACATTTTAAATTCTGTCATAATTTTCTCATCCCCTTGTTGTCATAAACTTGTATGAATATCTTTTTTTCTGATGAACACAAAAGAAGATATTTTGATAAATGGTGGTAAGCACACAGCTGGTCGCATATGCGACCTTTTGAAATGCCATTGCGACCCTAATTTTTAATAGGTCACAAATGCATCCCTGATCATTTTTGTACCTATATGTTTTAGGCAATATGCTATGATTTACTTTAAGCATTTATTAAAACAGAAATGTGTATTTTAAGAATACGTTTTATAACATGCTCTGAGCCTTCAACACGGTGAGCTTTCACATGCTTTCTGTTTCTCAATGAGGTCTGTGTCTGAACTTGAGCAGAGGTCTTCACGGAATACCCGAGACCCGTGCGGTTCCGGGTTTATATTTTGAATGGTCAGTCGCATCGGGGTCGGTCCTAGTTTAATTACTTCGGGTTCCAAGTAATTAATATTTTGTGTAAAACCCGAGTCGATCGGAAAACGGCCGCGAGCGCTATCGCGTTAAAGCTCGAGGGCAGTTTCAGCGTGCCTCCGGTTTCTATGACGATCACATCTGGCTCTTGTTACGACCACACGCAGCATTTTCTTTCTCCATTTTTTATAATCTTATTATTAAACCATATCTTTTCGAAAAAGTTTGCACAGATGTGCTATAAAAAAGCAATGCTAATGAACGAGCAAAGCTCAAGCTGACTCAAGATATAAAAAAAATGCAAAGCTGTAAGTAAAGTCACCTGTCACCGGTCGCGAGTAGACTTTTAAATCTGAAATAATGAGTGAATTAAGCTTTTTTAATCGGTAAGAGAGAAATAGAAAGACAGAGCAGAAACAGTTAAAGTGCCTATCTGATAGAAATTATACCATCATAACACCAGTTACATTTATAATCTATAGACCTGCACTATCTATTAATATACTATACATAGTAGAGCTGTAATCGGGCCTTAAAAGTTAGACAGAATTCAACAGAATTCGTCCGGAACCCGAAAGTACATTTTAATTGACAGCTTTTTTAAAGCCCGAACCCGTTTACCGCCCGACATTATTTAAATGTGCGCACATACACAGCTTTCGTCAAGAATGAGTAATTTACACAGGTTTTAACATTATTTATTTATGACTAACTAGGCTGCACCCCACTTGGAAGTTAAAACAAAGAAATAAAATAAGTCATCTGTAACATCGTAACATCTCACTCTAAATAGGCCTATGCAATACACTATAAATAGGCCAACATGCCAATACAAATAATTATTTCTTAACGAATTAAATTAAGATAATACATTCTGAATTAAGATGGGTATTTGGCAATAACAAAATTAAGATAAAGGCTCCGCGGGATTTGCTTCGGCACTTCTCTCCATTAATATCCTCTGTCTAAATTATGTATTTAAGACTCAATTAATATTTAGTTATAAATTGAAAAACCTTTACTCACCAAGATTAGGCTACATGTTTTTGTTGAGGAAAATTATTAAATCCACTGCGCTGAGGCGCGCGGTCCTGCGCTTACTGATAGTACATCAAGCAACATTGAACTTGACCGCTCATTTACTACGCAAAGCCAGAGCGCAAGCCCGGCCCGAGTCCATGTAAAATGTTAGAAATGAAGCCCGAACCCGACCGAACCCAAATAAAGTTTGGGGTGGTTAGATTAACAAACTATAATGTGAAATTAATATTAATGTTCAATAAATCAAAGTGTCACACCCAGGGGCTGGCTATGGTTTGGCTAGAGCCATGCCCCTTTTTAACTTCCACCTCGAGGAGGTCCCCAAAGCCAACCCAATGACCAGACAACAACGAGGATAGGTAAGTATAAAAATAATCTTTATTTATTTAAATATTTAAAATGACTTGGGGAAATGGGAAAAGGGTAATTAAAACTAAGATCTCCGGCTCTGCCCTCCAGGTAGGCTGCGGCCAAGTGAGTGACAGAAAGAGGGGGGGGGCAACGGGGGTCCAGGGCACTTTAGACCAAGGGGGGGGGTAGAAATCAGGCTCCTGCCTGTCCCTTCTATCCGTGGCGCCCTCCTTTTCTTTCCTGGAGGCAGAGTTAAAAGCAGTATGAGTGTCGAAGTTATTTTCCTGTCTGCGTACCTGGATTTCTCCTCGCGGGGACTTCACCGCACGTGCTTTTACAGTTCCCTATCGTGTCGTTCACTCTTCTTTTCTCTTTCTCCACAGGCAGCGGCTGGGACACAAAGACACAGTTATCTGACTGGGATGGCTCTCACCTCTTCGCTGGCTACAGCTCCCGGTAAGTACAGGTTTCACACAGTTCGTTCTCTTGGTGCTTACTCTTTTTCTCCACAGGCAGCGGCTGGGACACAAAGACACAGTTAATCTGACTTGGATGGCTCTCACCTCTTCGCTGGCTACAGCTCCCGGTAAGTACAGGTTTCACACAATTTGTACTCTTGGTGCTTACTCTCTTTCTCTTTCTCCACAGGCAGCGGCTGGGACACAAAGACACAGTTAATCTGACTTGGATGGCTCTCACCTCTCTGCTAGGTGCAACGTACAGTAAGTACGGAATTAGCAATAGTGGTTCCTCTCGTGGTGCTCCTCACGTGCCAGTCGTGTACAGCGCGTTCTCCGTCTCTGTCAATCAACGGCTTAAAGGGGTTAGTATACGAATTTTCAAGGTGGCGGACTTATAACAATTGGTCTTTATGATGTGTCAGATGGGGCAGCAGTTCCTATGTTGCGCTGGGGCGATCCCTCTCGGCGAGCTCGATGGTTGCAAAGGGGCGGACGTCACAACGTCTCACCAGGTCGAGCGCTGCCCTCTCCTCGCTACCCGTTGGGTGATCGAACACTGGACAGGGGCGCCCCTTTGTAGAGACCTCGGGACGGCGGAGTTCCTACACCTCTCTCTCTGCAACAGTAAATACGACACAGATAAAGCATCAACAATAGTGGCCCCTGCTCGTACTCACACAACTGCCAATTTTCCTGTTCTTCACCGCCACTCTCCAATCCGCCCAATGTTCCGACGGGAAGTCGTTCCGGGGCACCACACCGTTACTTTAGGGCCTGAAGCACGTTCACAACATATATGTACTGGTTTCTCTAGGACCGATAGCCTCTTCGTCCTTCCTCGACTAAGTGAGTGAAGGCGGGGGTTCGTCTGACAAGACACACAGCAATGCACAGCAATCCACAGCAATACACAGCACCACGTCAAAGTGAAAGTTACTACAGCACAAGAACTCACCCACCACACTCAGGTGTACACAAAGGACGCCCGTCTTCCTCCACTTCGCTCGGATCGGATCTGGCGATGAATAATACGGCCTAGTTGATCGTTTCGTCACCGTGACTGCTTCAGTAAATGCTCCTTCGGCTCACCCACCACACTATCTTAGGGGTAGGGCCGCCCTCCCTCTCCTGGAGGTATCCGGTATAAATGCAAGTTAGTATACAATACGTTTTCAATAGAATATTGGTACTCACGACTTATTTCAATTTCTTCGTCCCACTATTCTCTGCTTCAGTTCACGCTGTAACACGCCAACCACACTGACAGGGCGACTCTTTCCCCGACCGGGTTATACTGCAACTTCCGGTAACTCACAATCTTTCCACAGGTATGTACTCACATCGACGCCGTTTTCTTCTCCCTTGTTTTGTCTCAGTGTACAACGTGTTCCGATCGTTCCTCAACCTTTAAGGTTCACGATGTCCTCACCAACATGCAACTTCAGCCTGAGAGAGAGTTAGACAGCCACCAGCAGCGCACCAGACGAGCACAACACAGCGCTTCAACACACCAAAAACTGAACTCCAAACTGTGATTTAAACTGGTCTTAAGTACTGCCCTGTATAGCGTGTCCTCCAATCGCCAGCCGCTCCTCCTAACTGCACACAGCTGCGCTCGATTTGTTGATTTTTTTCCCTCGTGGCACTACCGGAAGTCCGGTGTCTATCTTTCCCAGTCCGGGTGGAAACTTCCGGGCAGAACCAAACTTCCCCAATTTTTGGTTCCGCCCCTGAAAAGATCGTCACCTTGTGACAAAAGTATTGTGTTGTGTCACACATTTTTAGTTCTTTGTCACATGTATAGTAGACCATTTTTTGTCGGTGGGTAATGATTGCCCTTTTCACCAGCTACCACCACAAGTACATTTTTGATCTGTGGGAAACACTGCAACGTTAAAAAAACAATACGACATGTGGTTTAAAAGATGGCAAGTAAAATAAAATTAAAAGCACATCTGTATGCAATACAGTTTTATTATTGTTCATTATTATTCATAATATAATATAACTAATTTGTGCGACCAAATCATGTTTTGCGCCAATAACTGAAAAAGTTAGTAGCGCAAGTGCCACCAGTGGAAAAGGTTAGTGTAGTTCCCTGCATAGACCAACCCAATGTCCACACTGATCCACTGTAGGGGAGATTGGGTATTGGCCCTGTCCCAAACGCACTTCATGTGGACTTTCGGTCTCGTGGTCTTAAATTGCGCGTGCTCGCTTAGTCTACGAGTCCGTAGGGTGTCCTATCTGTCATTTTTATGCTTTGAAGTGAGCTCATTAGCGCCACCTTTGCCCCGTAGATGTGGTCTTCAGGGAAGCCTCCACTGCAGCAGGCTTTGCGCACTTTACCAACCAAGAAGTCCTTGCGAAAGAGCATACAGAGCAATCAGACCAATCATACGACGGAAGGGAGGAGTTCACACTCACGGGCAACTTCTCTACTTATTACAAGTCTGTCCCAAAATACGACTCCGGTGCACCCACGTGGACTCGGATCAAGGGTCCCTAAAGTCTGCACTACATGATGTCATCAAAGTATGGACTCTGAGGAGGACCGCAAGTCCGGAGTGTGCCATTTGGGACAGGGCCATAGTTGTAACACGGTGAGAGTTGCAACACTACCATTTCCATGAATCAGGGATGAGATAGGAGTCATGTGACAGTTTCAGTTTTTTCAGACTTCCTTTATGATCCCACATGGAGGTGTTGCTGTCTGTGTTGCCATCTCTCCTGAAGTTAAAGCCAAAAATCAAATTTTGAGATAAGAAAGTAAAAAATATAACAAGATAATATTTTTATTAATACTTCTACTGTTGTAGATAATGTTGTATAGTTATATCTGGTCAAACTTTAGTTTCTCAGGTAAAAATTGCTGTATCAACCTCCTGCTAATTTCAAAGCACCATGCTAATACAGCTAGCTAAACAAAGGGTGACAGTGGTGGGGTAGGATGTTACGCGTGTTTGGAAAGTTTTACAACCATCCCCTTACATATAAATAAGAACATTTGTGTGATTTTAATAATTCTACAGAATGCCTATAACTTGGGTGAGAAAAACAGATCGTGGAGTCGATTCCACTCTTTTAAAAAGAGCAGAATAGGAAGTTATGAAAGGAAAGTCTGGCAGGGCAGTGGCAAAATTCCACGGAATCTGCAATGTCACCTTGAACAGATATTGGCTGAAATATAAAAAACTGAAACACCAGGGATTGAGAGGCCTTCCTAGTGTAGGATACTACAGTCCTCACCAGGTCTTCACCAGGGTGCAGGAGGAGACTTTGTCTCAGTATATAAGCCACGTGAGGTGAGCATGATGGATAAGCGTCCTGAGAACTGGGTAGAAAAGGCAAGATTTAAGACCTCTTAATTTGTATTGGACCTTTCATGCAAACTCATTTTATTCATCATTCACAAATATTAAATTATTTAAAATCTGGTAAAAGTTAAATAAATACCAACACACACATTTAGAAAAATAATGAGTCTCTACTCATACATCATGTTATGATGTCTTTAAGGTCAGAAAGTTTGCTTGTCAACTCGTGGTGTATTCAACATACAGAATCCACAAACCTGCAGTGAGAAGAAAATGGCAGGGCCTGATTGGTTTAGCTCATTTATGAAACGGAACCTTAGACTTTCAGTGAGGAGTCCGCAGGCAACTAGCCTTTCAAGAGCCACCAGTTTCAATCATGCTAATGTGGAACTCTCCTTCAATCGACTTTGTTTGTTCTTGTCACCATTGTGACATATAGACGGTTTCATCGGACGCACGTGATACACGTCTGGATCCTAACTTTACTTCCGGTTTCGTTTTTTTAATGGTCTGACTAGTTGCTAAACGGATCTCTTGAACAAATGCCTCGTCAAAAATAAAAAATGTTTTGGTTTCCTAGGTAATCTATGTGTTTTTTTTTTTTGCTTGTTATATAAATAAACTACGTTTAACACTAGAACAGCCATGACGGTCAAAATGACCGTTTTGAAATTTATATTTACAATAACTTTGTTAATTAAAAAAATACAATCTTGCTGGTTTGTGACTTTTCCTAAAAGTGTTTGTATTTTTACTTACAATAGATTTTATATAAATTACACAAAAGGCAAAGAAAATTTGACCATTTCTACCTATTTCAGCCATATCGGTCATATTGACCGCTCTAAATTTCGCGCAATTCTATTGTCCTTTCCTGCGGTTTATTTTCTCTGTCAGCGTCTCCAGTACTATTAGCATATGCTTGTTTGCTTACAAATGCAAATTATTGGAAAACAAATTATTATTGCCTTTTAAAAAATAGGTTTATAAAGAGTTTATAGGGAGCGTTTTAGAAATGTGATAATAATAAAATGAAGAGAAATATGACTGCTGTTACAGCGACCTTTCCTGGGTGCAAGACAACAGTTCATCCTCATCAAAAATGAGTCAGAGTCCTTACCGAGGAAAAAGATGCGGCTACCTTCATCGGAGATTAGGGATCCAGATGTTTCATTCACATCTGACAAGCTTGCGGCTGCCCTGCTCTCCGCTATGCACCGATGTCCTATCGAGTGCTGCTCTCCGCAAGTTATATTCACTAGTTCTGCTGGTCATATTATTATTATTAGAATATTACTATTATTATTATTATTATTAGGACCGTCTTTCAGTCAACTGAACGTCCAGGGAGAAGGCAGAGCCTTGTCCTGACTGAAGCTGCTGACTCCACCGCGCACACGAAGCGCAACATCGAAGATGCACTCACGGCCTTTCTGTGTTTGTTTGACGATGCCACAAACCCTTGTGCGGAAATTGTGCGAGGAGAACAAAAGTAACTTGTGTTGACTGTGAAGCTTAAATAGCCGAGCACGGTATTGATCTGTTTATTTAATATAAAATTTGTAGCCTAATTGTTTTATGGTTCTAAACTTCGTTGTGGCTCTTTTTGTTTACTTTATAGCAGCTTGTTTTCAGCTTTTCCGTTTATGTTCTGTGTTATAAGTGTATGATAAATGTTAAAACACATTTTTTCATAGTCAAATAGATCCTTTAATTTGTTATTTTGATGTTCCGAGTTATGTTAAATAAATACAGAGAAATACTGAATATAGCGTATGCAATAATTACATTTAACTTTATGAGATGGTGTGAATATTTATAAATGTATAATTATCTTTTTGACTAAAAAAAAAATGTAGATGTTGGGGTTATTTGGTGTTTTAAAATATATCCTCACACAATTAATACATTAATCTCTCATTTTGGGAATTTATCATTAGAGATAATAGAGTTTATAATCTAGCGGTCAAAATGACCGCTAACGGCTGTTCTAGTAGTCTTGGAATTCTGGCGCTTCTAGTGTTAAAGTACTTTGTGGTTATTTATTATTAGCAGAGTTTATTGGAAGTTATGTGCGGACCGCGACAGCCGCTTGTTTATGTTGTTACTGCTGAAACCGTCTATAAAGAATGCATTTCATGTTTGTTACTAATGTGACTGATAAAGAAATCATATGTTTGTTAATTTGCAGCTATTCGTTTAAAATAAAACTGTTGTTGTGGCATAACACTTGGAGTACCCTTAGTTTTTGTGCATTTTGTCTACCTGTTACAACTTACCCCAGTAGTGGGGTAGGTTGTAATAAGGGACCACCTTGTTTTTGTCCTCATCTTAAAAAGTCTGTGATATAGTTGGAGAAATTTAAATTGTTGCCAATTGTAGTAGACAAGTGTGGGTACTTTGCCTAAAAGTTACAGACCTGTAGCTAAAAAAAGTTAGTTTTATGTGCTGAAGAAAAAAGTGTTGCAACCATACCCGGTCTCCCCTTCCCATCATTTAAAGGCAGGGTAGGCAGGAATTATCTAAAAAAACTTTTTTACAAATTTGTTTAAACTGTCTTTATATACAAATGCATAATTAAAATGTAAGTACTCTGAAAAAGAGAATATAAAAGTCGAGTGTCTGTAGACCTCTCACGACTGTTTTAAACACAGTTAATTATTTCCATTCGGGACGAAACAAATTATTAGCTTGCGTGAATATCACTCTCTCTCGCGACCAGGTCACCACCCGTTGGTATGGGATCTGCCCAGACATGCACACACCCGATTGATTTGAACGTGCACGAGGCACTCTAGAAAGAGCATTCACAACTCACAGAAAGTGCATTCAGAAGTCACAGTACCTGCATATCCAGTCAGCGAAGGCAAAAAGGGAATAAACGAAGCAATCAAACGCGAGTAAATATCACGTGGCTTTTCCTCGAGTCGATGATGCGGTAACTTAGATGTATTGTCTGCGGAGTGTAGTCCTCATCAGAGTCAACAATGCTTTCATCACGGAAACTCTTCCATGCAAAACACTGGCTTAATAGTGAGTACTCAAAGCCATCCTATCTGTTTATATTCCTAGTGATAAAGTTAGGTGTATTATTACATGTGATTGTGACATGATGTTATTACATGCACCGCGCTCCTTCCTCTCCGCTTGTCTGAGGTAAATCCTTCTCCCAGCAGAGCTGTCAGTGTCCCGCGTTCATGTGTTTTGGGGACGTGGTTTTAGAAGAAACCCAGAAGGGAGGGGGTGGAGTGAATGGAAAATGAGCTGTGTTTAAAACAGTGGTGAGAGGTCTACAGACACTCAATTTTTATACTCTCTTTTTCAGAGTACTTACATTTTACTTATGTATTGATATATAAAGACAGTTTAAACAAATTTGTAAAGAAGTTTTTTTAGATCATTCCTGCCTATCCTGCCTTTAATGTAATTACCATCAGGTATGGGCAGTATTTTTGAAACATGTATTTCAAATATGTATTTCAAATACAAAATAGTATTTTGTAATTTGTATTTGATAGGGTTTATGAAAATGCCTTCATATTTTGTATCAAATACTTTAGTGTTTTGTATTTTTAAAATACTGTAAAATACTTTGTAAGAAGTCTACATAATGATATCATAGACATGCGGCCTCTGATTGGTGCCTACTGAGAATTTTGCCAAGCCCCAGAGCAGAAAATTGATCCATATGAAAGGTGGAGGTCAATACTTCTTGACAAGTTCTATTGGACCTTCAGATTAGAATTTCTGGCTTCATTTGAAATCTAAACATATTGATCATTTAATAATTGTTGAAATTATAAAATGTTTGTATTCAACTGCAAAATAGGTGTCCAATGATTTTATAAATAGGTAATTGATTGCTTGTTATTGTACCCCTAGCTGAAGTAGCTGTTGAATAGGATCATGATATTTTGGTTTGCATACCATTGCATGAATTGCATGACTGCCTGACACAATATATTATATTTATGATAACAATCAAATTATTAATTAGTTAGAAACTAGTTGCTATGAATACAGGTGCCAGCAGTTGTCTTCTTACAGATGACTTGTTTGTCAGTGTTGCTAATGCAAAGTAGGCCCTTCGTTACCGGTTGCATATGTCAGATTTTTGCATGACTCAGGTCATTGTAATGGTGAAGCAATAGATCAAATAGTCTAACTGATAATAGGTTTGCAAAGAAATTTCATGCTCCCTTAATTTATTTTGATACATGTTGTGGCTGCTGTATTTTATAGTTTATTTTGATACACTTAACATTTGGTATTTTATTTTAAAAAAGATTTTGATGCATCCTTGCCCAACCCTGATTACCATCATGTTCACATCAGAGTCTACAGTAGATCAGTGTATCTCTCTCTACAGTTACTCTGAGTTTCTGTCCATGTCATATTCTCATATATTTAGTGGTACATTCAAATGAGCATGTTTAAATATATGCATAGACATATGCATGACTGTCAATTTCCATGATTTTCATTTTTAAATATTTGGGTGTTTGGATCAGTAATTACATTTTGATCTATCAAAAACTTAAGGACACAGTAATATTTCAGTAGTGAAATCAGTGGCGGCTGGTCCTAAAAAAATTTGGGGGGGGGGGGGGCAAACACACTCAAAATCAAACTTTTACTGTAGTAATGCAGTACTCTTAATAGCCATTTATCAGGTGATGAGTATCATTAGGCTACTGTCAAGACGTGATGATAAACACTCAGAGGCAAGGATCCAATTGCAGATAACTCAAATTTTAATAAAGACAAAATGATAGACAGAGAAAAACCACTGGGCTAGCCAGGGAGAAAAATACTGGAAACACACTCCGGAACTCAATCCACTGCTCTGCTGGTCACAATAGTCAGGAAAAATAGTCCAAGGCTCACTGCCGCTGAGAAAGGTCGATGATAAAAGTCACAGACGTGCACTGGAGATCGCGCGCCCTGCACGATGTGGGGAACCACCGATTCGAATCGGGGAGATGAGTGATGACAACCCGGCAGTACAGCCGGCTGAGGGCTGGACACCAAAACGGTCCGCCACAGTGCTACTGGACAGCAGGAAAACCAGTACTCTGGACAGCGCACAGCATGTAGTCCGGTAGATGCAGCAGGGCGGCGAAGCGGATCTCACACAGTGCAACGGAGCCACGACCACACACAAGAGACAGCAGGGCAAAAGACCGGCAGGGCAGAGAGAGGTAAAAAATATCCACAACAGCGGAGGAGAGCGGAGGTGCTGATGTCCTACAGAGAGAGGAACGATAGAAAGCAGACAGAACAGGCAGAGCAAAAAATGACAAAAAATACAAAAAGGTCAAAAACTAATAAATTCCAACAAAGGCGGCGAAGACGACAAGACAAGACTGGATCAACATAACATGACGAACTCGCACGGAACACAAAACACAGAGGGTTTAAATACCAAACGAATGGGGAGACAAATGAGAAACAGGTGATGTCGCAGGTGAATGAAATCAGTGCTGATGAGATCGCTCCGGTGGCAGACGCGCACGTGAGAGCTGTCAAAACACAAAACACACACACACCACAAAACAAAAGAAACAGAACAGTCGAAAAGACCAAAGTCATGACAGCTACTACTTAGCTAAAATGCTGAAAATGTTATAGTTGAAATAAAACACACAAAATAAATGTACTATGAAACTGTAATGAACTAATATCAAGGTAATCATTCACACACACACACACACACACACACACACACACACACACACACACACACACACACACACACACACACACACACAGAGGTTGCGATCAGAGCCGGATTAACGCAAAGGCAATTACATTATTACAATTTATTAACAAATCTAAAGTCCTGAAAAAGCTTGAGTGCAAATCCTTAGCTCCATTGGACATTTCAACTGTCTGAGAAACCTCATAACTCAACGTCTTCTTAACTCCGCGGGAGAGCTTCGCTGCATATTTCTCTTCAAGATGGAGAATCGCAACGAAATCATTGTCGAGCAACATGTCCACTGAGGTAAATGTCTTCAAAACACTGGTTATTTATGTTTCAGTTATATGAATTATATAATAACAGTTTTTATATTATGTATAACAGTTTTATCTCGAATGTTAGTGATAAAGTCTAATGTATCGTTTTCGTTTCTGAGGCTGCTAGATTTTTCTTTACGCTATTCACGTTTGTGAGGTGATTTTAAAGCACAGGGGTGCGTTCTCCGATAACGTTCTCTCTTAGCGCGATACGAAGACTCAAAAGGTACACCTTAACTACAGGTATACCTTTCCTACGTGTGTTCTCCGAACTATACCTTAGGATGTTGCTTAAGGTAAACCTTCTTAAGTTCGACCTTAGCGGGTGCTGTCCATGGTGGAGGTGCTGAATAGGTTGATATCGATTGCTCGACAATCAATTATTCACTTTATGTAATAGGTTTCGCTGCGAGATAGCGGTGTTCTTTATTAAAGAAACATTTTAGAAATAGTTCAAGTTAAATTTATTAGGAATATCTGTTAAGAATATTTCAAATTGCAGACAACTAAATTCAACCTTCTATATTTTATATCAAACCCGTGCAAAACCCGCAACTTTATTTCCAAACGTATCCTGTTTAAACTGCTCCAATTCATCCGCTATGCCTTCACTTGAAAGGATAATTTATATTAGGGGTTCCCAATAAGTGCGTTGCACATGGGAATAAAGTGGGTCGTGCAAGTAATTGGTTGTGCATTACACTTAAAATATATAAAAACAAACTGCTGTTGTTCATTAGTTCACGCGTTTATTGTGCTTGGACACTGGATGCGCAAGCAGCGTCGTTACAATGCGGATAAAGCTTAATGGACGCATTTCTGGAGCCTGTCTGTCTACCTCAAATATAAATATATATTATGATTACTTTAGATTTTAGCTTTGATTAGTTTTAATGTGGAAATTGTGTTGACCTTAGGAGACTATAAGCAAGTGCGCAGTTTGTTTTAATGGTTTATAAAGAATATGGCATGCAGTTCTTCAAAGTTATAAAACATTAAAAAACTTCGATGCAAAGTCGAATTAACATTAACAATCCTTATTAGTTTTTTATTTTTCCCGATTTATTTATGCAGCTAAAATACTTGTTGGTAGACTAAGATTTAACGGATATGAAATGCACGAGCAAATGAAATCGTAGGACTCGCTGTATAGCTGCCAGTATCACCAACTCCATCACCCAAAATATATTTTTTAAATAGTTTCTTAATCCTGTAGCATTTAATAGTTCGCAGCTGATGATGTCCCTTTGGAAAACATAATTAAAAATCTAACAACCATCAATGTAATGATGTCTAATTATGTAAATGTTTTATTCTCTAAATATAAAAATATTTGGCTAATTAAACACGGAGTGTTTTTTTTTTTTTTTTTTTTACAAATATTTAGTTATATAGACTGCAATGTAAGCTTTTATGAAAGTGATGGCCCCTAGTGGAGTCATGTGGGATAAGGTATAGCTAAGAGCGCTCCAGACCAACCTTACGAACGTATGACTTACAGAAGTGATACGTAACTAAGAACGTTTCGGAAAACACGTATTAGCGATAAGGTACAGCTTAAGGTACAACTTAAGAACGACGTAGCGTTAAGGTAGTTTCGGAGAACGCACCCCAGATTGCTTGCAGTTGACTTAGTTAGCCACTATGCATTGGTTTTGTTATCATGTTTGATGAGATATCTAACGTGATTTTCGTGGGGCTTAAAGAAAAAAAATCTTGACCCCGCTAGTTCTGCCGTTGCAGTCATGAATTATTATGCAAGCTAACTGTTTTTTTTGCCTCATTATTATACGTAAACATGCCTTATATAACGTAGGGAAATGATCGTTTGTCCGTTTTTTTTTTTTTTTTGCAGCAACCATGTCTGTGTCCTTAAAGGAGCTCTGTCAGGTACAAAGTGATGATCTTGAAAATCAACCATTCTGATGACTGGCATCCCCATCCGAGTCACCACCTCAGACAACAACAGTCACAAACTCACAAACACAAATACACTCAGTAATGGGCTTAATAAAGTCTGTGTTAACCTATGATATCAGTTATTGATATATTTTAAATATTTACGTTTTACTAGGCTTATCATACATGCAAGGAAGTTTTAAAATATATCTTATATAATACTTGAATTAAAGCGTAACTAAACCCCTGGTCAGAGCCTGACTCCACCCACTGGCAATATTTGAAAAATGCAAGAAAAGTGGGCAGATCCCTAGGAGATAGAGGGGACGAACTTAAGTGTGTGGTGAGATCGTAATAAGGGCGTGGTGATCTTGAACCTGCTTACGTCACGAGTCATTTTTTGGACCCACCATCCAATAGAAAAATTCAACTGCAGTAGCCACCGTTCAACCTGAAGAGGGCAGCACTCAGACGTTTTTACACCATATATTGTAGTATTGAAACACTTTACATCCAAATGTCCAAAAACTTACTAAAATCAACGAACAGCACTAATAAAGGCCCATTCTTACAGATCATTAACTAAAAAAAGTTGATTTAGGGTTTAGTTACTCTTTAAATTGAATGTTTTGGATACCACTTTTAAATTATTTTGTGCATGTAAAACACAAGTAAAGGTTTTGTTTATTGGAGATAAAAGGGCTGTTTAATTAATATAATAATTCTGCTTGTTAGGCACTAACAAGTGAAAATAGTTAGGTTTGAGTACATTTATTAAAACTCGATAGCTGTAATGCTTCTGTGCAGATAGCCCGTGAGCCACGAAGGTAAGTTTGCGAGCAGATTAATTTCCACTTATTAGACAGCATAGTCTGCTCATCGTGTTTTGTATTGCATCACTTATAGATAGTAAACCTTTAAAATAGAGCTCTTCCAGTTCAAAGCAATGGCTCTTCTGTAACAATCCAATAATTTGTTTTTGCGACTTTAAAAATGCTTCAGTTCATTCAAATTCCTCTATTTCTTCTTGAATGTCTTTCCTCCATGCGTTTAATTTGTCTACAGCAGACTCTTTAAATTATAATATTTTGACAATTGGCCCTTTTCACCTCTTTTTCCAATTATTTCCTCAATTAATGACAGTTTGGGAATGTACATAATATCTGTAGACCTGGAAGACATAAAACTTTTAAGCTGTGAATATTTAAAAAAAAAAAAATGTTTTGAGGGAATCTGGTGTTTATCACACAAATCTTGAAATGTAAGAAGTATCCCATCCATATATAAGTATTTAATAGTCTTAATACCTTTAGTTTTCCATAGTTTAAATCCCCCATCCTTATATTTATTATTTATTGTTAGACAGTTTCTAAATGGTCTTGATGAATGTGAAGGGGTCATGTTTGCCTTCTTATTCCTAATTACAACATTTATAAATGTTGTGTCACCGTGTGACTTTTTGTATAGGCGGAACAAAAAGTTGGAAGTTTGGTTCTGCTTGAAGACGATTTCCGCCCGGACGACTTACCTGAAACACCGGAACTTCCTGTAGTTTTCTAGGGACAAATGCAGCCTGATGAGACACAGGTGTGGAAAATTAACACAGCGTTAACCGATTGGTTGAAAAGGAGGAAGAGAGGAGGATAAAAGGGACTTTAGAAACACAGTTGGGGAGAAGTTTTGTCCGCGTTGTGTTCTGTGCTGTGCTGTGGCTACTACGGAGGAAATTGGAGTTGGATGGACGGAGTGAAGGAAGATCGCTAAGTGAATCACCAAGACGGCTAGGTTGAAGACGGTTGCGGTTTTCAATGCGGATAGCCGGGAGCCACATTAAGTGTGAGTAAAACGAACTCTGCCATTTGGGAAAGACTAAGCAAAAGTATTACCTGATCTTGTGCTGTGAAGCGTTGCGGCCCCACTGAAGAGGGAAAAGTGGGCGAGCCGGGAATCCATACTGGAAGCAGAAGATATACGTGAGTAGCATTTCAGCCTGTGATATGTATTGTGGATATTAAAGTATTACCTGATCTTGTGCTGTGAGTGTCACGAAGCGTTGCGGCCCCATTGAAGAGAGAAATGTGGGTGAGCCGGGAAGCCACACTAGAAGTAGAGATATACGTGAGTAGCATTTTAGCCTGTGATGTGTATTGTGGATATTAAAGTATTACCTGATTTTGTGCTGTGAGTGTCACGAAGCGTTGCGGCCCCACTGAAGAGAGAAGCGTGTGCGAGCCGGGGAGCTACCCTGGAAGTAGAGATATACGTGAGTAACCTTTCAGTCTGTGGTGTGTATTGTGAATGCAAAAGGTATCACCTGACCCTGTGTTGTGAGTTGCTACGTAGCATTGCAGCCCCATTGGAGAGAGAAGCGTGGGTGAGCCGGGGAGCATCGGAATCGCCACCGGAGGGTCCCGTGTTCCTCTTCTCTTCATCTCATCCCCTCCACCAAGAAAGATCACCCAACCAGCCGCACGGCGGGCCCGGGTCAAGTTTGGCTTTGTCCATAATTCACGAAGTCTGTGTGTGGTGCCGTGGGTGAGTCTTTGTCTTCATTTGTGTGTGTACACTTAACAGCTTGCAGTGCCGTGCTGTGTCCATATCGATAGAAGCCATTTCGTGACCAGAGGAGTCGTGAGGTAAACCTAGCTGTTGAGATCGGTGGATTGTGGATCGAAGAAACTTGTAAAGTGGGATTTCCTTGAGCACGTGTTATCGAAACCTTTCCCGTGACGAGTGGATGGGCAGTGGTGAAGCATCTGGATGGTTGAATTGAGTAGACCGATTTACGACCAATACTTGTGCCAAGGGGCTATTGGGCTGACGACTGTGGGAAACAATTACCCTTGTGGGAAGCCTCTTCAAAGGTTCGCCCCTGTTCTGTAAGTCCGACGCCATGAGTGGAGGAGGAATCAGGGAAGCGTTCGGCTCTACACTGCTGTTCTCGACGTCTTTCCCCCCCTGCCCTTGGAGGCCGTAAGTTGAAGCACATTGTGTAAACCTCCTTGTTAAGTCCACTGCCCCAGAGAAAAAAGAAAGATAAAGGTTCAGTCTTGTGTAATACTTACCTTTGCTTGCAGCACGAACCTAGAAGAGGAGAAACGTCCAGTCTTGTGTAACACTTTACCTTTGCTTGCAGCACGAACCTAGAAGAGGAGAAAAGTCCAGTCTTGTGTAACACTTACCTTTACCGGCAGCACGAACCTAGACAAGGAAGGAAAGGTCCAGTCTTGTGTAACACTTACCTTTACCGGCAGCACGAACCTAGACAAGGAAGGAAAGGTCCAGTCTTGTATAACACTTACCTTTACCGGCAGCACGAACCTAGAAGAAAGAGAAAGGTTCATCTTGTGTAACACTTACCTTTGCTTACAGCACGTACCTAGAAGAGGAAGGAAAAGTCCAGTCTTGTGTAACACTTACCTTTACCGGCAGCACGAACCTAGACAAGGAAGGAAAGGTCCAGTCTTGTGTCACATTTAACCTTGCTTGAAGCACGAACCTAGAAGAGGAGAAAAGTCCAGTCTTGTGTGACACTTGCCTTTACTGGCAGCACGAACCTAGACAAGGAAGGAAAAGTCCAGTCTTGTGTAACACTTACCCTTGCTTACAGCACGTACCTAGAAGAGGAAGGAAAAGTCCAGTCTTGTGTAACACTTACCTTTACCGGCAGCACGAACCTAGACAAGAAAGGAAAGGTCCAGTCTTGTGTAACACTTACCCTTGCTTGTAGCACGAACCTAGAAGAGGAGAAAAGTCCAGTCTTGTGTGACACTTACCTTTACTGGCAGCACGAACCTAGACAAGGAAGGAAAGGTCCAGTCTTGTGTGACACTTACCTTTACTGGCAGCACGAACCTAGACAAGGAAGGAAAAGTCCAGTTTTGTGTAACACTTACCTTTGCCTGCAACACGACCCTAGGAGAGAAAGAACAAGTCCAGTCTCGAGTACGCGCCTCTGCTCACAATACGGGCCTGGGGAAGAAAGAAGAAGGCCGGCATTAGTATTAGTATATAGCATAGTAATCACTTTTTCTGATTTGCCTCCAGGAGAAGGGGAGCGCGCCACGGGTTCAAGAGAGCAAACCTCAAGGGCTCGGTCCCCCTGCCCCGTGGAAGCCCCGCCTGGAGGCGTTAAGAAACTACTGTTTTAAATTGTCCTTTCCCCTTTCCCCATTATTTTAAGTAACTTAATAAAGATATATTTTAAGTATACCTCCTCTCTTGTGTGTCTGGTCATTGGGGTGGCTTTGGGACCTCCTCGAGGTGGGAACTAGGAAGGGGTTCGCCCCGACCTGTGACAGTTGTAAGCTATTGCATTTTGCAGAAAATCTTAATTAAATGTGTTGATTAAAAAGATAAACTTATTTGCTCTGTTTACATAGTTTACTGACACCTATTGGTTATTTACTGGTAGTACTGCCTTAACAATGACAGCTAGCCAACTCCGTTTGCCATGAGAAGTGGTGGAGCACACAGACTGCCATCATTTGTTGGTTGATCTAGTCCAAGCTTCTTAATCCTTTATTTATTCATCAATTAAATGCCTTGTATAGGGTGATTTTGTAAGGATAAAATCATATTTTCCTTCATCTCAAGATATTTCACTTGCTTTCACTGATCTGTACTGTAGCTATCAGTTAACACAGCAATCTCCAATGCGTTTATGAGATTCTGAGAACGATCCAGTCACAGGAGGTAAAAAACATTAAAAGCAATATTGATTCGCTTACAACATAAGTGGGAGTGTTTGGGGCGCACAGTCCTGCGCCCCAGGGCGGATACGAAACCAGCCACTTAGAGCTCAGCCTCAGGTCACATGTTTTTACCCATTTTCCTGACCTACATAGACACTCATTAGGGGTGCGCCCCAGACACACAAACATGACACACACAACGAACTCAGTTTTGATTTTTAATTGTTTTAAATAAATTATAACATGACTAACAGTGAAATAGTACAACTAAATGATTTTATTTTTTATTAATTTGCATTATATATTTAACTTTTTGGTAACATGTTAAAGTAGCTTTCCTCTCTGGCCAGCTTTACGGGGTCGGCGCCCCAGCGCCCCCTAGTGACCAGCAGCCACTGAGTGAAATAAGATTTATTGGATAAACAGAAAATGTTTAATATGCATCAAAACAAAATTAGACAGGTGCATACATTTTGGCACCCTTATCTTTTTGTTGATATAAATACATGTAACTACTTAGCACTGAATAATTGGAACACACAATTGGTTTTGTGAGCTTATTAAGCCTTTAACTTCATAGACAGGTGCAACCAATCATGAGTAAAGGTATTTAAAGAGCCAGTAAGATGACAATTTTAAGCATCCTATCACTGTTTATAAGTCCCGGACAACAGGTTTAAATGCATGCAAGGTCAAAAAACACTGTAATTTTCTCAAAATATAAATTTAAAATTACTCCATTTCTCAGAGATCCCCAAACGATTTGTGTGAAGCCGTTCAACGACTCAGTCTGCCTAAACCCCACCTTTCAATAGCCTACTCTGCTCTGATTGGTCAACTGACAAGGTCTCCACAGAGACCACAGATCAGTGGCATAGACCAACAATAGTGCAACATGTATTGACCTAGTGCTAACATGATTTACTGAGAAGACATTATCGACATCAATACATATCATTCATCATTAATCCAAGCAATAAAAACAACGATAAAACCTAACAATTTTACACTCATTTAAGCATTTATGTAAACTAACCGGGTCATAGCAAACCAGTAAGTGCAGCAAAAGACACTTGCTATCGTGACTCTAACAGTATATAGAGTTTTAACAACGACATCATTCATCATTAATCCAAGCAGTAAAAACGACCATAGAAACTAACAATTTACACTCATTTAAGCATTTACGTAAGCTAACTGGGTCATAGCAAAACCCTAAGTGAGCATGCATTACGTTAACCACTTGCTAACGTGACTCTCTGACAGTATTTTAAGAGTTTAAACAACGATATCATTCATCATTAATCCAAGCAATTAATGCATACAGATGTGGCCTTTAAAAATGCGTGTCTCTGAGAGCAGAATGCCGCGGAGACTTCCAAAATTCTGCGAGATCCCGCAGAAGGGGGGTTCGGTGGGGAAGCAGGAAATATAAAAACCTGTAGAGGGCAGGCGTGTTTCATGTAGGCCATACTGACGACAATGTGTGTGCTCGAATTCATGCTGAGCGTATACTGTATGATATTGAAGTAACATGACACGGATTATCGATGTTTAGGCGATAGACTTTGATGTCATACAAATGCATGCTTTTTGGCAAACATTTTGTTTGTTTTCTTTTGCCAGTTACATAAACAGTCACATATTCTTCATAAAAATCCGACTCAAACGCGCATAATTTGTCTTATTTTTTCCGTGTACTTACAGTAGAAGAGACGTGATGTATGATAATCAAGTCTTATAACAAAATAATTCGCGAAGACCTTTGAAGAGACCAAGCGCATTTACGCAATATCATTAACTAGTTTATCTAATTTTACATTTAGTTCATTTTTGCATCTGAACGTTTTAATAGCTTTAACATGGTTGTGTTGCGCTTTTCTGCATTATTTTCTTTTTCTGCTTGTTTGCCACGTAGCAATAAAAAATATACTAAAAACCTTGATTATTCTGGTTAGTCACATTGTACTGCTATTATTTTAAACAAGACTGTATATTACTCTGACCTTTTTAAATATATTGACTAAAATAATCTGTAAATGTAATACTTATATTATTAAGGTGTATATGTCACAAGGTGACGATCTTTTGGGCGGAACCGAAAGTCGGGAAACTTTGGTTCCGCCCGGATGTTTCCGCCCAGGCTGGGAAGAGGAAACACCGGACATCCGGTAGTATCACAAGGGCTGTAATCAGCGAAATAGAGTGCAGCTGTGGGCGTTTAAGAGAAACGCCGGTTGATTGGAGGATTACAGCACACAGAGGAGTATTTTAGACCAGTGTAAATCACAGTTTGGTTGTCTAGTGTGTGAGTTGAGGTACGGAGCTGTGCTCGTCCGGTACACGTTGGCAGTTGGTTGCACTTTCTCTCTTTCTCTCTCGTAGTTCTCAGTGGATGCTACCATAAGAGGAAGCCCTGTGGGTAGAAGAAAACACGAGATTGTGACACGCTTGGAGTAACCAAGGAGGAAGGAAACGAAGCAGTTTGTAAACTATTTTCCAAGAGGACCGCTGTGAGTATTGGCTCTGGATTTAACTGAAACATAACTACTAACCTGTGTATTATCGAACGCCTCCAGGAAGGCGGCCCTACCCCTGATCTAGCGTGGTAGGTGAGCCGCAGGAATAAGTGGATTGAGCAGCCGTAGCAGCAGAACCAAAAGCTCCGACCGTAGTACCATCGCCCCCATCCAACCTTGGTGAAGTGGAGGACGTCGGGCGTCTCGTGTGTACACTTGTAGTGTGGTGGGTGAGGCTATGTCATTTTGAAAAACCTTTCACGTTGAAGTGGTGCTGTGTATTTGCTGTGGGTTGCTGTGCGAGTGCTGTGTGTCTTGTCAGACGTACCCCGCATCATCCTTCTACTGAGGAGGAGACGGAGAGGCTGACGGTTGTGAGTAACCTTAATTATTGTGTGCTGGGTGCGATTCAAGTGTGAAGTGACGGCGTGGGTTTTGGAAGGCGCCCCGTCTGTGTGTCGACAGTTACAGAGTGTGGCGGTGGAGACTTGGAAGCTGGCAGTGCATATGTGAGTACCACCTCGAACCTGTATATTGCTATTTTATCTGTGTGTTCTATCTTGTGGCAGAGTGAGAGGCGAAGCAGTTCCGCTGCCCCGTGGCCTCTACAAAGGGGCGCCCCTGTCCGGTATTCGATCGGCCTACGGGCATTGAGGATAGGGCAGCGCTCGGCCCGGTGAGACGGTGGGACAGTTCGCCCCCTGCTGATCAGTGCATCCGCCGAGAGGGTTTTGCCCCCGGCGACCCCTAGGAAAATAATCGTCGTTTGCCTTTCTGTGCAGGCCAGCTGTCGTAAGCCGCCCTCGTATATTGTCGAACAGAACGCCGTACAACGAACTGTGAACAGCCATACATGCCCTGAGCCGTAAACAGCAGAGAGGTGAGAAGTATCCAAGCTGCACTGACTGTGTTGTTGTGCCCAAGCTGCCTGTAAAGGAAGAGAGAACAAGAGTGAACGTCAGTAGAACGAACTGTGAACAGTCATACCTGCCCCGAGCTGTAAACAGCAGAGAGGTGAGAAGTATCCAAATTGCACTAACTGTGTTATTGTGTCCAAGCTGCCTGTAAAGGAAGAGAGAACAGGAAGTGAACGTCAGTAGAACGAACTGTGAACAGTCATACCTGCCCCGAGCTGTAAACAGCAGAGAGGTGAGAAGTATCCAAGTTGCACTAACTGTGTTATGGTGTCCAAGCTGCCTGTAAAGGAAGAGAGAACAAGAGTGAACGTCAGTAGAACGAACTGTGAACAGTCATACCTGCCCCGAGCTGTAAACAGCAGAGAGGTGAGAAGTATCCAAGTTGCACTAACTGTGTTATTGTGTCCAAGCTGCCTGTAAAGGAAGAGAGAACAGGAGTGAACGTCAGTAGAACGAACTGTGAACAGTCATACCTGCCCCGAGCTGTAAACAGCAGAAAGGTGAGAAGCATCCAAGTGGCACTAACTGGGTTGTCGTGTCCAAGCTGTCTGTAAAGGGAGAAAAGAGACGGGAGTGAATGTCCGGAGAGTGACCTGTGGGAAAGAACCATACTTACCAAGAGCTACCAGCAAACCGACCGGTGAGGACGATCCTAGTCCAGGTTACACGAGCCTCCACGTCCCAGTTGAAACCTGTGGAAAGAAACACAAAGTGGAGTGAGAAGTGAAGATCGGCCAACGTGATACAGGTACCGCAGTTAGAGGGAGAGATAACACCCCAAGCTCACACTATTTTGTTTTTGCCTCCAGGAGAGAAGAGGAGGGCGCCACGGTTAGCGGAGTTGGCAGGAGCCTGTGTTCCCTGTCCCCTCTCCCCCTATATCTTGGTCACCAGCCCTGGAACCCCCGTTGCCCTCTTCCCCCTTCTGCCACTTTTCCGTGCTGTGGTCTGCCTGGAAGGCAGAGAGGCCGCTAGTTTTAATTGCCCTTTTCCCCATTCCCCCAGTTATTTTAAATATTTAAATAAAGTTTGTTTTAATACTTACCTGCTCTCGTGTTGTTTGGTCATTGGGTTGGCTTTGGGGACCTCCTCGAGGTGGAAGTTGAGAAGGGGCGTGGCGTTAGGTTTAGTAGCCAGCCCCTAGCCGTGACTGATTTTGGCGTAGTCGGCAGGGTTCCACCTCGAGTTGAGTAACCAGGGTCGCCCAATGACCGACAACGCGGGGCCCGCAGCCCCACCCCGTGCCACGTCCATCATCATGGGTAGCCCATGGATGCAGAAGTATGGAGGAGCGGAGTCAGAGGTCCGACTGACAGAGTGGAAGGCCCAACTAGAATATTTGGCTGACCTGCAGGGCCTCAGCGCCGCCCAGAGGCTCCAGTTTGTGTTAAACTCCCTAGAGGGAGAAGCCCGGCGAGAAGTGCAAGCCGCCCCTGAAGCAGTTAGAGCCACCGCCCAGACCGTATTCCAGTTTCTCACCGAACAATATGGTGACCACACCCCTGTAGCTGTCCTTCGGTCCCAATTTTTTAACGTTAAGCAAGGCCCCCGACAAACCATTAGAGCATTTGCCCTGAGGCTGCGAGAGCAGTTTACCCGATTACAGGCCCGACGCGACCATGGGCTGGGAGACGGGGAGAACCTGCTACGTGACCAGTTCCTCCTGGGGCTGAAGGAGGGCCCCGTGAGACAGAGCCTGCGGGTCCAGTTTCGGAGGGACCCCGGGCTCACCTTCGAAGACCTTAGGAAAGAGGCATTGGCCTTGGAAGGTGACGAGGTCGAAGTCAGCGAGGCTCCAGTATGCGCAGCGGTAAGCGAATTGGCACCCACACCACCTGAGCGGGCGGATTGGAAGCAGGCCTTGAAGGCAGAATTGCTGAAAGACGTCCAGGAACAGATATCGGAGCTGTCTAAAGCCCTCCTGGGAGAGTTGCGCCAAGGAAGGGCGCGGGAGGAACCGAGGCCGGCCCCCCGAGAACGAACATACTCGGAGCGAGGCCGAGAGCCGCCCGGACGTCCAGACCGCTTTAACCGGCCCCGTTTTGAATGGGATGACCAAGGGCGGCCTATTTGCAATCGCTGTGGTAAACCAGGACATATCAGTCGCCAGTGTGGGCCTCGTAGGGCATCGGAAGGGGGTTTTTAGATCGGCCGGCCACAGTGGGTCGTGTGGCCGGGAACCCTCGGGAAGACCCCAGAAGAAATAATCCCAGGCACCAGATGATTGGGCATAGCCCAATAGCGGAGGTAAAAGTGTGTGGCAAGACAGTACAATGCCTGGTAGATACGGGCTCTCAGGTAACGTTGTTTGCAGAAAGCCTTTCACAAGAAATATTTGGGAAGAAAGGAGTACAAGGGGCAGAGGCCCCCTGGTTGACGTTGCGGGGTGCAAATGGCCTGGAGATCCCTTACGTCGGTTACCGACTAACGGACTTGGAAGTCCATGGGGTGTTAGTCCCCCAAAAAGGTGTGATCATTGTCGAAGACAGGTGTTTGGGTGCCCATCGAGCCCTACTAGGCATGAATGTCCTCTCTGAATGTTGGGAAGAATTATTTCAGGCTAGGCCTGGCCCCAGGATTCCACCTGCCGAGAGGCCCAAATGGGAGCGTGTAGTTGCCGACTGTCGTCGAGTCCAGATGGCCCAGGTCCGTAGAGACCGAGAAGAGGTAGGAAGAGTGATGTGTCGTTTTGCTTTGTCTATCCCCCCTAGAAGTGAGGCTATTGTGTGGGCGAGAGTGCCCCCTCGAGAAGTCGACCCGGAGGAGTGGGTATTGGTCGAGCCTCATGCAGACTGCCCTCAAGTGGAGGTAGCACGGGGCCTAGTGGCGGTCCGCCAGGGGAGAGTCCCCGTGAAAGTACGAAACGAACACCCCTATGCAGTCCACTTACATCGACACCAACGGCTGGCCCGACTAACGGCGGTCGCGCCCCATCAGGTGAGGGAGGAGAGAGACGTCAGTTTCCGTCAGGTGTGCCCCTCCGTGATTGAGGTGGCCCTGACACAGATGGATGCCCCCATGAGCAACAGCCAGAGTGAGGTGCCGGAACATCTTGAGGGTGAGTCGCTACGAGGGAAAAATTTGGAACCAGTACAGACGCAGAAGCTCCAGGCGCTTCTTCGAAAATGGCAGCATGTGTTTGCAAGTCATGAGGAAGATTATGGGTGCACCAGAGTGGTGGAACATCATATCCCGACTGGGGACGCCGGGCCGAGCAGAGAGAGATATCGGCCGATTCCACCTACCCTATACACAGAGGTACGCACACTCTTGCAGGGCCTGTTGGAGCGAGGCATTGTTCGGGAGAGCAGTAGCCCGTGGGCGGCCCCCATCGTGCTTGTACAGAAGAAGTCAGGGGCCTGGAGGTTCTGTGTGGATTATCGTAAGCTCAACCTGGTAACCAAGAAAGACGCCTTTCCCCTACCGCGGATCGAAGACTCCCTTACCAGCCTCACGCAGTCCGCATGGTATTCCACTCTGGATCTGGCCAGCGGGTATTGGCAGGTGCAGGTGGCCAAGGCAGATCAAGAGAAGACCGCCTTCACGACCCCGTTTGGATTATTTGAGTGGGAACGGATGCCCTTCGGGCTTTGTAACGCTCCGGCCACGTTCCAGCGACTGATGCAGCGCTGTCTTGGAGGTCAGTTGATGAAGTCAGTTTTAGTATATTTGGATGATGTGATTGTGTATTCCCCAGACTTCGATTCCCACCTTCAGCACCTCGAAGAGGTCTTTCAGGCTATGGAAAGGTACGGGCTAAAGCTGCAACCTGATAAATGCCATCTACTGAGGCGAGAAGTTCATTTCCTGGGTCACGTGGTCAGTGCTGCAGGGGTGTCCGTGGACCCCGGAAAAGTCTCTGTTGTGAAAGACTGGGTTGCACCCAAAACCGTAAGGCAGGTACGATCATTTCTGGGATTTGTGGGGTATTACAGACGATTCATCAAAGGCTTTTCAAAGATTGCTAAACCTCTTAACCAGCTGTTGGTTGGTACAGGGCGAAACCGGGGACGTGGGTCGCCCTCAATCAACTGGGACGACCCTTGTGAGGCTGCGTTCCAGAAACTAAAGCAGGAACTGTTACAGGCACCTATTTTGGCATACGCAGACTTTACTAAACCCTTTGTTCTGTACACAGACGCAAGCAACCTGGGGCTGGGGGCCGTATTGGCCCAACAACACGAAGGAAGGGAGCGGGTGATCGCCTATGCGAGCCGAAGCCTCCACCCAGCGGAGAGAAACGATGCAAATTACAGCTCGTTTAAACTGGAGTTGCTGGCCTTGAAGTGGGCCCTAAGTGAAAAGTTTAAAGACTACCTTTGGGGTGCCAAGGTGACGGTAATTACGGATAATAACCCTCTGGTGCATTTGCAGACGGCGAAGTTGGGGGCCGTAGAGCAGCGGTGGGTAGCCCAGCTGGCCAACTTCGACTACCACTTGCAGTACCGACCGGGGCGCGAGCACACAAACGCTGATGTCCTTTCGAGACTGCCGGAGATGGACGACCCCGGGAGCCGGGGAAGAGGAGAGGAGAACAGCCCGAGGGAGGATTATATGATAGGGGCTGTGGATGCCCCAGGAGGACAGCAAGAGGCCGTCCCTGGGAACTGGGGGTGGGACCCCCGTCGATGGATGGAGAGACAAGCCCGAGATCAGGATGTGAGTCAGGTGAAGACGTGGGTGGAGCAGGGGCGACGACCGACGTCGCCAGAAAGACTAGCCCAAACGGAGACGGGGAGAAAACTGCTGGGGCAGTGGGACAAGCTAGAACTGCAGGAAGGAGTGCTGTGCAGAAAGGTCGGTGACCCGAAATTGGGCGAGGAGGTGCGCCAGATTGTGGTGCCCGCCGATCAGACGACAGCATTAGTCTCGGCCTACCATGATCAGCTGGGGCATCAGGGACAAGAGAGGACCATATCACTGCTGCGCAGATTTTTCTATTGGCCAGGGCTGGAAGCCACGGTTCGTAGCTTGATCCAGGCGTGTCCCAGGTGTATGCTGTTTAAATCTCGGCGAGAGGCTCGAGCGCCGATGGTGCCCATCCAGGCTAAAGCCCCCCTCCACATTATGGCCATGGACTTCCTGACTCTGGGCCGGCCGCAAGATCGCTACCAAAACATCTTGGTAATCACCGACCTATTCACCAAATACGCATGGGCAGTCCCCACCCTCGACCAGACAGCTAATACCACCGCGATGGCCCTCTGGAGGAACGTCTTTCAGACGTTTGGATGCCCGGAGTTCTTGCACTCGGATCAAGGGGCCAACTTCGAGTCAAAGGTAATCCGAGAGTTGTGCCAGTTGTATGGGTGTACTAAGACCCATACGACGTCGTACCACCCCCAGGGAAACGGCAGCTGCGAGAGGTTCAATCAAACCCTGTTGGGGTTACTGGGGACCCTGGATCAACGGCAGCAGAGCGACTGGGTGAGTGCCTTACCGAATCTACTACAGGCATATAATAATAGTGTACATAGTACGACGGGGTATGCCCCTACTTACCTGATGTTCGGCAGACATGTGCGGATGCCCACGGACCTGGTCTTAGGAGTGGCAGCCGGCCAGGAGGAAGTAAGCGTGACCGAGTGGGTGGGACGCCATCACCAGCGGCTACACTTTGCCTATGAACAGGTATCGCAGAGAATACGGACAACAGGAGAGAAGAACAAACGGTTGTATGACCGGACGGCCCGGGACGCCCCCCTGCTACCAGGAGAGAGGGTCTTGGCAAGGGACAACAGGCGCCAAGGCAAGGGAAAGTTAAGTGACCGCTGGGAGACCATCCCGTATGTAGTTTGTAGGCAACAGAGACCGGGACAGCCGGTGTACACCATCCGGCCGGAAGGAAAGGCCGGCCCTGAGCGGGTGGTACACCGGAACATGATTCGCCCCTGCCCCAACTATCCCGAAGCTGCAGAGGAAAGGGCCGTGGAGCCGGTGCCGGCGGCCCCCTGGATGGGAGGATGGGCTGTGGTACCAGGCCGACCCGTGTTGGCGTTGCCCCCGGCTGCCCCGAGAGGGCAAGAGTTGGCACTTGAACCAGCTGAGCCCCCGGCCGCCCAGAGGCAGCGAGAGTTAGCACCCGAGCCAGCCGAACCCCCGGGACAACCAGAACCGGCACACGAACCAGCTGAACCTGATTCACCCGTGAGACGCTCCCAACGGGAGAACCGAGGCCACCCCCCTGCCCGCTACGGTGAGTGGACGACCCCGAGGCATTCTAGGGACTAGAATGCATTGGCGGGGGAGGATGTCACAAGGTGACGATCTTTTGGGCGGAACCGAAAGTCGGGAAACTTTGGTTCCGCCCGGATGTTTCCGCCCAGGCTGGGAAGAGGAAACACCGGACATCCGGTAGTATCACAAGGGCTGTAATCAGCGAAATAGAGTGCAGCTGTGGGCGTTTAAGAGAAACGCCGGTTGATTGGAGGATTACAGCACACAGAGGAGTATTTTAGACCAGTGTAAATCACAGTTTGGTTGTCTAGTGTGTGAGTTGAGGTACGGAGCTGTGCTCGTCCGGTACACGTTGGCAGTTGGTTGCACTTTCTCTCTTTCTCTCTCGTAGTTCTCAGTGGATGCTACCATAAGAGGAAGCCCTGTGGGTAGAAGAAAACACGAGATTGTGACACGCTTGGAGTAACCAAGGAGGAAGGAAACGAAGCAGTTTGTAAACTATTTTCCAAGAGGACCGCTGTGAGTATTGGCTCTGGATTTAACTGAAACATAACTACTAACCTGTGTATTATCGAACGCCTCCAGGAAGGCGGCCCTACCCCTGATCTAGCGTGGTAGGTGAGCCGCAGGAATAAGTGGATTGAGCAGCCGTAGCAGCAGAACCAAAAGCTCCGACCGTAGTACCATCGCCCCCATCCAACCTTGGTGAAGTGGAGGACGTCGGGCGTCTCGTGTGTACACTTGTAGTGTGGTGGGTGAGGCTATGTCATTTTGAAAAACCTTTCACGTTGAAGTGGTGCTGTGTATTTGCTGTGGGTTGCTGTGCGAGTGCTGTGTGTCTTGTCAGACGTACCCCGCATCATCCTTCTACTGAGGAGGAGACGGAGAGGCTGACGGTTGTGAGTAACCTTAATTATTGTGTGCTGGGTGCGATTCAAGTGTGAAGTGACGGCGTGGGTTTTGGAAGGCGCCCCGTCTGTGTGTCGACAGTTACAGAGTGTGGCGGTGGAGACTTGGAAGCTGGCAGTGCATATGTGAGTACCACCTCGAACCTGTATATTGCTATTTTATCTGTGTGTTCTATCTTGTGGCAGAGTGAGAGGCGAAGCAGTTCCGCTGCCCCGTGGCCTCTACAAAGGGGCGCCCCTGTCCGGTATTCGATCGGCCTACGGGCATTGAGGATAGGGCAGCGCTCGGCCCGGTGAGACGGTGGGACAGTTCGCCCCCTGCTGATCAGTGCATCCGCCGAGAGGGTTTTGCCCCCGGCGACCCCTAGGAAAATAATCGTCGTTTGCCTTTCTGTGCAGGCCAGCTGTCGTAAGCCGCCCTCGTATATTGTCGAACAGAACGCCGTACAACGAACTGTGAACAGCCATACATGCCCTGAGCCGTAAACAGCAGAGAGGTGAGAAGTATCCAAGCTGCACTGACTGTGTTGTTGTGCCCAAGCTGCCTGTAAAGGAAGAGAGAACAAGAGTGAACGTCAGTAGAACGAACTGTGAACAGTCATACCTGCCCCGAGCTGTAAACAGCAGAGAGGTGAGAAGTATCCAAATTGCACTAACTGTGTTATTGTGTCCAAGCTGCCTGTAAAGGAAGAGAGAACAGGAGTGAACGTCAGTAGAACGAACTGTGAACAGTCATACCTGCCCCGAGCTGTAAACAGCAGAGAGGTGAGAAGTATCCAAGTTGCACTAACTGTGTTATGGTGTCCAAGCTGCCTGTAAAGGAAGAGAGAACAAGAGTGAACGTCAGTAGAACGAACTGTGAACAGTCATACCTGCCCCGAGCTGTAAACAGCAGAGAGGTGAGAAGTATCCAAGTTGCACTAACTGTGTTATTGTGTCCAAGCTGCCTGTAAAGGAAGAGAGAACAGGAGTGAACGTCAGTAGAACGAACTGTGAACAGTCATACCTGCCCCGAGCTGTAAACAGCAGAAAGGTGAGAAGCATCCAAGTGGCACTAACTGGGTTGTCGTGTCCAAGCTGTCTGTAAAGGGAGAAAAGAGACGGGAGTGAATGTCCGGAGAGTGACCTGTGGGAAAGAACCATACTTACCAAGAGCTACCAGCAAACCGACCGGTGAGGACGATCCTAGTCCAGGTTACACGAGCCTCCACGTCCCAGTTGAAACCTGTGGAAAGAAACACAAAGTGGAGTGAGAAGTGAAGATCGGCCAACGTGATACAGGTACCGCAGTTAGAGGGAGAGATAACACCCCAAGCTCACACTATTTTGTTTTTGCCTCCAGGAGAGAAGAGGAGGGCGCCACGGTTAGCGGAGTTGGCAGGAGCCTGTGTTCCCTGTCCCCTCTCCCCCTATATCTTGGTCACCAGCCCTGGAACCCCCGTTGCCCTCTTCCCCCTTCTGCCACTTTTCCGTGCTGTGGTCTGCCTGGAAGGCAGAGAGGCCGCTAGTTTTAATTGCCCTTTTCCCCATTCCCCCAGTTATTTTAAATATTTAAATAAAGTTTGTTTTAATACTTACCTGCTCTCGTGTTGTTTGGTCATTGGGTTGGCTTTGGGGACCTCCTCGAGGTGGAAGTTGAGAAGGGGCGTGGCGTTAGGTTTAGTAGCCAGCCCCTAGCCGTGACATATACATCAAATAATATATGTACATTTTACACAAAATAACTGTTCTATTTTTAGTAATTTATTTTCCAACTAAAAAAACCGGATAACTGCATTAAGAGATTTTATTAAGTTACTTTAATCATTTATTTTAGAGATATTTACAAAGCCACTGAATCATTTTTAACAGTGTGTACATTATGACCTTACGGTAGACTATTATTAAATGCATATAAATAAAAATATGTAAAACTAAATAAAAAAGATATCATACACGGACTGTATGTAAGCACCTTTTCTTGTTCGGTGCACGTGGGTTTAAATGCCGTTTTTCTAAAGAAGAATTTTAAAACTTTATTGGTGGTAGTTGAGAAGAATTCCTTTTTCCATTTCTAAATCATTTTGAGCGCAATATAAATATATCATATTGTTATTCTTATTATATAAGAATGCGCAATTTTTACATTATTTTTAACATACAGAAAATATACGTTAAGCATGTTGTGTGTATTTCCTAATTACAAGCTTTTGATGAAATTGCACCAAAACTAAACTCAAAATTTTGAATATAATGTGCTATTGCTGAAAATTGCCCATCTCTAAAGCAGAATATTCATCTTTAAAGTTTAAGAAACAAAAAAGTACTGATAAGCATTCTCAAATATATATATTCTGCAAGCACTCATTTATCCATAATGATGTAATTTATTTTTTAATAACATATTGTCGCTGTCGGGCAAAGATACTCTCTGGACACCAAGACCATGTCTATGGGTTCAAGAATAACAAAATATTGGCCATTTGAAACTCGAAAGTCATCACTTTATTTTGTCCCATTGTTTTCCATTTTGCGGGTGATAAAACTCCTGTGCGCGTCGTTCAAATTCATTGAAATTTCGTTCACTTGTAGTTTAGCAAGTATGTATAATACAATTTCAATATTGTTTTTACACTGCACATCGTCTGAGGAAATCCGAAGTTGCGTCGAGGGGAACCAAGCTGACAGCCGCGACAGCAGAGATTGTCACGTACCTACAAAAGGGTATTGGAAAAAGCTTGCATCTGACCTGCAACGATATCCTTCTGGCTTGGTGGGATGTCAGCCAGCGAGAGTCCTCTGATTCTGACCTTGTTCTTTTACTCCTCAGAGTCTAAAACCAGGAGGGCATATTAAGTATTCATTGTATTTTCATTTTAACAGAGCAGCTATGGTTGCGCGTTTCACACACCTCTCCAAACCACGTTGTTAACACTATGCTTGTTCGACTTCATGCGGCGCCGCAAGAACCGACAGCCGGATGACGTCAGAGTACCGCGAGAATGATTCAAGAAATCATATTTCGCCTCGATCTCGCGATACTGTGACGTCTTCCGGCTGTCGATTCTCGGGGCGCCGCATGAAGTCCAACAAGCCTATTGACAGCAGCAAAAGCTACGCATGCCCTTTTAACTTGTAAAACTCAAAGGTGTATGGGTAATGTAGTCTCTGCTCTCGGTGGGACGAATTAGGTAGCTTGTGTCACAGGTCGGAGCGGACCCGAAATAGCAAAAGGGTCACGCCCCTTCCTAGGTTCCACCTCGAGGAGGTTCCCAAAGCCACCCCAATGACCAGACACACAAGGTAAGCGTATAATTAAAACAACCTTTATTTAAATTACTTAAAATGAGTTGGGGAATGGAAAGGGGAACTTAAAATAAACAGCCTCTTCTAGCCTCCAAGCAGGACGAGAGAGCGGAAAGGGGATGAGATCTCCATGGGGTCTTTACTATCCGTGGCGCCCTCCGTGTCCTGGAGGCAGAACTTCACCAGGCGGCGATGCAGAATGGATATCTGACGGTTAACTGCGGTTTAATCCTCTCTCTCTCTCCTACAGGTGGCGGGCTCGTGATCACCTCGCTTGGAGGGTTCGAGGCTGTAACACAAAATACACTTTCTCCGTTAACTGTGCTTTTCTTACTTGCAGGTGGCTGATAGCCGTGAGTACGGTAGGTACTTCTCAGGTAACTGACTCGTCGTTTTCCTCCTTTAGAGGGCTCGGGGCTGTAACACAAATCACACTTTCTCCGTTAGCTGTACTTGTCTTACGTGCAGGTGGCTGATAGCCGCGAATACGGTAGGTACTTCTCAGGTAACTGACTCGTTGTTTTCCTCCTTTAGAGGGCTCGGGGCTGTAACACAAATCACACTTTCTCCGTTAGCTGTGCTTTTCTTACTTGCAGGTGGCTGATAGCCGTGGATACAGTAGGTACTTCTCAGGTAACTGACTCGTCGTTTTCCTCCTTCAGAGGGCTCGGGGCTGTAACACAAATCACACTTTCTCCATTTACTGTGCTTTTCTCTACTTGCAGGTGGTGAACGGTCGAATGGGTACTCCACCGTCACCACCATAATATGCGTTGCCCGGGCCGGAGACTTCGTAGTGTCTCACTAGCCTCCACACCCAGGGTATCTGGACAGCATATGATAAATTGGCGCTTCGTTCGCCACACAGCGTCTTCTCCGTTCACATACGGCCGACTCCAAACAATGGTGGCTCCTGACAACAAGTACACATCACTTCACTGCATTACAATCATGTGAACACACTCACTCTGTAAATCCAAACTCACCCACGACACACTCGGTGAATAAAATAAGGTCAGGCCAATAGATCTTTCGTGGGGTCAGCTAGAGAATCCGCGGGGCACTACACAAATAAGCCAGAGACTGAAAAGGTTTGCTGATGCCAGTTCCCCAATGGCGTTGCTTTCTCGGCTCTCCCACCGCTCTATCCTGTGATGGGGCCGCTCCACCTGTTGCTAGAACTCACACATGCAACCGCTGGTATATTTCATATGCACACAACACTTTTTCCCTTTTGGTACTCACAAGTGATGAATCTTACTTCCAGGGCTGGACTGGGACAAAAAATTGGCCCTGGCATTTTGGCCCAGACCGGCCCACTACATAGGATCCCAAATCTCTGTGCAAACTTGACTACCACCTCCACACAATGATTAAGTAGAAAAGTATAAGAGCTGACACGTGACATTACAAAAATGTAAGCGCTGTAAAAGGCATTGCAGGTTTTAAAAATAATAGTATTAGCCAGTGAGTGCACAATGTTTAAACTAACCATTCTGAACACCTTATGATAAAACCAAGACCTGATAAATGTTACAATGAAGTCGCACTCTTGTGGCTGAGTCCCATTACAGTGTGTGCAGAATATTTTGATCACTCTTTTTCTGAACACCTTTTACCAATTCCAAAACACAGTAATTTTAATAAGCAACATTAATTTTGTATATATCTTTTCCTTTTATCCTATTTAATGCCCTTGCTGCCCGAATCAGGATTTCTTGTATACCTCAATTTTGCAATTTCCATGCATGGCATCTTTGTTATGGACATCAAATAATGAATTTCCAGTGTGTGTGTTAAAAGTTTTTTGGCCCATTTTAAATGAAAAGAAAATGTGCCTAATAATTCTGCACACTTGAATATAAGGTGTTTTTTTCTCCAGCCAGACATCATTAACAATAATGTATTACTTATAATGAATTTACAAAATGAATGGTAGTTATTAAGATAGTATACCTAATAATTCTGCCCACACTGTATTTTATTGCAGTGTAATCATGAAAGTCATTTTGCAAACAGCAATTGGTCTATCACTTGTGTTTTTGACTGTGTTTTATCAAGAGGATATCTAACAACAGTGTTTTAGATGCAGTTCTGCTTACCACACGTCCACTCGGTTCTCAGTCGTCTCTTATTTTGACAGACGCACACTGACGCTGCATGCTTCATAAAATGCCCTAAAAGGTGTGATTGGGCTAGCCAAATGTCAAATAAAAAAGAACCAATGGGCTGCTGATTAGGTGTCTCCTGGGCCGGTCTGTTCGAAAAAAAAAATCTTACGCTAACTTTTTTGGAAAATGCGATACATTGCCACCGCACCTTTTAGCACCATTAATGAATTACATAAAAACAAAGAAAGAAAGCAACGGGCTGCGTTGCGTGATGTACGAGTGTTATGGGCTGGTCAGACAAAAATAGTGTGAGATGTATGTTACGTCTGTATGATACTCGCTCTCTGTTTCTTGTGTCAGATCATCGCTCTGTCCATCTGACACAAGAAACAGAGGGGTGGAGCTTGTTAAGAGATGATTGGGCAAGCCCAGTGTCAGTATGGAAAATGAACCAATGGGCCGCTGTCCCTGCTTTATGGGCCGGTCGTTGGCCAATAAAAAAATATATTATATTCACCGGCCCCCAAGGACGTCGGCCCACCAGGCATTTGCCCGGTATGCCAGATTACCAGTCCAGCACTGCTTACTTCCTCTCTGCGTCTTCTTAGCTCCCCCACCGTTCGATTTCTCCGTGTATCACGTGGCTCAGTAACTGTGGTAACAGCACTCCACATACACTTCTACATGTCAAGCGAGTTAGACATCTTGCATACAATAGGGGTTTAGATCATACTCAGCCCAGTCAAGATTAATCCGTCTTGAAATCCCAATCACTCATTTGTTACTCCAATCCAAATGTTCCTGATGCACAGCCCACCAAACAGCCAAACTGAACTCAACTCCATGGGACTCCTCATATAAACGTCCTCCTCCTTCCTGTCGGCTCCTTCAGCCATCTTCTTTCCGTTCGCAAAGCGATCCCCGGATCAACGGGGCCGTCTAAGGAGTGGACATTTTCTTCCGCCCTTGGCGGAGCGGAGCGTTTCCCAGAGCAGCTCTTTCCCCGAAATCATCTGCACCAAAACTGACAACTAACCTTCGTTTTCAGGTCCTTTTTATCCTCCCTCTATCCGTCTGTTCCTCCAATCATCGACCGCTGTGCTTAATCACATCACCTGAGTCTCGTTTGCCTGATTTGTGTTCGCGGCGTTTTTCCCGGAAGTCCGGTGTTCCGGTTCTTACCTCCGGGTGGGAAACCTTCCGGTCGGAACCAATCTTCTGAGATTTTTGGTTCCGCCCCCTGGAAATCGTCACCTTGTGACACTTGCATTGTGAAGGGCGCTTTGAAAAGCGGCAGCGCAGCCAAAGGATTAAATTAAGCCTCTGATTTAAACAGATGTGCAAATGAGCGTTCTGGTACGCTAGAAGTACATTCTGGGCGCAGGGAGAGGTGGTGGTACGCTCAAGAGCTATATTTGGAACTGGCGGTACTGAGTACTGGCGCCTACCGGCCCACATTAAAGGAACACTTCACCCATTTGCATTAAGCTTTGTATAGTTAGAACCCCAGTCATGTTTTTGAATGGGCGTGCATCATTTCCTCCGTTGCCACTGAGACAGGAGAAATACAGATTTCAATGTTGCACTTCCTTCTTTCAATGATGTAAAAATCATCATTTTGCATCATTGAAAGCAGGAAGTCCAATATCTTTGTTGAGGGGGGTGAGTATACAAACACCCCTTTTCTCGGTCAAATAGGCACCAAATTCGAAATGTATGTTACATTTCGACTACAAATATGACGCACTTTCAAAGAAGATTAATGTTTTTACGGGTGAAATGCTCCTTTAAAGCACTGGCGGTAGCAAAGGTAGACGGCCCTTTGAAAAGCAAAAGAAAGCTGATAAAAATGAGAAACCTACACTGAAATAAATTGGAGTAGGATTTAGGCTACTTAACAAAATCTAAACATTTTTCACTCAGAAAATGCTAGTAAATATAAACAAAATTATCAGCAGCTTTAACTTTATTACTTTTTTAATTTTAATTCACTCTTTGTTTCAGCTATGTTTATAAATATACTATATTTTTGCATTTTGATTACAAACTGTTCTACACTGAAAAGAAACTAATGTAATCTTCCTGATTTAATCACGTAAAACACAAGCACCACTTTTCTGAATGATGATAATCACAAACATCCCAGAGTTTGTTAACCAATTGTTTGTAAAACATATTTAATGCTAACTTTACTTAAAAATTCAGAAAATATTTTTTACAGCGTATAAATAAAAAGACATGAAGGAAGTTAATTCCAAAATGTAATTAATTGTACATGGTTTAGCTGCTTGTTTTAGCAGCTACCAGTGACACAGAGTCAAGAAATTAAAAACCACCCACCCCTAGGTCTGCCAATTCTTTACCAACCCCCAATGCTAATCGATCACCTCATCAAAGAAAACCGATTTATCCAGTTTTCACCAGCGTGTTGGGTTTTAATTCCAACCCTTGCAGTTTCTTTGTTAAAATGCAATTTAAGCAAATAGGCCTAATACATACACTGTATGTTATTTTAAATGAATGTTTATAACTTATAAAATTAAGTGGATATCAGGTAACTTAAAGGCACACAAGGCAAGTCTGAGTATTATTTCTCTACTAGCTCCCCCTAGTGTCTGGGAGTAAATGCGTTCTATATCTAAGACTATACGAGACTGAAGGACACCGGGTCGGATACAGCGAACTTGCAAGTGGGGTATTCTTCCTACAGACGGTAGGGGCGGGCGAGAGAGTCTTCATTCGTCATGTAATGAGTCATTTAACCATATACCGACTTACGAAGATGATTTATTAACATAAAAATGCTGCCTTGTGTCCCTTTAATTTGACATATGTTGATATAACCTAGGCTCTCAAGTCCCACGCATTCACCATGAGACACACGCATATCTGTCAGTTCACACGCTCACACACCAAACCTTGTAAGCTATTTATCACGCTGAGAAGTAAAATAGAACTTTTCCTGCTATACAATTAATAAAGGAGGTGCTGGTATACAGAGCATTTCTGTCGAGTTTAGCAGTACATTTTTTAGGTGTGGTCAACTTTACGCAGCGCCACAAGAACCGACAAGCAGATGACATCAGAGTACCGCGAGAAATAAAGCGGAGGAGGTTGGTTTTAAATCACTCTCGCGGTACTCTGATGTCATTCACTCATGTTTGAGTCTGTATCAGATGAAAATACAGATTTTGAGGAACAACTTATTGTTTTGGAGATTGTCAATGGACGTTTCTGAGTGGTATGTTTGTTTTTTCAGTGTGGACCTGCAAAACGCCAAATGCATAAAAATGAATTAATATTGCAACGTCTGTGGGATTTGATTTTGTTTTACTAATCGTGCTGTTTATAATCTTAATTCATGTGTATTATTACAACAATGGTTCCTGTGCTGAGTACAAGAAAGCTGTCTGTGTGTAAAGTTGAGAGGCTGTGGTTTCGGTTGGGGGAGAAATCAGCAAACGCTGATAACAAAGCCCTGAAGGGAAAACACGCAGAACAGATGGTTTCAATAAACAAGTTGTTTGCTTTATAACTATGTTATATTTAGAGAATGTGAAAATTAGTATGTTTAACTAATGAATGCATTTAACCAATTCATGAACAATGGAGTATTGTTGTGTTGTTGAATAATTATGTTTTACATATTTACTGCCTACATTTCAGGCTGATTGCCAAAAGTGTTAAAGTTACAAAGATGTCCAAATAAGGACTGTAGAAATTGATTTTGTTCCATTTTATATTTCTTTAATTAATCATTTTATTCTATAAATATTGTGTGTTTCATATATGCACTGAGCTATTATGTAAAAATGAGGTGTTTGTGTTTGAGAGTGGAAAGTTACCAGCTTTTGTGTGTGTGTAAGAAGTTGCAAGGAGGATTAGCTAGGAATTTACGCCTGGAAATGATCAAGATAAAAGAGGCCTGAGGGAGAAAAGCAAACAGGCAACCATGTTATTAACCAATGCTTTAATATTCACAGGATAAAATATGCAATGTATTTCTTACTTAATCAGTATTAATCATTGAATAATTGATGTAATAAATATAAGATGTTGTCTTTGATAAATGTGTATTAACCAATAAAAAGAAGGTTGCATACAGAATAACCTAATGGGGGCAGGGCAGCTCAACCTTGAAGAACAGAATCTCCTGTGCTTGTTCTTTGTGTGTGTGTGTGTGTGTGTGTGTGTGTGTGTGTTTTCTTCCCTAACTGATGGTTTTTTAACTCATTCACCGCCATTGACGAGTTATCTCGTCAATTATGAGTTAATATTTAACTAATAAATATGCCTTTCTGGACGAATTTCAAAGTGAAAGTGTAATACCGCTTTTATCCACTAGATTGCGCCAAACCGAATTTATCAAAAACGGAAGTTAAAAAGATTTAATGATTTATTTTAACTGCCTTTATGTTAGATAGTCATTCTGAGTCTGATCTCTAACATAAATTCCTTTACAAAAACGCAATTTTTTAAGCTTTTTGCTCAAAATGTTGTATTTTTGAAGAGAAATATCCATATTTCAGTGGTTAAATTAAGTGGAAAAAGTAAATATATAATGAAACGTTTTTTCCCCATTTTGTTTATTTGTTTGTTTGTCTGTTTGTTTTTTGTTTGTTTGAAAACAGAAGGTGTGTTCTTTAATTTGATATAATTTGTATGTTTATATATTTATAGAAGATAATTTTTCCTGCAAGGAATTTTGTGAAACTTTTGTTAAAATCACAAAAATGCAGGTGGGCAACTTTTCTCAAAAAGGCAGGCGGTGAATGAGTTAATAATGTGTGCTTAGAAGTAGTATTGCAGTAAAAGATTTAATATGTGTTTATCTATCTAAAGAAGTTAATGTGTGCCTTATTCATATAACCAATTTTACGAATAATGAAATGATGTCATGATATTGAAATGTGTTTTACATAATAATCACTTTCATCTTACAGCTTATGTTTTTTTATGAATAAATGAATGTTTTATTAATGATTTGTTTTAAAGAAAGCATTATAACATGCTATGTGAAGTCAATCATATGTGAAGTGGAGGAGTACTGGGGAGAAAGTGACGGACTGCATGGCCCTCAGGGATGAGCGGAAAACAGTTTGTTTTTTCTTTGTCTGTGTGTGTCCATCTTCGCCTAAAGGCTGAAACTGGGTGTGGTGATGGAGTCAGATTCACGAGGAAAAGCAGCCTTTGTGGGTGGAGATTCTAAGAAGAAGGACGACGTCACATACTCTATAAGTAAATGTTTTCCCAAATGCTGTGCGTTCGCCGCTTGAGACGACCCAGCGCGCTGTAAAACTTTTTCATATCTGATGAATAAATATTTGAACTTAGATATGTATTTTGTGCCTTTCCTCTAAATTATGAACATGCAATGGACGCCTTAAAGTCCAACACGTCTTAGCATGATATGTTTTCTAAAATGTTTAAAAATGAACAAATCAGTTGTGCGAAACTACACAGAATTTATTTTTTTAATGAAACATATTCAATGGTTACAGTGCCTCATGGTGGGGTTGAACCCCTGGTTCAGTTTACCCCATCTGGTTCACTTTGCCCCACAGCCACCGTTCTGGGAAACTGCCTAGCTTAGTAATTCAGGCTAATCTTTAGCTAAATCATTCACATGGTTTTATACATTAGCCTATCACCAATATTTATGGTATGAATATTTAGACCTGGATAAATCTACTTTAACATAACAGCCTTTATACCTGGTATGTATACATTTTACTTTGATAGCATAAAAACTGTTTTTTTTGTTTAAAAAAATCATACTTTAATCATAACTCTTTAATTTGTCCTTCTCTTTAACATAGCCAAATATAAATTATGGTTGCTACCTGTATTTGTGGTCACACGGCTACAAATCTGTATGGTTGCCTAGATAAAGGGGGTGGGTCAACTTACACACTGGCTCACTTTGCCCCACTCTCCCCTACTTGGTATTGAGAAACGGGCATTGTTTATCGAAGCCGGAGCGTGAGCTACAAACTACAGAGCAAGTGCGCGGGTGCACAATGGTGAAAGAGCAACACACGATGTAAATAACTATACCAGTGCTCGTCGATTAACAGATGTAAAATATTCTCACATTAACATACCTAGTATATTTTTATATATATATATTTTTTACTAAATAGTACTATTACTGTCTTTTTTAAACTTATAAATAATTCATAATTTGAACAAAAATAATGATGGGTTTAGTTCTGATATTGTATACTTTTATAAAGAAATACATGGTGTATAATTACATTTTTAGAATAGGCTTTATATAAGGTTTGTACTGTAAAAATACTTTATTTGTTACAAACAAAAGATAAAGAATTTACAAACGTGTGGAGAGCCATTTCAGCACTTTGGCAGCGAAATGTTTTTTTTTAAAGCATTACTTAAAATGTTTTCTCATCTCACCATATCTACAGGTGCAGAGTCATTATATACAATAAATCCGTTGGGTAGCATTTAAAAAAAAAAAACATTTAAAAGTAGATGCATTTGTTTAAAGCAAAGCATTTATTTACTTAGCTACAGATGAAGCAGCTCTTTAAGCCTTCTAACGTCTCATAATTGGTCATCATTTATGTCCAAGAGACTCAATAATAATCTGTTACATTTTAATCCTTTAATTTTTCATATTAAAAAGCGTTTTCGTGCTGCTGCGCATCCATGTATGTAATAAACAAACCCGCGTTGTCATTCCGTTAATACGCATATTATCAACGCGCTCTTTACTCGAGCAGAAAAAACTCGCGTTGCGCATTGCGCCGGTTGTATAATAGAGATTCCAAAGTCTCTCATGAGCTAGGGGACGAATGTCCAGGGAGTTCAGTATTTCTGTGTGGGCATGCATCAGGGAAAGGTGTGTGAGTCTTTTCTGGGTCATGGTGCTGCGTACCAATGTCTTCAAAAGACACGAGACAAAGAAAGTGCGCTCGGATGAGGCCACGGATAGGAACAGACAGAAATGAAATTAAAATCCAAAATACACGTAATAACCTACGTGTGTCAAAAATAATTTCCTAAAATATTCATAAGTAATATATCAATTGTGCAAAATATTTTTACTTAAAAAAATATATTTCTCGCTTTCCCGCGACCATGCGTCAAGGTCTGGAGGAAAAGGATACCTGCCCGGATCCCACGCACGCATCTGCAGTTATATACATTTTACAAAACCAGTATTCATTAGATTTTAATAACTTTTTTGCCACTTTTAAAACTGTAAAACTAAATAAAAAAGATATCATATGCCGAATGAGCATATGTTTTCTTGTTCACTCCACGCAACACGGGTTTAAACGCCGTTTTTTTTTCCTAAAGAATAATGTTTAAACTTTATTGGTGGTGGTTGAGAATAATTTATATTGCAGAATAATGTATATTGCATTTTAGCGCAATATAAATGTATCATATTGTTATTCTTAATATAAAAGAATACTAATATATTTTTTTACAACATTTTTAACTTTAAAACATACATATAAAGATGCTTTGTACAATAGCTTTGCTTCTGACAACAATTTTCTGTAATAAATCAGTAAATCAATCACAAAATGTGTTGAAAGTGGCGAATAAAATGCTTGTCAATTCAAACAAAGGTGTATAAAACCGCTTTAATTAACAATAACTAAACTGTGCTCTTTTGCATACCTCTACTTTTCTCATGTCTTTCTTTATACCACCTTTATCTTTTTAAAGAGCACCTATTATGGGATACACGTTTTTAAACATCCTTTTGTGTGTAAGTGTGTATTAGTACATGCTAACGATATTCAAAAAGTACATACCTCAAAGAAAACGATGACGCGAGTTATCGTCTCTAACGTTCGAGGACTACAAAAAACACTCGGATTGTAGGCAACAGTTTACTTCCTGGGATTAGTGACGTAGATAAGACCAATATTATCATAGTTCAGCCCTCTCTGCTTTGCTTGGGTACGCCCTCAAAGACGGGGGTGGGGAGCGCCGAGTCAGAAGAGAGCTAAAATGGCGGAGGTTGTGAGTCCCTGCTTTGACTCTGTTTGCAAACTCTTGTTTCATCGTTTAAGCGATTAAATCTCTCGAGTAGACGCTGTCTTTTTAGATGCGAGGGCAAAATAGCACTTTATGGACTTCCACAGAGGACATCATGTTTATTACGGTTCCGGAAAAATCCAGTCAGAAGTTGTTCACGGAGTTTTCACAATAACTGCTTCTCATGAACCGAAGCTGGATTTGCGCGACGTCTCCTCCTGAAAGTTGGATTACTGTGCACTTCTGGATCACAGACTGTAAGTATTCATGTTTATTATTTGCCTTTTACTATACATTACGTAACCAGTAACCGGAGATTAACATAATGTGCGTGTAGAGCTAAGCTTGCAAGCTAATTGTTTTGTGTTGTAATACTGTATTTCATAAACAACGTACCATATTTACACACGTGTATGTTGAATTATGCAGACTATCATTTTTTTATCGATGTTGGTTTAGACATGTTTACAAACTTGCTAAGTTGCTAAGCTAAATACAAATACCAGCTAAACTGTTACCGGTAAAATTTGTTCTCATGATCAAACTCAAGAAACTCTAAGTACAGATGATTTGTTTAAAGTTATATGTATTTTACTGTTGTATTTACTTGAAGCTTTCTTAGATTTTGAAACGAAGTAAACACGTAATGTGTGTTGCTAATGTTGGGCCATGTAATATGTAACACATTTACGTTTTAATGAATAGTCTAACGATTTATAGTCGTTGTACTCTATTGTTATAATATGTCTTTTTGACTGAATACATGTTTGTTTTATTTGTCTATATCCTAGATTTGCAGCTGGACACATCCTTCAACACTGTATGCATACATGCAACATCATTACACACAGTACAAGGAGTCACACTGGCATATGAGGAGCAAATGTGTGTAACACATATGATGTATTTAGCTAGTGATACCACTAACAGTCTTAAATGTATAACTGATGATGACAAAGTTTTTTTTCTCTGTGTGACGATGAGACGTTATGTGACATCGTCCCCTTTATGTGATATCGTCATCCTTGTTAAGTTTTATGTTTATGATGTGCCCGAGGGGTCATTAATATTGTATAGGCCTATGTTCACATTCAGATTTACAGAGTTGTGATCATCATGCATTTACATACATCCCATTCAACTTACGCACGGAGATGCGGTGGTGTATAGTTGTGGTTAGGTGCACATAATCGCAAATATCACAACGCACTTCAATACAAATAACTTTAAAACTTTTCGGACATTAATGACAAAACACACTCGTTTAGTTTTACATTACCATTTATTGATTTGTATTATGTTTGGGTTTTCCTGTCGCAGCCTCCGTGGCGTGTGTGTGTTGTAGCCGTCCGCTTCCGGGTGTGCTGTGCGTCCTACTAAGGGGTCGTGTGCCCGTATGAATGTACATTTAAAGTTCCGGACGGGACTATTAATTGTTAATGTTTCGGGCCGTTTTTCTTTACTGTTATAAATTATATTTATATCTTTAGTTTGATGTAAATGTGTTAATTGTATGCTTTATAAATATTCTGTTATAATGTAATGTGAGTTTCTCCCCCTTCTGCATACATTTATTAATTTACTGGTGGGTAAAATGGGGTATGCAGATGGTGCGGTCTGGTAATTAGACGTGGGAAACCTCTCTATATAAGACAGTGGCTTGCAGCCTTTGAAGAGAGAGGTTGGGGGCTAGAGAGTTAGCCGAATGGCTGTTTGCTGTAAAGTAGCAACATGGGCTTTGTTCTTAGTTAAAAGAACAATGGCATATTCTGATAATTGAATTACTTTTTCTTTTTCATTATCTTTATCTTTTTTTTTATTTTAAAATGTTAGTTTTCTTTAGAGTATGGCCACAGATGTTTAATTGGACTACAAAAGTTTTGCAAATAAAACTCACGTGAAGAAGCTATCCTGCTATCTGCTTGCGCCTTCTTACCATTCCCCCTTTTTTACAGTTAATGCGCGAGTAAATGCATAGATAAACAGCGCTGTCAACAGCCATTTCATAAAAATTCACAAAATATTAATTATTCTGACATCAAATAACGTTACCAGTTAAGAAATTCAATGATATATAAGTCGTTTTGTTTGTTACTTTCTTGAATGTAGTATTCCAGTCAGTGATATTATTAATATAAATATTATTATATTAACTACTGGTTGGATTGCTGAAGGTTACAGGTTGCTGGTCAAGACAACGATATTATATCCCAAAAAAGGCATTTAATCCACCTGTTTTACTCTATGAACTATGTACAACATGCAGCCAACTCCGCTATACTGTTCTCTCTCCCGCTCCGTTACCTGGAAATCCCAGCGCGAACTTTGGATCAGTCCATTTCTGACAAAATGATAGGGGTGTTTGGAATGGTCCATGTATTTGGAATATAGTTTCTACATTATTTATTAAATTAATATTATTCTTCTCTCTTTCAGACCCCTCTATGACTTTGTATGCAAAGAGGGAGTGATTGTGATGATTATTATTATGATAAGGGTTTGTTCAGTTCAGTAGTGTTGTAGTAATTATGTCAAAAACAGAAGTATAACAGTAAATAAAAATCGGTTCAGCATATCGGTTATCGGGCACATAAGCATCCAAATATTTGTTATCGGTATCTGTTTTTTTTTTTTTTTTTTTTTTAAGCGTATCGGTCGATCTCTAGTTATGTGAATATTTATTGCCATATGAGAAGTTCATTGCCGTTATATGAATAATCTTGTCTAACATTCAGATCATATGCGGAATAATGTGTGCATCTTTGAATAACTGTAGAATACAGTTCTTTGAAAATCATTTTTGAGAAATAATAATGTTGTGAGGATATTTATTGCCATATTGCAGTTGAATACTCTCGTCTAAAATATGGAAATCTAGTAGTAGGAAATATATAATGTGATACTGCAAAGTTGCCCTTCTAATTTGTATTTATGATATAGCCATATGGAGATAAACCTTTGCAAATGTGCTGATGTGATCCATTCATGTACTGACCACCAGGCTAGAGATTCTAAACATCCTTAATCCACACTAACTGTCAAATAGTCTATCCGCTTGATGGATCAATCCTATCGCATATGTGCTGCAATAAACAGGCATTCGGCAGCGCAGCTTTTTACATCAAAGGCCGCCAGGCTATGCCATTTGGGGAGGGGCCGTTCAATGATCCCCCTATATTTGTAAAAATCCTAAACATGGTTGGTTGAAATTTATTATCATCATGCATTATTTTATTAAAGATAATTGTGACATCTAACATGAGCCTTTGACCTGCATGTAAACATTTATTCAACTTTGTTGAAAAAGAGAAAGTTATCATAAACAGCCATTCCTCCCCAAATTACTGAGAAAGAAATTTTGGTCAGTGGTTGATTTACAGATTAATAAACATTGTAGTAGAGACACATGTTATGTTTGATTATTTTTAGCACTATAAGCATTTAGCAGCACAAGAATGGATTTACATCTGTAATCTCTGTAAGAGATCAGTCGTTTTCATATTTAAATAGCTGATTTCCATTTCAATTAATCAGACATCGTATCACGTCACTGGTCACTTTAGGACTCTTGTTTTGTGTATTAAAATAGTTTCTAGTCAAAATAGCACTGATGGATTGCTGACCTTATGGGGTAAAGATGAAAACTTCTTGTACAACAAAATGTTGTGGAAACAAGCAAATTAAAATATTTATTTTGTTCACAGCAGTCTAATATTGTGGTATAATGCATTTCAAATCACACTGCTGCTAAACACCAGTTATAAACAAAAACTGTGGTTGGTTGTTTTGCATGTTGGTCAGGGAGTAAATTGATGTTAACCAACCCAATTTTGCACACATTTTCATAGACAAAATAAAAACACGATTTCCTGGAACTCCGCTACTGTGCTTATCAATACAATACAATTAAATAAAAATGTTAACTTTTAATATTTTTACACTGTATTTCCTATAAAGCCACATTGCTATATGTGTGTGTGTGCACATGTGTGTGTATAAAGCAGGTGGCGCTATTTGGTCTGCATTTCATAAAAAATACAGCATCAGGGCCCATATTCTTAAAGCTTCATAGAATTATCTCAGAGAGCTCCTATTTTTGCTTAAAAATGTCTATGTAGGAGTCTTAGCATAAGAGCAATTCAGGCAATTCGACAACAGGTGCATTGAGCGGCTTGGCACCCGCACAAGTCAGGTGAGTGTTCCTTACACAACATTTCTGTCTGTGCGGCTGAAACGCATGCAAGGATGCGTACTTTCATGTCTCGATTTTCCCCCAACACAGGCAGTTTCTCCACTTTGCGTTCGAGGGGCGGGCATATCAGTACAAAGTCTTACCATTCAGACTTTGTCTCTCTCCCCATGTCTTCACAAAGGTAGCAGAGGGGGCTTTAAAACCACTGAGAGAGATGGCTGTGAGATGGATAATAGCTCAGTCTCATCAAACGCTTTGCGATCACAGAGATTTAGTTCTCAAACACCTCGCTCGTTTGGGTCCTTGGGCCAATTGGGAAAAGAGCAAACTTTGCCCCATGCAGAGGATCTCTTTTCTCTGTATGGAACTGGATTCAGTCACTCTAACAGCATGTTTAACAGAAGCGTTTGTGTAGTTCATCCTGACTTGCCAGAGTACTTTCAAGAACGCGGTCCGACTGAAACAATTTCAGAGGCTCCTGGGGCATATGGCTGCAGCAGCTGCTGTGACACAGCTAGGGCTGCTCCATATGAGACAGCTTCAGCGTTGGCTTTGTGACCAAGTCCTGAGGAGAGAGTGGCACAGCAGGCTGCACCGGGTCACTATTACACACCCGTGCCATCTAACCTTCACTCTGTGGTCCGATCCTCCGATCACTTCTCCGGGCCGGTATGCCTCTGAGACAGGTCTCCAGGCATGCTGTTGTATCCACAGATGCCTCCACCAAGGCATGTAGCTTCAGGGGTCTGGACTTCCCAGCTGCATTGGCACATAAACTGCCAAGAACTACATGCTGTACATCTTGCTCTCATCCATTTCAGCAACGAGCTCCAAGGGAAGGATGTATTAGTTTGTACCGATGACAGTGCTGACTGTTGCATATATCATTTGCCAAGGTGGTCTGCGCTCTAATCACCTGTCACATTTCTCCAGTCATCTCCTCTTATGAATTCAGAAGAATCTGAGGTCCCTTCGTGCCATTCACATCCTGGCAACTCCACCCCCAGTCAGTTCAGCTTATTTGTAAATGTTTTGGCAGAGCGCAGACAGATCTGTTTGCTTCTCCAGAGATAACCCATTGTTGCCTGTTTAATTCTTTAACCAAGGGAACATTTAGTGGGGATGTGCTGGCACACAGCTGGCTGCATAGTCTGCGCAAATATGCATTCTCCATAGCAAGCCTTCTTACACAGATCCTGTTCAAAGTCAGGGAGGACGAAGAGAGCATTTTACTGGTTGCGCCATATTGGACCATGAGGAATTGATTCCATGAACTTGCGCTCCTTGCAACAGCCCCTCCTTGGCGGATTCCCCTGAGGAATTCTTCCCCAAGAAGGGGGCACACTATGGCACCCACACCCAAGGTTCCCACAACTCCTTTCAGTGATCGGGTGGTGAACACGCAAGCGCTGCCTTTGGAGGAGGCAGACCCAGCCATGGTTTTATGATGTCCTATATGTGCACTACATGTGTTTGTGGACCAAACTCAAAGATTTAGGACCTCAGAACAGCTCTTTGTCTTTTATGGTGGCCAGCAGAAAGGGAAAGCTGTCAACAAGCAGAGGATGTCCAATTGGATTGTGGACACCATCACCCTTGCTGATGAAACACCGGGCATCCCATGCTCTTTTAATTTGAGAGCTCACTCTACGAGAGATGTGGCATCATCTTGGGCATTAGCTTGTGGATCCTCGCTGACAGACATTTGTAGAGCTGATGGCTTGGCGACACCTAACACAGTCACTAGATTCTACAGTGTTCGTATCAAGGCGTTTCCTCCCGGGTTCTCTCCTCAAGCAGATAAAACAAAGGGGGTCGGCTTGCAGGTTAATTTTGATGCTACATCTTAGTTTCATTATCGAATGCTGAAAGGGTCAAAACATCACAAAAAGGTATTTTACACTCTCTTCCATCGCCTTGATGACCGATGTTACGTAGCATCAGCTGTCAGCCTCTCACTAGATTTATTCTCTGAAAACCTGTGTTAGGCTAGGCGCCCGTATTGTGTCCCCTATGCGGGGTACCTATGTGTGTATAGTCCATTCTGTTAATCGTACTAGCCCACGTTTCCCTTAGCAGAGCCAGCTCTGCTTCTCTGTTATACCATGTACTGTTCAGAGACCACCCAGGTGTCATATTTTTACACCACCCAGTGAAACCACCTAAGAGGATGGCTTCCGCAGCGTTCTGAGTTCCACCCAGGCTAGTTCACTTTCCAGTTTGCCTAGTTCACTACCGTGGATTAAGGAACTCATAGTAACCAGCCTTCTGCAGTAAGGCCAGGTTCCTCCCCTTGCGTGGAGGACAGAAGGTTTACGCAGGCACTCGAATTTGTATTAATGATAGTTCCTAATAGAGTCATTTTTAATTAATTTAAAAGTTAATTTTAACACACCAATATTTTACATATTTATACGGGCCGAGCAATCCTTTCTGTCTTTTTCTCTTACTGTCAGAAGATGATCTCTTGTGAATTTGTGAAAAGTTTTGATGTGTTTTGTGTCAATAGCCACTGCCTCTAGGACATTCACTGATGTAGTTAATGTCATGTTTATTCTGATGAAACCTCTTGTTATATGGCCAGAAAACTAGTTAAAAACTATGCCAATGCAGTTCAGAAAACAATTTGGGAAAAAAATTGTTGCTATTATCGACTGTTTTGAGGTATTTATAGATCGTCCATCTAACCTTATAGCCAGAGCACAAACATGGTCATCCTACAAACATCACAACACAGTAAAATTTTTAATTGGTATTACCCCATAGGGCACAGTCTCTTACATATCAAATGCATTGGGAGGAAAAGTAAGTGACAAGTACATAACTGAAAACTGGATTTCTAGATTACATTTTACCTGGTGACTTATTTCTTGCTGACCGTGGCTTTGATATTCAGGACACTTTAAGTTGCATAATGGCTCAGGTACACATGCCAGCCTTTACTCGTGGTAAGTCACAGCTAGCTCCGGTTGACTTAGAAACTACCAGGAAAATAGTTCATGTTAGGATTCATGTTGAATTTGTGATTGGTAGTGTGCAAAGAAATATTGTATATTGGGTGGGACATTGCCAATTGATTTCTTGATGAGCAAAGATGATGATTTTTGTGCAATAAACAAGATTGGACTTATCGGTTGTTCTCTGGTGAACCTTTGTCCATCAGTTGTTGATTTTGACTGAAGTTCCTTGTTTTACTCTTTGTTGGTAAAATGTATTATATTGTAAATATGTAAACAGTATTGTTGTGTAGTACAAAGTATACTACTGTCATTAGGACAAACACATGTATAAAAAGAGAAACGAAACAGAATAGTGGGCTGCAAAACTATGTATTTTTGTGTGATGTACAAATTATTTGAAAATGTACATTTCTCAAAATATCTTCCTCTGTGTTCATCCGAACAAAGAAATTCATACAGGTTTGTAACAACATGAGAGTGAGTAAATTATGACAGAATTTTAATTTTTGGGTGAACTATCCCTTTAAGGAAAAACCTATACTGTGCTTAGCTACTCATAGGCTGTACATCACAGATGTAAATAAAAATATTACCTTATATAATATAACAACAACAGGTTTTTTCACCATCCCTCTCCAAGTAAAATCTTGTTACACTGTCTAACTTGTCAGATTTTACACAGAATGGACATTTAATTTTAATAACACTGACACTACAACAATCACAAGAAACAAGGCCAATCGGGGAAGAAGGATGAGAAAACATGGATTAATGAATCCTTGTGAAGTGCCTCCTCATTTCGCAGTTTAGTCAACACCAGAGGAAAGTTTTCACTAATTGGTTTGGGAATAAATTTTGAATCTGAATGAGGCTCAATCAGTGATAAATAGCAGACTTTGAGCCAGTTGCACTGAGAGTATTAAACAATGATGATAATTCATCACCGGTAGGATGCAGTGTTTTGCTTCTTTTAACAGTAGAACTGGCACATTCTTTCTCAAATGTCTGTACATGACCAGCACAATCACTCTTAACAGCTATTTTACTTTATATGTCTTTGCTACAGTAAAGTCAATCTCTCAACATTCCTTGTATTCCACCTTTGACATTTCGGTAGGCAACATCCAATATGCCTCTTCCTGCATCACTGTTTTTGAGTCCCTCAACTTTACTGTTGCTTCAATCAGAAATAACAAAACAGCAACATGTGTGCACGTCTCTCCCAGGCCAGCCATACAAGTACAGTGGGCTCAGGGTTCCAGGGGTTTTTGTTGTGTGCGCTGGGAATGAAGTGCCTGCATAAAAGATAAGATAACTAAATACAAGCTTCTAAAAGTAAAAGGTTAATAAACTAACTGATGTAGTGGATCACCTACCTTAGGTTTCACAACACTGTTCTTCTGGATGCTGTCCATCATTATGTGGCATTTTTGTAGAGTTTTGGGATAAAATTCCGAGCTCAGAGCCCTCCCCTCAGACAGCATGCCAAATATGCTTTGTCTCATGCCCTAATAATTACATGTTAATGCAAATTCGTGAAATTAAGTTTATTTAAATAAGTTCTGGAGGAGCATGGTCATGTGATCGAACTAATCACCATGAAGAGGTGCCTTTAAATAGCTTTCCCTCACCTTTGTCCCATGACAGTTTTTTGCAGCATCCCTCCTCCACCCCATCACCTTACTCTCAGCTAGTTTCATCTGCCCCAGTTAAAGAGGGGGGTACTCTGATTTCGGGATAAAATTCCGAGCTCGAAGCCCTCCCCTCAGACAGCACGCCAAATATGCTTCATTTAATTTCCTATCGATTACATGTTAATGGGAACTTGTGAAAAGTAATTGTGACATCTCAACCCTAGTCCATGCTAGTGATATTACGTTCGTGAACAAATCATTATTTTCAACAAATCTTTTAGATAAATGAATAATTACTGTTCACACAATTCATTGACTCATATTTCTCTCACTCAAACATCTACCTCCCTGGAGAAGGATAATAAGGTGCAGGATTCTTTCTGCCTTCAAAGAGTGACAAAAGTACAAGCGAATGGCGTTCGAGGACGAGGTGTGACCAAGCATATGATTGGCTTTTTTGCTCTTTTAAGTCTGAACGAGAAAGAGATCACGTTCATAAAAGAACTGAATGACTGTACAGTACATCTAGTTAATAAAGCAAATCAGTCTTTTGAATGTAATGAATGAGAGGGAGTTACGTACAGAAAGCGGGTGCAATGCTTTAATTTTAGTAGTTATAGTAACCATGTTTTGGCGTACTGATTACAAATGATTTTACTATTGAGGTAATTATGTCACAGGTCGGAGCGGACCACAGACTGTGTGTGTCTCGCTCCTTCCCAAGTTCCACCTCGAGGAGGTCCCAAAAGCACCCCAATGACCAAACAACGAGAGATAAGTATATTAAAACAACAAGCTTTATTTTAATTATTTAAAAGGTAATAGGGAGTGGGGAAAGGGAATCTAAAATTATCGCTTCTCGCCCTCAGGGGGGATACTACGGGGCCAAGGACGTTGGAGGGGAGAAGCCTTCTCTTCGGGAACCGGGGACAACAGGGCAAGGGCCGGGCGGAGCTCCTTCGTCCACAGCCCACCTCCTGTGTACAAGGACTTCCCGTGGCGCGCCTCGTTACTCCTGAGGGCAGAATAAACACAATGTGAGTTCTTCGTTGGACAAAACCCGCACAACGCCTTCCTTCTAGGTGCCTGGATCAGATGGAGTGGATTTAGCAAAGACTCGAGGCAAAGTACGTATCTCTTTCTCACCAGGTCGCTGGAATGGGTCACAAGACTTCGACTTTAGTCCGCACACATGTAAGTATGGTCTTTCTTTGCAGGTCTCCTAGAGCGGGGGCGGGGTCGTTACGGAGCAGATAGCTTTAGCTCGTGATAAGGTAAGTATATTCCTTTCTATACAGGTCTTCTAGGGCTGGGGATCGTTGCTGGGTAAGTTAGCTTTAGCTCATGATAAGGGAAGTATCTTCCTTCCTATACAGGCTGTCTAGGGCTGGGGATCGTTGCTGGGTAAGTTAGCTTTAGCTCGTAGTAAGGTAAGTGTAATAAGTATCTATTGTGATGAGTACTGATTGATGCCTGCAGGTGGCAGTAATGTAATATAAGATGACGTGCATTCCCTAGAGGAAGAGTTTGTAATGAGACATGCATTGTGTGCTGGATTAAATAAAGACGCCAGTACTATATATTCTGATTATCTTTATTTGTTGTCACTGAAACAATACATGGTACCAGGAGTGGGGTGAGGAATTCCAATGGATTCCATTAAACCACCGGAATCGTTGAAGTTGTTTGGAAATGTTGATGCACATTGGAGGACTTTCAAACAGCAGTTCGAGTTGTATATTGTTGCTATCGGACAAAAAGCGGCTGTGGATGAAAGGAAGGTTGCCCTGTTACTTACCATTGCTGGAGCTGATGCCGTGGAAGTCTATAACACCTTTAATTTTGATGAAGAGGCAGACAAGAAGAAATTGGATAAGGTACTGGAAAAATTTGATGCTCATTGTTTGTCAAGAAAGAACGAGACATATGAACGATATGTATTTAGAACATGTGTGCAACATGAAGGAGAGGCTTTTGATTACTTTCTGACCGATCTCAAGATAAAGGCAAAGACTCGTAACTTTAATGAACTGAGAGATTCAATGATTCGTGACCAAATTGTTTTTGGTATCTATTATAAGAAACTGAGAGAAAGATTATTACGAGAATCAGAACTCACCTTGGATTATGCTGTCAAATTGTGTCAGTCCAGTGAAGTAGCGAGACAGCAAGTGAAACAGTTTGATGGCACTAATGCAGCCGCTATGTCCTTTCAGAGTGTAGAAGTTGACGCCATTTCATTCAGAGATAAGAGAAGAGGTAACACAAGACGTTTCAAGGATAATGATACAAGAGGTTTCAGAGATACTGATAATGAAACATTCTCATGCAAGCGCTGTGGGACCAAACATAAGTTCAGACAGTGCCCAGCTTTCGGAAAAAAATGTTCCAAGTGCAATGGCCCCAACCATTTTGCAAAAATTTGTTTTTCCAAAGACGTGAAGAGGGAAAATAAAGTGCATTTAGTGGAGGAGGCAGATGACAGTGATTTGAGTGACTCATTTTATGTGAACATGGTTTCTGAAGAGAAAGTAAATCAGGATGCTGAAACGTGTGTATCAAGTGATGATTCAATCAAGTCTTCAATGTGGATTGTTCCTCTTGTGGCTAATGGGACCGTAGTACCCTTTAAATTAGATACTGGTGCAAAAGTTAATCTAATTAACATCAGAGATGTGAAAGCATTGAAAGAAAAACCTCTAATTAAAAAACGTACAGTTCCCCTCAAAGCCTATAATGGACGACCAATTGAAACGAGAGGAGTATGCAGATTAAAAATACAAATAAAAGGGAAGAAGAAAAGTTTGATGTTTGTTGTCGTTCCCAATGGTCATGAATCTCTTCTAGGGGATTAAGCATGTGAAGACCTTCATTTGGTTTAAAGAGTATATCAGGTCAACAAGAAAACCGTAGTCTTACAGACAGTCTATGACAATGTACACTGCATGAAAAGAGGTGTATCCGTACTAGGAAACTCCTGTAAACACCACTGATTTTCGGATGTATCTACTAGTTCCACTGAGGGTAAACTTCTAATTCCACCAAGTTAGGAAACTCCCGTAATGATACCAATTCGGATGTATCTTGCTGATGGGATATTCCTGTGGTACATGCAGCCATTTGTTGCCATGGCAAATAATCCCATTGAAGATTTTGTCAGGGGACATTTTCACACCTGCAGAGGTACTGGGATTTCACACCTTTGCACAATTCTAGTGTCTCCATTGGTGTTTAATCTCAACACTGATTGGTTGCTTTTAAAACCCCCTCCCAAAACTCTGACAACTATTGGGACACAACTTTGAAACTTTCCAGTTGAGATCATTTGATTGGTTACACTTTGTATTAAGCCCAACCCAAGCCCTCATAGCTTAGTGACTTGATTGGTTATTTGCCTGCTATGCAGATAGACTAAAAACCCCCCCACTATATATATATATATATATATATATATATATATATATATATATTCATATTTATATTCATATACACCCCAAAACCCTTATGTAAAATAAAACACTTGAATTGAGTTTGAAATGTTTCTTTAATAAAAACTGAACAATTCACAATTGTCACAATAACAAAATAATATTATACACAAATATTAAAAGTTGCATACATAAACAATACTATTTAAACTCATAAATATACAGACAGAGAAAGCAATATTAGAGTAAAATAAAACAAAATAAAAGCAACAATAAAAATTACATTCAAAGCAGTACAATGTAATGTAGCAGTGGCGGCTCGTGACTGCGCATCCGAGGGGTGCAAATTCAAAATAAGTGTTCGGAGTGTCATGTGTGTTGCTTGTGTTTTTAAAATGTGTTTGTTGCTTCATGTAAACCATGTGCATCACGGGTTTAGTCAAAACACGTGATGCACATACACGCAGAACACATATTTTGAACCACACAAATGACTGGCTATATACATGTTGTGACAAACTTTGCATCGAGTGCTCACAAAAAAAGAAGTCACCACCTGCCACTGTAATGTAGTAAATATTTAAATAAAATAAAGCAAGATCAATATAGTTGTTGTTCAAGAAATCAGTCCTACACTGCAAAATAATGACTTTCTTACATAGTATTTTTGTCTCGTTTTCAGTAGAAATATTATTTAAATAAAATGCTTTTTCTTGATGAACAAAATGACCTAAGAAAATAAGTCTAGTTTTAGACAAAATAAATAAATGCACACAATTTAAGTGAATTTGTGCTTAAAACAAGCAAAAATATCTGCCAATGGTGTGAGAAAAAATCTTAAGTTTTCTTTTTTCTTAAAAACTTAATTCAAGCACAATTTTCTCACCCCATTGTTAGATATTTTTGCTTGTTTAGGCACAAATTTACTTAAATTGTATATTTTTGTCTAAAAACTAGACATTTTCTTAGGTAATTTTGCTCATCAAGAAAATACATCTTGATTTAAGAATTTTTGGTTTTTCTACTAAAAACAAGATAAAAATCCTAAGTTAGAAACTGATTTTTTTGCAGTGTAGATACAATTGCAGAGCTCTGTCTTGGAATTATTCAAGAATTTCTCACTGTAAAACCTAAAAGTTAACTAAACTCAAACCATTTAAGAAAACCGGTTGCATTAAACCATTTAAGTTTTAAAACACATAGATTTGAGTCCTGTGAACTTAAACAAATTGAGTCACATGCAGTTATGCACTTATATTTAAGTTCACACTAACTAAATATAAGTGCATTATTGCACAAGACTTAAGTTCACAGTACTCAAATGTATGTTTTTTTTTAAACTTAATGGGTTAAGGCAACCGATTTCCTTAAATGGTTTGAGTTAAGTTAACTGTTAGGTTTTACATTGTAAAGCATATACTTGTCAGCAAAGGTAACGTTGATGCACCCTCATCTGGACAGACATCTCTTTGGAGCCCTTTGGAAATATAAAAGTACATATAAGTATTTGGCATAATACTAATACACATACACACGACAAATCAAATGACATAGAATTAAAGTTGTACATTTTAGAAAGTTAACATTAAACCAGTGGTTCTTAACGTAATTCCTGGAGGCCCACTGCCCTGCATGTTTTGTATATCTCTTTTATCTGACAGACGTAGTTCAGTTCATGGAGATCCCTTCTAATGAGCTGATGATATGAATCAGGTGTGTTAAATAAGGGAGACATACAAAATGTGCAGAGCAGTGGGTCTCCAGGAATAAGGTTAAGAACCACTGCATTAAACTGTACAAAGATACAACAATATATGATCAAAGAACTTCATAATACTTCATAAATCTTCTTACTTAATTTTCTGTGTTGATGTCCTCAGAGTCTCTGTGTTGTTCTGCAGCTTCATTACAGTAGGTTACTTCAATATAGTTGTCTATCAAACACAGAATAAAAAAAATAGAATCACATACATCATAACACATCTATTTACGATTTAACCTTTTTAATTGAATAATTTAATTATTAAACTTACATCATTTTGGCCAGATTGCAGTGACATCAATTTCTTCAGTGTCTGGATCAGTCTGATGTTTTAGCTTTCACTGTTACTTCATTATATTTCTCTGGCAAACACAGAATTAAAAATCAAAATCACATATCACAATACATCCGTTTACTATTTAACATGTTTGATTTTAATTTAATGTAATCATTGAATGATTAAACATACATCAGCTTTACCCAGAAACCTCTTCATCGTCCACAAAGTTGACCACAGTGTACATGACCTCTGTAAACACAAACATGTATAGACTTCATATTTAAAAAGATGAAGAACAGCAAACATATAACGTTTAAATATATAATGACTCCAAGCTTCTTTACAATAAGCATCTAGGTTCTCTCAAAGTGAAGCTGGCTTTGTTCTAAATCAATATAAAGCTATTAAAACAGTCTTGAAAAATAAGCAGCATCTACCAGAACTGAATGAGCTTTTAAAACAACAAAAGATCGTCAGTACCATTTAAAATAGCAGAGAGACACTTGCTAGCTGCTAACATTTCAAACACACGAGTTACTGTTGTTTTGTTTGTTTTAAGCAAATAATGTCTCTTCTTGGCTTCTTTAAAGTTTTGTTTTTAAAAATTTAAACATCGAATTGATTCTTTTAACAGCCCGGTTTGAATGTTACTTCGCGTATTTTTAACCTCATGTTTACCGCTATGTACCACGTATAACCTTAATGTTTTACTGTTTGTGCTTTAAATTCAAACAGTTCTAGTATAAAGACAAAAACGAATCATAGTTAATAACATAATATGAACAAATAGGCAACCGATCAGCGCGATGCAGACAAATGAATTAAATCAAACTTACCTTACTGTTAATGAGCAAACAAACAAACAAGAGACGGAGTAGTCCAGGCAGTAACGGTTCGCGATTTTGAATTTTCCCGTCAAGCCCATAGGTTGAGCAGTCGCACCTGAAGGGTGGGGGCAGATGAGTAGGTGCAGGTGCATTCTGGGAAATGTAGTCCTTTTCTTTAATATACTTTTTATAATCCGCGTTTTCACACTATGCATTGTTCTTTATACTTGATTATTAATAAAAAATAAAAAATATTTTTATAAAGTTTATTACGTTTACAAAACATGTTTAGTTGACAAACATGTTAACAGTTATTTGGAATGATGCTCAGATTTTCTTAAATATAAAATCTTTGTGAATCAGCAGCACCTTCTTGATGAAATACAAAACTCTTTAAACATGCCTCAGGAATTATCTCTGGGTTTAGTGGATTAACTCATCATTGGAAACATTGAACGTATACCTAAATGAATTCTTACTTAAATATTAGTAAATATAAACTAATGCTGAGTTAAGACATGTAACTTACTGAACTTACTTAACTACAACATGAACTCAAATTAATTTATTGTAAATGACTGCATTAACTAACAATGAAAAACATGTCGTAGTTAATGATGACTCTTCAATAGTTTATTATTAGGATATGCTGTAACTCAGCATTAGTTCATGTTAAAGTAAAAATACATGTATGTCTTTTTTCACTGTGATATATGGACCCTTATTATATTATAAAGTCCCCATCTCTTTTGTTTAAATTGATTGATTGAAGACAAACATTATAATATGTGGTCTGACTTTGTGCAAGCATGCATTATCATATGCTAAAAGTTACCTCCTCAGATAGACTAGAACATTCATTGGTGCCCGAACATTTTCCTTACAAGGGCCAAACCTGACTGAGGGCCGTGGGCCAAAAGTAAATGTTCTTGTGTTATATTAAAATTAAAGTTGCCCTGATAACCCCTAATTTATAATTTTCTAATATTTTAAAAAATAAATAAGCAAACATTACTCTGTTTATGCATAACTAATGCAGTTTTATTTTCCAAGGCTGTTTGTAGGAAAAAGAAATCGTTTTGCCAATCAATTTTAAATATCCTTTTCTCTGTGTGCCACTGCCGCAACCTCTTCATTTTTAGCCTATAGTACCCGAGTTCATTAGGTTTTGTGATGCATTTTATACACCTTCAAGTATGCATGAAACATAAAAAAATGTAAGGTCTTTTGTGGGCCAACTTTGGGCACCTCTGGACTAGAAGTACAGTAGCTGACAGGTATCTGCAGATATGTTTACCCGAGTTTGTCAGTCTGTTTCACCCAACATGTTTTGCATCCACATGTGAAAGACTGTCTTTTAGATTATGGACCTGTCTATTGATATTTTTGTTTCTATTTTAAAAGATTTAATGAAATGTTAGGGTAGAATTATAATAACAATAGAAACAGTGAACTTCAAATCATGAGACATCAGCAAAAATAAGCAGCTTTACATTTCACTGACTAATTTATCAACATCCTAGCTAGCAAAAATGAGTTACATGATGTCATTTGAACGGCTTCTTTTAAACGATGTATGCAGCATTGAGAGATACGTTCACAATATTCTGACCTAGGGCAGTTGGAGACATGTTTTCAAAGTGTTGGAAATATATATTCTGAAATAATATTTGTTGCATTTCTCTTGAGTCAGAGACATAATTTTCACACATTAAAATGGTAATTGTGTCCATTGAATTTTAGTTATTTTGAATGATGCTTAGTTTCTTAAATAGACTAATTAAATTATATTAATAATAAACATATTTAGAAAACACAGTTTTTATGTACCACAATACTGTATGTGCTGTCTTAAAGAGACATGGTTAACCCCCCACCCCACCCCACTCAGCTCTGAAAACAAAGAAGACACCTCTACCTGTGGGTCATTAACATATAAAAAGCCGTTCACACCTCACACCCACCGCTCCTCACAACCAGCTGTAAGGATTCCTGGAAACTTCCACCAGTTCCTACATACATCCACCAACGTAAGGTTTCTGGATGTTTCACGGGTTTACTTTGGTGTATTACCTTTCCAAGCACTCTGCCTCAAAAATCTGGCAAACCTAAAGTTTAGCAGGGATTTCCCATTCCGTATTTGTCCGTATACAGCTCTTTTCATGCAGTGGTAATGAATATTGTCAAACAATTTTCAGATGTTTTTGAAGGTCAAGGTACATTACCATTTACCTATAAAATACAATGGAAAGATGATGCTTCTCCAGTCATTCATGCTCCTCGGCGGGTCCCTGCCCCTCTTCGTGAAGCTTTGAAACAGGAATTGGATCGCATGACTCACTTGGGAGTTATACAATGGTTTGAACAACCTACAGATTGGGTAAATTCTATAACTTGTGTGAAGAAGCCAATGGTGATTTAAGAGTGTGTTTAGATCCTAAAGACTTAAATGATAACATCAAATGAGAACATTACCAGATACCTACCAGTGAAGAGATAATTAGTGACATGTCAGGTGTTACGGATGACACAAGACTGGAATCCCAGTGCAGAGGTTTTTATTCAAAAGGTATGTATAAGAGAATGACACAAATGTAATCAGATGCAAAATGTATAGTAGAAAAACACTAGGTGGATCAGATTATGTATAATAGAGAACTCTCTGTGTCCGTGTGTGAAGAAGAGGAGGAGAGATGACACTAGCGAGGCGGACCCCAGCGATCTCCTCTAGTAGCTCAGTATGTGGGAAACACAGCCGGGCTGTCAGATATCCACAGAACACAGTAAATACTGAGACGAAGTCCTGGCGGGCACGGAGAGAGAATCCTGGCGGGGCACAGAGAGAGAGAGAAGCGGTCAGAGTTTTCAGCAGAATTACGCGCTGGACAGCGCACTGCGGCAGTCAGAGTCTTCAGCAGAATTACGCGCTGGATAGCGCACTGCGGCTGGACAGCGCAAGGTGTTGAATAGCGCTCGGGGTGTCCACTGACTGAGAGTACACAAAGGCTTGACTGTTGCCACACCAATCGGGAGAGACTGACAGCGGGGCGGGGAATCTAAAGGGGCAAAGGCAGCAGAGAGCACGGTGAATAATCCAAAATATTAAACTAGACACAACAAGAACTAGACAGAGCTAGCGGGCATGAACACACTAAGACAAACTTGCAAAGAACAAAGGAAACGAGGAGAATTTAAATCAAACCGGATTTGGCAATAATAAGGATCAGGTGTGGGATGCCGGTGAGAAGAGTCAGAGATAATGAGATCACCAGGTGGAAGGCGTGCAGGTGTGGAGCTGTCAAAACAAAAACACAACACAAGTGAAACAAAGACAAAGCAGCCAATAAAACCGAAATCATGACATCAGGAGCTAAGATTTTTTAGCAAATTAGATGCCTCTCAAGGATTCTGGCAAATCCGGTTGGATTCTGAGAGTAGCCAGTATTGTACATTTAATACTCCCTTTGGAAGATATTGTTTTCTCCGTCTTCCGGCATCAAATCAGCTCCAGAGATTTTTCATCGAGCCATGGAAACCGTTATTGAAGGTCTAGAGGGTGTTCGAGTATATATTGATGATATTGTGGTGTGGGGGTCCACCCTTCAACAACATAATCAGCGACTAGTAAAAGTGATGGAAAGAATTCGAGCACATGATTTAAAGCTCAATCAGAAAAAGTGTCAATTTGGAGTCACGGAGATCACGTTCTTAGGTGACAAGCTATCTGCAAAAGGTGTGGAGCCACATCCAGCAAAAGTGCAAGCCCTCCTTGATATGCCTCCACCTACTCATAAGAAGGGAATTCTGCGTGCTTTGGGAATGGTGAACTTCCTGGGAAAATTTCTGCCAAATCTTTCAGCCAAAACTACCCATATGAGAAAGTTGTTACAAAATGATCAGGAGTTTGTCTGGACTTCAGTACATGATCAAAAATGGAAGCAGTTAAAGGAGACCCTTACTACTGAACCTGTTCTTGTTTTTTTTGATCACACACGACCAACTAAGATCTCCACAGACGCCTCTCAGGATGGATTGGGAGCGGTGCTTCTTCGGGCCTTTGAGGATTCCTGGAGACCTGTGGCCTATGCTTCTCGATCTATGACAGAGACGGAAAGACTATATTCACAAATAGAGAAGGAGACCTTGGGTTTAGTATTTGGTTGTGAAAAGTTTCATGGATATGTATATGGATTACCTACTTTTACAGTAGAGACGGATCATAAACCATTAATCTCTATCATTGAAAAGAACTTAAATGATATGTCACCTCGAATTCAACGTATGATTATGAAATTACAAAGATATGATCTGAATCTAGTTTATACACCTGGAAAGTATATCATTGTGGCTGATGCACTGTCTTGAGCACCAGTAGCTTCGGTGACCAGCAAAATGGACGAAATTGAGAGACATGTGAGTATGGTGTATTCAACTTTACCAGTTTCAGATTAGATGCTATCGCAGCTTATCGCAGGGGAAACCGCAAAGGATGCCGAACTACAGAGGGTTATTGCATACCTTCAACATGGATGGATCAAAGGCAAGTGTCCACAGTACTTTCCTTTAAGGAGAGAATTGAGTGTGGTTGAGGGCATGCTGTTGAGAAAAAACAGAATTGTCATTCTAGTATCAATGCGTCAAGACATTCTTCGTCGAATTCATGAAGGACATCTTGGTATTGAAAAATGCAAGAGAAGAGCTAGACAAGCTGTTTTTTGGCCTGGAATTAATGTGCACATTGAGAAATACCTCAGTCAGTGTGATGTCTGTTTAAATCATCATTATAAACAGGCTAAAGAACCTATGATGATAGCTGCTCATCCTACTGAGCCGTGGCAAAAAGTAGGAACTGATCTTTTCCAGTTGAATGGTAAGGATTATTTGGTGGTTATCGATTATTATTCCAATTATCCTGAAGTTGAACAGCTCCATCACACAACATCAAATTATGTGATTCAATGCATGAAAAGCATCTTTGCAAGGCATGGAATTCCTCATATTGTGCAAAGTGACAATGGTCCTCAGTACACTAGTCGTGAATTCCAACTGTTTGCAGAACAGTATGGCTTTAAACATACTACTTCAAGCCCCCTTTATCCAAAGGCAAATGGCAAAGCAGAAAAAGGGGTCCAAATTGTAAAAATACTTTTGAAAAAAGCTGCAGCAAGCAGTTCTGATGTAAATCTGTCTCTCTTGAGTTACCGTTCTTCTCCACTCAGTTGTGGATTATCTCCTGGTGAGTTGTTGATGAACCGAAAACTGCGTGACATACTGCCAAGGTTATCTTTGAAAACAGAAAACAACAGTCTATAATTGAAAGAGATGCAACATTTTAAAGAGAAGCAGAAAGAATATTATGACAAGGGAGCTCGACATCTGAAATCTCTTTCTGAACGAGATACAGTTAGTATTGAGGAGCCTACTGGATGGAGAAAGAAAGCTACAGTTCTAAAAGAGGTAAATCCAAGATCATATCTGGTTCAAACAGAAGATGGACAGACATTGAGGAGAAATCGACAGAGCTTGCTCAAGACTCCAGAGAAATGTCCTCTTGTTGATGAGCCAACCCTGTCTGCAGAACTGCAGTCTTGTGAAATGCCTCTTGTTGATCTGCAACGTCATGAAATGCTATCTCCAGGTATGTTAAATTCTGCTGAACAAATTCCTGAACTCAAGTTATCTGTACCAAAGACTGACATGCCTCTTTTACGGAGAACTAATCGAATTCGGAAAGTTCCTGTTCGAATGGATTTATGAAAATGAACTGATTGTCGATTTTTTACATATATTGATGAAATGATTGCTGAATTTTTACAGTTGGGCTGATGTTAATTATTAGTAATTGTGAATCTAATGTGTTAAAAAAACTGATTGTAGATGTTTTTATATATATTGTTGAAATGATTGTTGATTTTTTACAGTTGGGGTGATGTGAATTATAAGTAATTGTGAATCTTGTTGTCACTGAAACAATACAGTAAGTATCTACCTTTCTATACAGGCCGTCTAGGGCTGTGAATCCTGGGTAAGTTAGCTTTAGCTTGTGATAAGGCGAGTATCTTCTAAACTAGGCACGGGAGTAGGATCGAAACTGAAACCCATACATCACCATCACCATCCAATGCAGCAAGAGGTGAGGGACTTTGTCGGGCTCACGGCCGGGGCTGGCACAACAACATCCTGCTGAATATGTTCCAAACAGCCAATGACCGCACGTCCTCTTCCCTAGACAGGCGAAGATCTAGACGAAAGACAGGAGTTGTCACACATAAGTTTTCACACACAACGTATGTATGGGCGCCAAGGTCTCCTCGATCACCCTCAACTACTCCTCTGCTGCTCGGCGGCTGATGTAGTTACAGAACTCCTCACAGTACCTTACTTGCTGTTTCCCGTTGAGCTCCTGCTGAACACAGTTACAGGCTTAATGTGTTTGGCTGGGCACGCACCGTCGTAGCGGCTCCCGATGGCATCCACAGGGGTTCAATCCCTCCTGAGGTGAGTACAAACAACAAGGACACAGCACAACACTTCAAAAGCTTTGTGTACTCACGTCAAATAAATCACTCACTCGTTGCACAGAACACACTCCAGTGAATAGGTTAGGGTCCGTACTCCTCTCCTGGCGGGATTGTGCCTGAATCGGGGGAGTAGAATCGTACTTGGCTATGTCGTGCGGTGCCTCGACCGATGGCAAAACTCTCACTGTCCAGTGTCAGCTCAATACACATCTTTCGGCTCGCCCACCTATCATACACACCTGGTGGGGCCGCTTAGAAACAGGTTACACTCTCCTTTTACAATGTAAGCATTCAACATGTATCACTGATTAGCTGTTACTCACGGCTGGCAATTCTCTGATCGATCTCTCTCTTCTTATTTCCTCCTTTCTCAGGACATCCGCTGATGTAAACAACGTCTTCGATGCAGAGCAACCAGTCCTTCGTGCAGACAACAACAACAAAGGTGTCAATGTGTTTGTTTCACTACAAGGCTCATTCTTACTTGGCTTTAAATGGTGCTTTCTCTCTCTTCACAGATCCCAGAACGTATTAGCAACAACGTACTCCAGCCTCAAAACGACTCACAACCCAGCAGGTACTCACAGCGTACATCCAACGCAACCGAACTCCTCAAAAGTAACTTCTGCTCTCTCCCTTTATATCCCTCTCTTTAGCGTGGCTCGCCCAATCCTCGTTCGCCACGTCGCTCACACAGCTGTGCCTCATTACAGTGATTGCGGGGGATTCCTGGGAAACCTGGAAGTGCCGGTGTCTGTGCAAACCGGTCCGGGCGGAACCTCTTCACTCTGCTTTTGGTTCCGCCCTGTCTAGTCACTAGACAATTACTGTAGTAAAACATGGCAATTCTGTTTAAAATGGTTTTACTACAAGTATCTTGGCCACTCTGATTACCGTAGTAAAAACAGAGGACATTTATGGCAACTGTGGTTTCACTACATATACTGAATAATGAAACTTAAACAAGCAGTCTTATGTGTATTTATTTACATTTAGATTGTTTATTGTTAATAATTGCTGTTGTACTTACGTTTTGATGTCACAATGAACTTTTTAATCTGCACCCAATTTAAATGTTAACATGGCCACAAACTGCGATTAAAAACTCCATATGTCACCTGTTTTAATACGACTATTAGTCGCGTTGTGTTTATTAAAGTCTTGTGTTAACATGAGATAAAGTTTAATCTTATTATCGCATTATGAGGGTGCATGTACATTTTGTCATTGTCTTATAACACAAGATGCACAACCTCACTACGTACTGGCATATGTATGTAATATAAAGAAATGGTCACTGAATAAATCAGCGAACGAATATGAACAAATCATTTTGGTGAACAAACTGAAAATGAGCGATTCACTTACAGGTAGATAAATCAAAATTCCCACCACTAGTCCATGGTTTTGTCACCACAAAAATAAATTGCATTTCAAAATGCACTTTGCTACGTATTCCTGTGAATAATCTGGTTGATTTCCAGATTAATAAACATTGGAGGAGAGATATTTGTTATGGTTTTGGTGATAATTTTCTAGCACTACAAGTAATTTGCAGCACAAGAATGGATTTACATTTGTTCTCAACAAGAGATCAGTAGTTTTCATATTTAAATAGCTGATTTCCATTTCAATTAATCAGACATCGTATCACGTCACTGGTCACTTTAGGACTCTTGTTTTGTGTATTTAAATATTTTCTGGTTAAAAGAGCACTGATGCATTGTTGACTTAAAGGGGAATTCCGCCTTGAAATGATCCTAGGGTTAATAACAAACGTGTACCGAGTTCGACCGTTCACTGGAGTTTGTTTTCATGTTAGTCTAACGTGACCAGTGTTATTGCTAAACGCAAATTAGCATGTTATGGTAGCCTTCGGGGCATCAGTGCATTAAAAACGAAATCGCTATGTCTATACTACTAATAATGCTCAAAATAACCCCACACTTACACTGTAGCACAATGAGGGTCTCTATATGTAAACCGAAGCATTGAGAACTTTGCAAGTGTACAGGCAGTTTATTAAAAATAAACACTTACCGTTCACGTCTGGATCACATATCCATGCGGGCGCCATCTTGGGAAAACTAAACTCGTACATGAGAAAAGTAGAGGTATGCAAAAGAGCACAGTTTAGTTATTGTTAATTAAAGCGGTTTTATACACCTTTGTTTGAATTGACAAGCATTTTATTCGCCACTTTCAACACATTTTGTGGTTGATTTACTGATTTATTACAGAAAATTGTTGTCAGAAGCAAAGCTATTGTACAAAGCATCTTTATATGTATGTTTTAAAGTTAAAAATGTTGTAAAAAATATATTAGTATTCTTTTATATTAAGAATAACAATATGATACATTTATATTGCGCTAAAATGCAATATACATTATTCTGCAATATAAATTATTCTCAACCACCACCAATAAAGTTTAAACATTATTCTTTAGAAAAAAAACGGCGTTTAAACCCGTGTTGCGTGGAGCGAACAAGAAAACATATGCTTACATGCTCAATCGGCATATGATATCTTTTTTATTTAGTTTTACAGTTTTAAAAGTGGCAAAAAAGTTCTTAAAATCTAATGAATACTGGTTTTGTAAAATGTATATAACTGCAGATGCGTGCGTGGGATCCGGGCAGGTATCCTTTCCTTCAGACCTTGAAGCATGGTCGCGGGAAAGCGAGAAATATATTTTTTTTAAGTACAAATATTTTGCACAATTGATATATTACTTATGAATATTTTAGGAAATTATTTTTGACACACGTGGTTATTACGTGTATTTTGGATTTTAATTTCATTACTGTCTGTGCCTATCCGTGGCCTCATCCGAGCGCACTTTCTTTGCCTTGCGTCTTTTGAAGACATTGGTAAGCAGCACCATGACCCAGAAAAGACTCGCACACCTTCCCCTGATGCATGCCCACACAGAAATACTGAACTTCCTGGACATTCGTCCCCTAGCTCATGAAAACGCGAGTTTTTTCTGCGCGAGTAAAGAGCGCATTGATAATATGCGTATTAACGGAATGACAACGCGGGTTTGTTTATTACATACATGGATGCGCAGCAGCACAAAAACGCTTTTTAATATGAAAAATTAAAGGATTAAAATGTAACAGATTATTATTGAGTCTCTTGGACATAAATGATGACCAATTATGAGAGGTTAGAAGGCTTAAATAGCTGCTTCATCTGTAAGTTCATCTGTAAGCTAAGTAAATAAATGCTTTGCTTTAAACAAATGCATCTACTTTTAAATGTGTTTTTTTTAAATGCTACCCAACGGATTTATTGTATATAATGACTCTGCACCTGTAGATATGGTGAGATGAGAAAACATTTTAAGTAATTCTTTAAAAAAAAAACATTTCGCTGTCCAAGTGCTGAAATGGCTCTCCACACGTTTGTAAATTCTTTATCTTTTGTTTGTAACAAATAGAGTATTTTTACAGTACAAACCTTATATAAAGCCTATTCTAAAAATGTAATTATACACCATGTATTTCTTTATAAAAGTATACAATATCAGAACTAAACCCATCATTATTTTTGTTCAAATTATGAATTATTTATAAGTTTAAAAAAGACAGTAATAGTACTATTTAGTAAAAAAAAGATCTATATAAAAATATACTAGGTATGTTAATGTGAGAATGTTTTACATCTGTCGTGTGATTCTAACTTAAAAACGAAAGTAAAATATGTTCGTCCGCATGGACATTGAAAATTGTGAAGTTTAATTAATATTATATGTTGTTATAATATTATATGTTGTATGTAAATTGTAACGAAAGTAATTCCCCCTGGGATAAGTATTTTTGCTTCTGATTAATAGCGCATATTCATCTGAGAACTGATGATGTCTGTGTGTTTCAGACCCTGGCTGTGTGCCCTGAAGTGTATATGACAATAAAGTAGTAAATCTCAATATATTTATTTTTAAAATGTATTTTAAATAGGCCTATAGGCTCATAGGTTTTTTGGTAAAAAAATTCACAGCACCCCCTGTTCAAAATGACTTCCAGCGGCCCTGCCTTGACGCTTTGTGTGTTCGACTTTAAATGGTGCGGCGCTGACTTGTCGGCGTATGACATCAGAGTACCGCGAGAGCAAAGGTTAAAGCCGAAAGTATACTAGGGACGTCCGCGTATGCGCGCCGTCCGCATGACGTCATTTTCGTCACCAGGAGGGTCCGCGGCCGGCCGCGCGGACCGTCCGCGTGCAGCCCAAAATTTGAGACCGCGCGGACAGTGCGCGTACAGTCCGCGTACGACAGCGCATGCGCGAGAAAATATTTAGACAGGACACTCCACTATAAACAATTATACAAAGGAAATAGACAGCATTTGCACACACACTATCGTTTTTCTTCTTTAACTTTTACTTCTTCCAAGAACAGAAAGCTGTGGAGCATGTTTGTTTGATTCCTGTTCTTTGTTGTCTTGTTGTTTTTACTAAACTGTGTTTGCAATGGTGGATCAGTTACTTTTCTTCACCTATCCTAATGTTTTAATGTACTGTAAATGTCGCCAAATCAGTGCTGCCCTGACAGCCTGTTAGACTAATAATTTGAATAAGAAATCATTTGTATTGCGTATAGTGTCGAACGCGGCCATCCGCGTGTAGCCGCGGGGACTATACCCGGAAAGCTGCGCGGCCGCGTGCGCGCGCGAGCCGGACGCGGACGCGGAAAAAAAGTATACCCGGGCCTAAAGTCGGACCATTTGTAACATTTCGACTTGCCTTCGCGGTACTTTGATGTCTTCGTTGCCGAACTGTCTGCGCAGCGCCACATAGAAACGCCCTTTGACTCTTTAAGGCAAAGTACCAGCAACATGAGCAACAAGGGTTAAAACATAACCCTTTCATTGTTAAGTATGAGAAATTAAAATGAATTAAATCACGTTTAAACGCCACAGAGATATCAGAGCCAGCAGTCGATTTCTGATGCGCTTGCCGAGGCGAGGCTGCGCTGGGGGGGGGTGTGAGCGCTTAAGCGCCGGTGATTTTCTGGAGCTCATATGGAGCTCATCTCCGTCCGAAAGTGTCAGAGCACACGTTTAAATAGACGCTATCTTTATTAACCGACCGCATATTTAAACTTTAAGCACATACATTCACGCCTGAACAACTCTTACAATTACATTTTGTGACCAAATAACAGTAATATTAGGAGCATTTTGCTGTCAGAAAACATAGCTGTCATAACTCCACATATTTACCTGATTTGTCTTAATTAGTTCAGTCAACATTAGCCATTCTGAATGTTGACTGGATTTGAAAATAACCATTCATTTAATGTTTTAAACACAGATTTATCTAGACTTAAAATAATATGTCTTCTCAACTAGCTCAAACAAAAAAATTGGTTTAACTTATATATTTTTGCCCGTCCAACATTTCATTAATTGGATTTTTTACAGTGTAGGTTATATCAACATATGTCAAATTAAGTTACCTGATATCCACTTAATTTTATAAGTTATAAACATTCATTTAAAATAACATACAGCGTATGTATTAGGCCTATTTGCTTAAATAACATTTTAACAAAGAAACTGCAAGGGTTGATATTAAAACCCAACACGCTGCTGAAAACTGGATAAACCGGTTTTCTTTGATGAGGTGATCGATTAGCATTGGGGGTTGGCAAAGAATTGGCAGACCTAGGGGTGGGTGGTTTTTAATTTCTTGACTCTGTGTCACTGGTAGCTGCTAAAACAAGCAGCTAAACCATGTACAATTAATTACATTTTGGAATTATCTTCCTTCATGTCTTTTTATTTATACACTGTAAAAAATATTTTCTGAATTTTTAAGTAAAGTTAGCATTAAATATGTTTTACAAACAATTGGTTTACAAACTCTGGGATGTTTGTGATTATCATCATTCAGAAAAGTGGTGCTTGTGTTTAGACTTGTGTTTTACGTGATTAAATCAGGAAGATTACATTAGTTTCTTTTCAGTGTTGAACAGTTTGTCATCAAAATGCAAAAATATAGTATATTTATAAACATCGCTGAAACAAAGAGTGAATTAAAATTAAAAAAGTAATAAAGTTAAAGCTGCTGATAATTTTGTTTATATTTACTAGCATTTTCTGAGTGAAAAATGTTTAGATTTTGTTAAGTAGCCTAAATCCTACTCCAATTTATTTCAGTGTAGGTTTCTCATTTTTATCAGCTTTCTTTTGCTTTTTAAAGGGCCGTCTACCTTTGCTACCACCAGTGCTTTAATGTGGGCCGGTAGGCGCCAGTACTCAGTACCGCCACTTCCAAATATAGCTCTTGAGCGTACCACTCTCCCTGCGTCCAGAACGTACTTCTAGCGTACCAGAACGCTCATTTGCACATCTGTTTAAATCAGAGGCTTAATTTAATTATTTGGCTGCGCTGCCGCTTTTCAAAGCGCCCTTCACAATAGCTACCTAATTCGTCCCACCGAGAGCAGAGACTACATTACCCATACACCATTGAGTTTTACAAGTTAAAAGCGCATGCGTAGCTTTTGCTGCTGTCAATAGGCTTGTTCGACTTCATGCGGCGCCCCGAGAATCGACAGCCGGAAGACGTCACAGTATCGCGAGAGCGAGGCGAAATATGATTTCTTGAATCATTCTCGCGGTACTCTGACGTCATCCGGCTGTCGGTTCTTGCGGCGCCGCATGAAGTCGAACAAGCATGGTGTTAACAACGTGGTTTGGAGAGGTGTGTGAAACGCGCAACCATAGCTGCTCTAATACTTAATATGGCCTCCTGGTTTTAGACTCTGAGGAGTAAAAGAACAAGGTCAGAATCAGAGGACTCTCGCTGGCTGACATCCCACCAAGCCAGAATGATATCGCTGCAGGTCAGATGCAAACTTTTTCCAGTACCCTTTTGTAGGTACGTGACAATCTCTGCTGTCGCGGCTGTCAGCTTGGTTCCCCTCGACGCAACTTCGGATTTCCTCAGACGATGTGCAGTGTAAAAACATTATTGAAATTGTATTACACATACTTGCTAAACTACAAGTGAACGAAATTTCAATGAATTTGAACGACGCGCACAGGAGTTTTACCACACGCAAAATGGAAAACAATGGGACAAAATAAAGTGATGACTTTCGAGTTTCAAATGGCCAATATTTTGTTATTCTTGAACCCATAGACATGGTCTTGGTGTCCAGAGAGTATCTTTGCCCGACAGCGACAATATGTTATTAAAAAATAAATAACATCATTATGGATAAATGAGTGCTTGCAGAATATATATGTTTGAGAATGCTTATCAGTACTTTTTTGTTTCTTAAACTTTAAAGATGAATATTCTACTTTAGAGATGGGCAATTTTCAGCAATAGCACATTATATTCAAAATTTTGAGCTCATAAAAAAGATTTTTCGCTTATTTAAATGACTTTTTTATGTTTTTATGCACGTTTAGTTTTGGTGCAATTTCATCAAAAGCTTGTAATTAGGAAATACACACAACATGCTTAACGTATATTTTATATATGTTAAAAATGTTGTAAAAATTGCGTATTCTTATATAATAAGAATAACAATATGATATATTTATATTGCGCTCAAAATGATTTAGAAATGGAAAAAGGAATTCTTCTCAACTACCACCAATAAAGTTTTAAAATTCTTCTTTAGAAAAACGGCATTTAAACCCACGTGCACCGAACAAGAAAACGTATGCTTACATACAGTCCGTGTATGATATCTTTTTTATTTAGTTTTACATATTTTTATTTATATGCATTTAATAATAGTCTACCATAAGGTCATAATGTAGCTACACACTGTTAAAATTGATTCAGTGGCTTTGTAAATATCTCTAAAATAAATGATTAAAGTAACTTAATAAAATCTCTTAATGCAGTAATGCGATTTTTTTAGTTGGAAAATAAATTACTAAAAATAGAACAGATATTTTGTGTAAAATGTACATATATTATTTGATGTATACGCCTTAATAATATAAGTATTACATTTACAGATTATTTTAGTCAATATATTTAAAAAGGTCAGAGTAATATATTTAAGTTTTTAAAACTGTAATAATTGCATATTTCAAATTATTATTATTTCTATTTGACATAAAAAATGTGTTAGTTTTACGCCTAACTTGAAGTATGATTTACTTATATTTTCACATTGATATTATTTGAGTAAATGTAGGCAAAAAATTAATTAATCATAAGTAGAAAAAATGTCAATTTTAAACAATCACATAGCCAACGGTTTTTAATCGGCAACAAAGAAACTGCGCATTTTGCCGATGACAAACACCTCAGAAACTCCTCGAATTTATGAATATTTACACTCACAATATGATTTTATTTCCTTAGTACAAGTATAACATATTATACAAATTCTCAGTGAAATGTATTAAACACCAATGCATACTTTTTATCGTGTTTCATACCATGTAAAGGGAAACATGATAATATAAAAAGTAGCCTACTGTTCAGTAATGCAGAAAAGCGCACCACAACCATGTTAAAGCTATTAAAACGTTCAGATGCAAAAATGAACTAAATGTAAAATTAGATAAACTAGTTAATGATATTGCGTAAATGCGCTCGGTCTCTTCAAAGGTCTTCGCGAATTATTTTGTTATAAGACTCGATTATCATACATCACGTCTCTTCTACTGTAAGTACACGGAAAAAAATAAGACAAATGATGCGCGTTTGAGTCGGATTTTTATGAAGAATATGTGACTGTTTATGTAACTGGCAAAAGAAAACTTCGCCAACAAAATGTTTGCCAAAAAGCATGCATTTGTATGACATCAAAGTCTATCGATAATCCGTGTCATGTTACTTCAATATCATACAGTATACGCTCAGCATGAAGTCGAGCACACACATTGTCGTCAGTATGGCCTACAAGAAACACGCCTGCCCTCTACAGGTTTTTATATTTCCTGCGTCCCCCACCGAACCCCCCTTTTGCGGGATCTCGCAGAATTTCGGAAGTCTCCGCGGCATTCTGGTCTCAGAGACGCGCATTTTTAAAGGCCACATCTGTATCATTAAGAACTTTTACCAGTGCTGTCTCAGTGCTATGTAGTGCTTTAAAACCCGATTGAAAGATCTCATGGATTTCATTTAAATCTATGTAGGACTGGAGCTGAGTAAGTACAATCTTTTCTAAAATCTTAGATAGAAAAGGCAGTACAGAGATTGGTCGAAAGTTTGCTAACACAGTCGGGTCAAGATTAGGTTTTTTCAAAATAGGGGTTACTGTTGCCGTTTTTAAAGTATCCGGAATTTTCCCAGAGTTCAGGCATTTATTTAAAAATGAAACCAACTCTGGACCTATGGTGTCAAGCATTAACCTTAGGTAACGGGGATGGATGATATCATTAGAAGAGAATGAGGGTTTTAGTTTTGCTGTAATTTCTTTGACAAATTGCAAAGAGACAGGATCAAATGTAGACCAGTTGTAATAGGGAGTTACACTAGGCAATGGTGCGTTATCAACAACCTGAATCTGAGCTCTTAGACTTATGATTTTTGCCTCAAAATAAGACCTGAAATTATCACATAGAGCAGTAGAGGGGTTTTGAAAGCTATTAACAGGAGGGTTCAGTGCAGTGTTTATAACAGAAAACTGAATTTTAGGTGTGTGATGATGTTTCTCAATGAGGTCTGAAAAGTAGGCGTTTTTGGCCCTCTTTACTGTATCATGATAGCGAGCTAAATTGTCCTTAAGAATGTCACAAAATACTTGAAGTTTGTTTCTTTTCCAAGTTCTTTCCGCCTTCCTGCAGTCTTTCCTCAAGGAGCGTATAGACTGGTTAATCCAAGGCTCAGATTTCGGTTTGGGTTTAAACACTTTGTAGGGTGCAATAGAGTCTAATATCTCAGTCCAGATGGTGTTTAAAGTGAGAAGGTGCTCCTCAGCGTCAAGGACAGTCAGATAGGGCTTGATCGCAAGCGTATTGCATGAGTCCTTATAACACCTGGTGAAATCCTCATTGAAGGAAGGGGTATAGATCCGGGCTTTACATGGGGCTTTCCCGGTTTTAGTAGAGATAAGTGGAAAGTCACATTTAAAAACAATTGGAAAATGATCCGAGATTGCAGTTTCAATAATCTCGATATCAGTAACAGCCAAGCCAGTGGATAAAATTAAGTCTAATGTGTGTCCTTTAATATGTGTGGGATCTTTAACCCACTGTGTCAGATTAAATGAGTCAATCATATTCTGGAATTCTGATATAAGGGGTTTAGAGGGACAACATACATGTACATTAAAGTCTCCTAATAAAAGGATCCGTTCATGTTTAGTAATCAGATCTCCAACAAACTCGGAGAATTCCTCAATAAAGCCTTTAGAAAGATGAGGAGGACGATATAGTAGGGCTAAAACCAGCGGAGCATGCCAGTCGAGTAGCAAAATTTGAACTTCAAAGCTTAAATATGCGGTTGATGAAAGCATCCGACATTTCTGCTTATAGCATTCCCTGGCAATAGTTGCTAAACCTCCGCCTCTACCCGAGACACGGGGAGAACTGTAAAAGCAGTAACCAGATGGTAAAAGGTCCGTAAAAGGGCTTTGATCTCCTACCTTTACCCATGTTTCTGTAATAAACAGAAAGTCCAAGTGCCGCGATGATATGAAGTCATTTAAAATGAATGTTTTGTTCACCAGGGATTGGGCATTTAGTAGGGCCATCGTCGGAGGAAGCGACGAATCTGAATCCTTACGTTTCCTTAGAAGTTGGAGGTTTGAAGAGTTAACACCGGAGCGGCGTCGAGTTGTAAGCCGCGGGTATAGCTTCTTTGGGGGAAAACCGGTGAGGTCGAGGGGGGCCGAAGAAGATGATTCGATGCGAGTTAGCCAGCGAGAAGATTGAGATGGCATCACTACGATCACATAGCGGCCTAGATCCTGCCTCAAAAACCGGTTCTCGCCGTCCCGAAGCCGGATCTTGAGCTTGACGCTCGCTCCGCTGCGTTTGCCTCGTCTCTTTCGGCGTTTCCTTTGTGCAAACTTTGGCGGCCATTGGTAAAGGAAGTCCGGGATGTCCCACTCTATGCTCTCATGTGGGTAGTCGATAATGCGTTCCAGGTTAATATCGTGGGTATATAAACTCCATTTTCGTATATCCAAGAGAGTCTGACGATCGTAGACGATAGACTCCACAAAGGAAACGAATAAAAGGTGAAAAAAGAAAAAACACAGGTGCCAATAACCGATAAACGACAAGATAAACGAGATAACCGAAGTGCTGTGAGACAGACGGCTTGCCATGCACACCGGCGCCATCATGAATCACGTCTCTGTGAATCACGTCTCTGTTCTGTTTATTTGTATATGTAAATAATTGTCATATAATTGTATATAAAACCAAGTGGTTTTACAGTAAATATAGTGCAAGATTTTGCAATAAGATTTTCTTGTGGCTTCATGTTTTGTTTTGTTTTGTTTTCAGTCCAGTCTCACTTTTGAAGCAGAAATTGTGTCATTTATTGAATGCATTAAATATGTTAACAGCTTCAATAAAAAGTTTTTCAGTGTTTTTATTTTAGAATGCAAATAAATAATCATCATCTAACTGTATTACAATATAAAGACCAAATTCTATAGTAAATGTTATAGTTTATTTTATGTTTTTTTTTACATTACAGCAGGAACAAAAAAAACATATAAGGGCAACCACACACCTGACAGTATTCTGTGCAGTTTTCTTCAGCACAATACAGTAATAAGATGTTTCAGATTTAAGTAGGTAAACTGTTAAAATACAACAGCTGTATGCTGGCAAATCTAGTTGCCAGTATAACATGATTTTTTTCCATTAATGAATGACATGGTAAAATATAAATATATAATCTAGTATAAGGAATATAAAAAATAAGAACTGTTTTTGTATAAAGGCATTTGAAACTTATTTTTTTTTTCAGATGAGAAAGTGAGAGCTGCATTTTTTACAGTGCATGTTAGCTAATCTAATAGTACATACACAAAGTAAATGGCTGCCTCCCTAATCCAGAATTATACAATTTTTACACCTCACCCTACTTTAAGTGCCGTAATTACAAATATCAAAGACTTTAAGAACTTTGGTGAGAAAAACACAGAAAAGTTAGAAAATTGTATGGTAATGTACTACTTAAAATATCATATCCTACTGCACACATCATTGCAAAGAGCAAATATATTAATTTACTTAGTATGTATTGTATATGTTTTAAAGTTCATTGCATTCATTAAATATTAGTTTATATCACATGCATTGTTCGAAATCAATGTAGGTTTGCTGTCCAGGTGAAACACCTCTCCACTTTTATCCATTAGCCAGCTTGTTGTGCTGCGATTCTGCAGTCCGGCGCTCTTTAGCTTTTCACTTATCTTAAAGAGAAACAAGAAACATTCAAAGATATAGCTTCAGACTTTAAGGTCTATGTGATTATATCAATGTAGAAATAAATGTTTTCTACAAACTGCACTAAACATATTTCACTTATTAAGCAGTTATGTGCAATGCAGTTAATTATGTGACTACTGACTGTTTAACAAAGATTTTATTTAATTGTTGACAGCTTCCTTTACATAGCAGCAAACTGCAGACTGTAACTTTAAATGATTATTGGTGGGTTTATGGACAAACATGAGCCTCATACACATTTCACCACTACCTATATTGGATGTATCAACTATACTGTTTCACAAAGCACATAAACAGGCTTTTCGCATTGTGCTTAACCTCGGGATATCTTCATTCTAAACCCCGATTTCAACCCTAGGTCAAGGAGCATTTCACACTTTCAGGAGTGGGCTTATACCTGAAATTAACCTAATAATGAAACCCTTGTTAATTACCCTACATTGCGGTGCTAAATGCAAGCAGTGTGAAATGAAGCAGGGTTAAAACTGAAGAGCATGTTCCTCATATCAAGATCTGTATACTAAAATCATCTGAATTAGAGTAAATAAGACATCCCTGGAGGCTTAAAACAGCCAAGAGAAATTTATGTTGCGACCTGTTCTGTCACTGACGCAGAAGCGTGAGACAAGCAATTAAAGCAGCAGCGCGCTATTTTAATTAAGTCAGATTGTCAGATTGCTTTTTATCCAATTATGAATGTTGACACCGCATATATTCAAATAAAAACATTAACCCAGGGTTTAGGAATGCACAGTGTAAAACGTCAGATTATGAATACCCAGGGTTATATCTTAAACCCTGTTTAAGTATGAACAGTTTAGAATAACCCAGGGTTATCTATTTCAAGTGTGAAAAACCCTTAGTTGTGTAATGTTCCAGAATCTTATAACAACACTGAACACTGTATTAAGGACAAATACATACCTGATTGAGAATGGCAGTCTGTAGTGAAGGGTCATTCAGATTGTATTTGTCATCATGGGACAAGATCAGTCTGACAGTTTGAACTTTAAAATCTGTTAAAATACAAAACTAAGATTATATTCTAAATTGAAATAAATTAATATATCACCAATATTTATAATGAAGTTGATATATAATAATTATTCAATGAAGTATTGTATTCTCACCGTCATAACAGAAAAAAGGATACGTTACATTACAGGAAGACTGAACCCATTTTCCAGTAACTCCTGACATGGCAGCACAGTCACCAGTTCCTGAACTCTGTGATGGGTATCCTGCTGCCCAGTTTCTAAAGGAGCGACTCCATTGGTCAGACCACTGCCAAGAGTCTAAGAACAGACCGAACCAGAGCTGTGACTTAGATCCAACAAATGCAAGTAGCTCGCTATTTTCCTGAGCATTATGGACGGTGGGCAGATCAGTGTAATACTTTCTGCAGTAACTCTGAGCGTCTGTCCAGTTTTTCCAAATACCTACATGGATGTATTCAATAGTTTCTATTGAGAGATACAATAAAGGAATTAGGGCTCAGCTCTTCTTGTCCTGAATGTTTATCGGGAACGTATTAAAAATTTAAATAAAGATTGCAGTACTCACCATTGTAGCATAAAAAATGAAAAGACCCATTGCATGGTCTATTATACCAAATCCCGTTATTGCTATACCCACATCCACTTAAAAGCCCTCCATCTGGTTGTTTTGGGGCCCAGTTACTGTACTGAGAGAGTGTGTTTTCTCCATTTGACCAAACCCAGATACTCTGGTTCACTCCCTGCAGTCCAATCCACACTGATCCTCTGTACCTATTTGTTAAAAATATCATCCTGTTCACATCATCCATCGAGTCGACAGTAGCCAGATCAGTGTATCTCTCTCTACAGTAACTCTGAGCTTGTGTCCATGTCATACTCATGTTTATGTACTGATACTCTCGCCAAAGACCAGAAGCACTGCACTGAAGTCCTGTTAAAATAAACATGTATTATATTCATGTGCACACATATTCTTGTGAGAATAGATTTAAATGATGACACCAACCTGACAGCAGAAGCAGCAGAAACAAACTCATGTTCATAACTGCTGTCACAGTTCCTCGCTAATGTCTCACCATCACACAGATCTGCTTTAATAAGAGAAATAATATCAAGAAGTCACCTCAAATTTTCTTTCATTTATATTAGTCCTTTTTAAAAACCCTTTTGACAGTATCTTCTTTTTAGAATTGCCTAAGTGAAAAATATAAATTCTTACCTCAAAACAGCTACTGTTATTATGATTTCAACCTTGTAGCTGATATCCAATCATTTAATTTGATGTTGCTACAACTTTCCCAGTGGTAAATACTCCAAGGTCACCAACTTAATCCTTTCCAGATAACCCCGCCTCTATAAAAAAACAAATGTTTAAGCATGGCGCAGTGCAAGCATTAATTTACATTTCTAACTATTACGAGAAGACTTTTTCTAGTCAAATAGTTCCAGAGGAAACAAGATTTTGCATCACTGCCCTCTTTTGTGTATCAAAATTGTAGTCAAAGGAGTGCTGAAGATGTCATCACATGATTTGGGCACAGCAGATGTTAGTGACAGATGAGAACTAAATAAAGATCCTAATTGCATTCAAGGCAACATTTTACAATAATGTTGCATTTGTTAACAGTAGTTAATGCTTAGCTTATGTGGCAGTATCCATTGACTGCATAAAAGGTTAATTATTAGTTAATTAAGCATTGTTAAGTACAATATAAAAGAGGAGTGAACGTGTGCCACACAGATCTGCTTCAACTAAGCGTTGCGGTTTCTGTTTGCCTTTGTATCGTGGCCCAAGACAGTGTTTCCCATAGATCTGAAATTTACTTGTGGTGGTAGCTGGTGAAAAGGGCAATCATTATCCACCGACAAAAAATGGTATACTATACATGTGACAAAGAACTAATAATGTGTGACACAACACAATACTTTGATTTATTAAACATTAATATTAATTTCACATTATAGTTCATTAATCTAACCACCCCAAACTTTCTTTGCCATAAACAAAGCTGACACTGTTTGTCAAAGCACCACGAAAACACTTGATGTTTTTGCACTGATATATGAAGTAATTTGATGACCCCTTTTATCAAACTCAATATATACAATACTACTATATGTATATAGCCTATTAATAGACAGTGCAGGTCTATAGATTATAAATGTGACTGATGTTATAATGGTAATAATTTCTATTAGATAGGCACTTTTACTGCTTCTGCTTTCTATTACTCTTTTGCCAATTAAAAAAAGCTTAATCCACTAATTATTTCAGATTTAAAAGTCTACTTGCTGTCCCGATGACAGACTTAACATTACAGCTTTGCGTTTTTTATATCCTGAGTCAGCTAGAGCTTTGCTCGTTCAGAATTAGCACTGCTTTTTGCTACAATCTTTGTCCAAACTGTTTAGATTTTAGTAAAGATTTGGTCTATTAATAATAAGATTATAAAAAAATGGGATAAAGAAAATGAAGCGGCGCGTGGTCTGAAACAGCACTCGAGCTTTAGCGCGGTAGCGCTCGCGGCCATTCTCCGATGGACTCGGGTTTTACACACAATATTAATCACACTTGGGAACCGAAGTAATGAACTAGGACCGACCCGGACCCGACTGACCATTTAAAATATAAACCCGGAACCGTCCCGCGTCCGCAGTGAAAAAATACCTCTAATGGTAAAACTCTGCTCAAGTTCAGAAACATGAAAGGATACAATGTGACACTGAGGTTGCTTCGCGTCGCACCCAAATTCATTGAGAAACAGAGAGCACGTGAACGGACACTAAACGGGAGAGACACAACGTGCTTGCACGTAAAATGAAGCCAATTTGGATGCTATAAACACATATGCGACCATTTTGGTCGCAGTGTAGTTCCCTGGCTGCTCCGTATGTGCTGCTGCAGTTGATCCAGTTGCCGCGCTGGATGATGAGTTTATGACGCGTACATCATCTTCACGGTCACCCGACCCCCACCTCTCTCTCTCTCTCTCTCTCTCTCTCTCTCTCAACAAAACACGGGTCATCCAGTCGAGTTCAGAAAATACGGAAATTCGTAAAGTGATTTTTTTTTCCTGGGCGGGTTGCAATTTACCTGGGCGCAGCGCCCAAGTAGAGCCTATTTATGGGAAACACTGCAAGAAGTAAAGGCTGTAAGGCTGTTTATCTTGGATGACACAAACCTTATTTTTCATTTTAGTGGACTGAGGAAAAGCAGGGCGTGTAATAAACAGGTGCCTTGTTCCATAACTGTGTTAATCTGTGCAGCGGCCGCCATTCAAAAAAGGCATGCCCTTTTAATTGTGGCACATTGTGTACAGGGTAAGTGCTGTTTTGTTACACTTTTGTTTCTTGTATGTGTTTGCAGGTTTTTCTTTATATGCTTAGAGCGCGTTGTGGTGGGCTGACAGACCGCCGTGTGTGAACTTTGTGCTGCTGTCCGCTTGGACTTTGCTTAAGATAACCATGCTGTGATTGGGCTTTGCTTGTTTCTTCAACTGCCCATGGTTATGGACTGATTGTTTAACCTGTTGCTTCCGGACCGAAGCTCTACTGCCTGACTGTTTGTGTTAAGCACTGTGTAATTTGACTACTGCTCCCTACCGGATCAAGACGTGTATTTCTTCTCAACTACTTTTCGTGTAGAACTTTTTAATGTTGGATTGTGTGATTAAAGTTAGTTAGTTTTTTTTCCTTTTCCTTAATTTGGTTTGGTTTTTTTGAAACGTGTATGTATTTTAGAACGGTATTATAATTTGTTTCATTTCTTTTGCCTTTAATTTTCATACACTTAACTGAGGTATTTGCCGGCTTGTAAGCTGTGCTGAGGTTTCATTTGGCCCTGGTGTGGCGTGCTCTTCTATACTGTTGCAGCCTGCTAATAATAGTGTTCAAATGTGTATGTAATACTTGAGTGCAGGCATGGTTTTGTGTGTGTATTAATTGGGATATTACCCGGCTTGTAAGCGGTACATATTTTGTTTTTAGCCTTGACTGTTTCCACAGCTTTACAGTCTGACAAGATGTTTAAGTGTATGGAATGTGTGTATGTCTGTATTACGGCGCATTCACATGGGGCGTAAGCGTTGACGCTTCCCATTCACTTTTAATGGGTGACGTCAAGCGTTGGCGAACTGAATTGTGGATCCGTCGGCGCCGCGTCAGTGCCGTTGCTCACGCCAGAAGTTGAACATTTCTCAACTTTTCAAGCGGCAACGCGTGCGTCAGCCAATCATATTGCCTTATGCAAATAACCTAGGCAGAGCCAGCCAATTACGTTTATGGTAGACCATAGAATTGGGACGGCAGAAGGACTAGGAGTTGTTTCCTATTACTCTCAGTGGTGGTATTCTTCACTGATTGCTGTGCTCCATATTGTTGTGCAATGTGTCTGTGCTTGTGTGCACATGTGGTGTGGATGTGGATTTTGTTGTGCCTTTTTGTCTTTCTTCTTGATAGGAAAGTTTTGGGACTTATTCTGAAAAGTAGATGGTTGCCGATACCCAATTTGGGTTTTGTTTGTAATTTATATTACAAAACAGGATTTTAGGGTAGGAGTAGCCTCCTAGGTATGACGTCCCACATTGCACATATACTGCCAAGGAAATTGTAACCATATTTATTCACACACATAAAGTAACTTCCATACATCAAATAAAAAGAAAATGTATACAGCATAATAGGCCTGTGGCGGTAACTGGATTACCGCCATAGCGCCGTCACGTGCCGCATGCCGCAGGTCTGAGCTCCTCACCGTCATGTGTATATGTGGGGATGTTATACATATAGACCTTTTGCGAGTAGACGTCACAGTTAAGTCACTGCAGGCTGCGCGCGCTATTTGGTGGCAGAAAAACTGTGGAAATGAATTAAGACACGAGTTAATAGTATCAATAATCACCATTTATTAAATATTTCATTTTTCCGTTTTCTATTACTTCTTTTTACCTTATATCTTAGCCTATGTTTTCTTCCTGTTTGTTCTAAAATTATGATGTTTACATACTTAATAAATATATAAATATAGCACACACACACACACGGTGTAAAGTGTTATTAATATATAAACAGGCCTATACAAATTCATTTGTATGTAAACATAATAGTTTTATAATAGTTTTAGAGCAAACACATAAGCTATAAATATAAGGAAGAAATAATAGAAATCAGGAAAATAATTAAATATTTAATAAATGGTATTATATAAAACATGATAGTATTGCTTTTATATGTACTTTAGCGATTCATACTGCAAAAATAATTGATTTATCAATAAAGAACAATACATATACATTACATACATGCATACATATCAGTAGCCAAGCCATTTAAACTTTTATCTAAAAAATAAACATAACGTGATGAAAACACTATTACCATTTAAACTTTTATCTAAAAAATAAACATAACGTGATGAAAACACTATAAGAAACATTAGACTAAAGAAAAACAGACTTCGACAGAACACTGGATATATAAAAATCACAGTTTAATGCTATAACACTTTGCACCGCTATTGCAGAGCTGTCACTTTCTGCCACCAGTTGGGTTCCGCCCACAAAAAAAAGATCTCTGTTTGCAAAGACACAAAAGGTCTATATAGCTTGTTAACTGAACATTATATTAAATTGCCATTGTAAAAATACAGTTGAAGCGTGTCTGTAACTAAAAACATGCAATAAAAAACATTTTATTTAATGCAAACAGCCACAACAGAATCAGACGCGCGCGAGACAGAAACAGACCGCCCGGACGCGCAGGAGACAGAGACGGACCGTGTCATCTTGTGCGCACACGTGTCTGCGTGCAACTTCCAAGCTACAGACGTCATTCCAGTTGCCTGCCGCCATCTTGAGTACCTACAGAGTACCAGTAGGGTACTGACAAGCATTGGCTAGCTTGCTACGATTTACGGTTTTCTTATTTTTTACCGTCTATGATTTTTAGGGATACGGGAAATGGCTACGAAAGACAACATTTCGTACCTTGACTGTCATGAAAAGAAATGCTACTTAAAAAAATATCTTTGTTAAGAGTGTGATGCCTACCCGATCCCTGATGCGTTCTTTCAGCCGCTGTCCGCTGCTATCAAACTACCACTATTTTTACAACACTAAGAAGGCACGAACACAAAATGAAACTTTGCTCGAAGTATCACCTGGATCTCTACACAAATGAACGCGAGCATTGAGAACATTGTTTGTGTACACAGAGTTTACTAAAAAGAAAGGTTTTGAACAACTGACTTTGGTTGTTATGTTGTCGCTCGTCATCTTTGTCAGACATAAAGAATCAATTTCCGAATGCGAATGACTAGAAGGTCAATATTGTTTTTTAATTGCGACAAAACAACAAATTATCCGTGCATTTATATGGAAATATGCCGTGCATTTAGGAGCTATCCATCTTTACTCTCCTCCCTCCTTGACTGGCAAGATGGCGGCGAGGGGACACCAAAACAACCAAAGTCAACCGATTAGGTAGCCTTTATCAACCTCTTTGTTGAGCAAGGCAGACACTACATATGGTTCAGTTAGAGCTGATTGTGACTTTTTGGTACACAAGTAGAAAGTAATGGGGAGAGAACTTGGTAATTAAGTAGTCATCAAAAGATGAATCAGGGTGGGACACTAAATAGCCAGATTATGCTGGGACATTGATAGGGATGGAGGGATGTTTGTTCATATTTTCTCAAAAGTGGATCCCTTCTCTTTATAAGGCTTGGGCAGATGAATTTCAGGTGCAAAAGATGAGCAAATTTACACTTGATGTAAGTACAGACAGATTCGTTTAAATTATTACACAGAGGAATGCCATTGAAATAAAAAATAGGAGAGCCTTTTACATCATAGAGACCGCCTACATGTTCAGAACAGTGGCCAGCGCCCTGAAGTAAGTACAGACAGATTCGTTTAAATTATTACACAGAGGAATGCCATTTAAATAAAAAAGGCTAGCATGAGCTTAAGGCCAAAAAAAGGCCTGTGTCTGTGGAACTCAAACTGCACAGCCAGAATTTTCTGGCCTCCAAAATGATGGACTAGGAGATTGGTGTCAGTAATTGACCAGTCTATTAGTGTATTGTGGAGCGTGATAAATGAAGCAGATTTAGCAGAAAGTGATTAGTGATATTTGTTAAATTGTGTACCCCCGTAGCATTGAATAAAGTCTGTCATCATGGCAAGGTATAAGTCTAATTTTTCCCTTCGACCAGGAAAGGCTTGGCATAAAACTTTTCCTGTATATGCCAAATGCAATAACGAATTTAAAGACAGGTTGCATTGCAATCTTGGGTCTGAAGTTTTCAGAGACACTGCCACATCACCACAGTCAACCATTTGTCAATCTGCTGCTGGCGAGGGAAACAGTAGTGTGGCTAAGTTAATGTCCCTTACCTTGGAATATGTTAGTTCTTAATTGTGAAGAAATGATGTTTTATAAACAAGGTTTGGGAGGAGCTGATCAGTCAATGAACATGGCTGGCTCTCGATCACTAATCAACGTACACGGCTGGCTCTCGATCACTAATCAATGAACACGGCTGGCTCGCAATCACTAATCAACATAACAACTCAGCACCAGCTCTTTAAATAATCAAGACTCCTTACCCTCATTCTCCGGAATTATCGCAAACCCACTTCCACCCCTTAGTCTCACTACATACATTTAGCTCAGCACCGGGGATAACCCGGGTCAGGGCACGCCCCAGCCCCGGGGCTCCTTCCCGGGTCAAGGGATGAACGTTCCAAACTCAGGGGGGTATTTCCCGAGCTCAAATCCCTTGCCCCAGGACAGCACGCCAAACACGCATATTAGCATTCCCACTTTATTGTCAGTGAGGCAAACTTGTAAAATGGTAGCGGCGGCAGGTTGAACAAAATGCCTACCAAAAGCTGGAACTGCGGTGGAGAGATTGTATTGTGATGTCATAGGTACAGCGGATGTGTCTTTAAAGGACGATTGATCCATAGAACGAGTAGATAATGCAGAAGTAGCACATGATGTTGATGGAGCAGGCAAAGGGTGGCTAAAATAATCTGGTCTTGGTATGATAAAGCATTAAGAGTTCCTTTCACTGGAAGTGATTGGAACACTTGGATTCAATGATTTGGAGGGATGTCCCAAAACTTTTGGCAATACAGTGTATATTGCCATTTATCCCAAAATTAAGGAGATTGAAATTTTGGTCAATTGTTGATTTACAGATTAATAAACTTTGGGGAGAGACACTTGTTATGGTGATTATTTTAGCAATATAAGCATTTTGCAGCACAAGAATGGATTTACATTTGTAATCTCTGTAAAAGATCAGTAGTTTTCATATTTAAATAGCTGATTTCCATTTCAATTCATCAGACATTGTATCACGTCACTAGTCACTTTAGTACTTTTTGTAGGGTGGGGAGATTTTGCAGGGTGGGATGTCTGCGAACGTGACTTTGAAGTTTGGTCCATTTTGAAGTATTGCATTGTGAAAGCGAACCAGACCAAGAAGTAATTGCAACATTGTATTGTATTGTATTGTTTATGTATTTTATTTAAAAACAAAATGAGAAAGATTATACTAATAAAACTAAAACTAAACTAAACTAAAAAACTAATTGAGTAAATATTTAGTTTTTTTTTTGCCAATTCATCGAAAAAATTATTGCCTGATTAATCGATTATGAAAAGATTCATTATGCTGCATTTACACCAACCGCGGTAAGGGCGTGAAGCGCGAGTGATTTCAATGTTAAGTCAATGTGAAGACGCGTTGACGCGCGTCAGGAGGTCCCGCGGCGCGGAAGAGGCGTTCGGCGCGGCGCGGAAGACGCGTTTCCGCCTCTTTCGCGCGTGAAGCTCGGGCGCAAGGCGTGAATTGAGCGTTGTGCGCGGTACGCGCGGTAAGCGCGAATTGTGCTTTTTGTGCATCTTGCGGTTCACGCGAATTTGCGGCTGACGCCTGAGTTGAAAAATTTGAACTTTGGCGGAATTTTGCGCCGCGTTAACCAATCAGGAGCCTGCTTGCTGCTGTGGTGGCAGCCCCGCCCGGAGTCACTCACTCAAGCAGTCACTCGAAGCTATATGACACAAGTTGTTATTTCTATAGTGGAGACAGGAATAAAAAGGACCTCGCTTGGAAGAGTGTCAGTAAGGACTTTGGGCAACTTGGTAAGTTGTAATACACGCTTCACTTTTGAGTCACGTGACGTTTATCTACCCGCGCCGTTTATTTTTCCCATAGTAAGGTTACCCAATACAAAACTGGTAACTCTCTTGATAAATGCACAAGTAACATCAGTCATCTTGCAAACAGACACTCGAACAGCAGTTGCCCCTCCCACAAGAAGCGGATTTTGCTTCGGACGCGCGTCAAATGCTTGCTTTTTCCGCGCGTCTACTCCGCTCTACACGCGCGAATGCATCCAAATTGTTCAAGCGGCAAACCACGCGCGGTAGACGCGATTTTGACGCCCAAACCGCGTTTGGTGTAAACTCAGCATTAGTTGCAGCCCTACTGTCCATATATAGGTATTGTCAGGATCCTGCTAAAAGTCACGTTTTATGTCTGTATCTAATTCCTTGTGGCAGGGTTCTGACAGCCCCATGTTCTATATCAGTGCTTCCCAATCCTGGTCCTCGAGCACTCCCTCCCAGAAAGTTTTAGATGTCTCCTTATTTAAAACACCTGATTCAACTTATCAGTCTCCTTCCAAAATGGTAAACACATCTCCCTAACAAGCTAAGTTAAATCAAATGTGTTAAATAAAGAGAGATCTAAAACTTTCTAGGAGGGGGTGCTCGAGGACGAAAATTGGGAAGCACTGTTCTATGTGAAGGCTTATGACAGAGCTATTCAAATCATACCCTGGAGGGCCGAGCACTAGAGTTTAGCTCCAACCCTAATCAAACTTACCCACCTGTGATTGTCTAGTGATTGTGTAAATCTTGATTAGCTTATTCAGGTGTGTTTGATCAGGGTTGGAGCTAAACTCTGCAGTGTTCTGGCCCTCCAGGGTAAGATTTGAAAAGCTCTGGCCTATGACCTTGTGTATCGGGTCATGTGCCTTCGCTGTCTCATCTCTTGTCTCCGCCCCCTTGTTCTCCCCGTTCATCAGTTCATTCCCCTCACCTGTTTTCCCCTCGTTGTCCTGTTTAGTTTTCTTATTAAATGTCAGTTTATTCTTAGTCCTGGGCTGAATCGTTTTGTGCTGATGCGTCCAACTACCAAGTCCAGTCTAGTTTATGTCAAAGACTTAGTCCACATGGACACAGGTATTTTAAGAACCAGCGTTTTTCCTCCTGCAGTTAAAAAAAAATCCATTCCACACATGCTCGGTTTAATAAAAATCTCTGCCAACAGGAACATGCTAAAACACGTGATCACATGCTGCTGTCAAGAGCATGCCACACCAGCAGGCGGTGATATAACCCAAATGGTAAAGCCATGTTGGCCAATCAGAAGCCTTAATCAGAAGCAAAAACCCTGGTTGTACAATCTACACAACAACACGTCTACACAACAACCAGCGTTTCTGAAAAACCTCACCCTGGCAGAGTGATACTGTGTTCGTGTGGACAAACAGCCAAACCGCGTAAAGAAAGTCACGGTTATAAAAATACCCATGTCTGTGTGGACAAGGCCGAAGTTATGGTCAAGTTTAGTGTCCAGTCTTTTATTGTGAAGTACAGGTTTCATGTGTTTGCCTCCTCATTGTTTATTTTCATAAAATCTTTTGTTAGCCTCTTCTTTGTCTGCTCTTGGGTTCATATGTTATCCTTGACAGGTATGGTCTGAAATTATCCTTTACAACAGAAGCTTTGCCAGAAATTGGACGTATTGTAAGAGGTCAGACGATTTCAACCAGCTCAAATGTGCAGCTGTATATTTTCATACAGGTATGAGACCACTTTATTTGAAAGTTTTATTTTTTTATCATATCAATTATGCGTTCTGTTATTAAAAATAATTGTGACATCTAACATTAGACTTTGACCTGCATGTAAACATTTATTTCTCTTTGTTGAAAATGCAGAGATTCTTATTATACACTTTAATGCCAAAAGTTTTGGGATACCTGGCTTTATATGCACGTGAACCTGAATGACATACAATTCTTAATCCATAAACACACTCCTAAAACTTTAGAAAGTCTTCCAAGAAGAGTTGAAGCTGTTATAGCTGCAAAGGGTGGGCCAAATCCATATTAAACCCTATGGCAGTGGTGACCAACCCTGTTCCTGGAGATCTACCCTCCTGCATATTTTAGTTCCAACCCCAACACACCTTACTCTAAGGTTGCCAGGTTCAAGTGTGTTTGACTGGGATTGGAGCTGAACTCTGAAGGACAGTAGATCTCCAGGAACAGGGTTGGTCACCACTGCCATAGGGTTTAATATGGATTTGGCCCACCCTTTGCAGCTATAACAGCTTAAACTCTTCTTGGAAGACTTTCTAAAGTTTTAGGAGTGTGTTTATGGGACACATTTGTAAGGTCAGACACTGATGTTGGACAAGAAGGCCTTGTTTGTAGTCGCTGCTCTAATTCATCCCAAAGATGTTCTTTTGGGTTAAGGTCAGGACACTGTGCAGGCCAGTCAAGTTCCTCCACACCAAACTTGCTCATCCATGTCTTTATGGACCTTTATGGTCATGTTGGAACAGGAAGGGGCCATCCCCAAACTGTTCCCACAAAGTTGGGGGCATGAAATGGTCCAAAATGTATTGGTATGAAGAAGCATTAAGAGTTCCTTTCACTGAAAAAGATTGAAACACCTGAATTCAATGATTTGGAGGGATGTCCCAAAACTTTTGGCAATATATTCTAGATTCTAATTTTGGAATGAATGGCAGAGATAGAATTTTTGGTCAATAGTTGATTTACAGATTAATAAACACTAGAGGAGATATACTTGTTATGGTGATTATTTTTCGCACCATAAGCATTTTGCTGCACAAGAAATGATTTACATTTGAAATCTCTGTTAGAGATCAGTCGTTTTCATATTTAAATAGCTGATTTCCATTTCAATTCATCAGACATCATATTACATCACTAGTCACTTTAGTGCTCTTGTTTTGTGTGTTAAAATAGTTTCTAGTCAAAAGTGTAATGATACGTAATGGGCGGAAGCAGTTGCAGGTGAAAACAAAATGTTTATTAATGTAAACAGGAAAAACCAAAGACAGATTAAATGGCCAGGCAGGAAATCTCCAGTGTTGTTGGCAATGGTGACGAAGGACTAAGGTGGTGAGTTGGTGACGGTGATGTTGAGTGCGGTGTTGGTGGAGTGGTAAACAGTGGTAAAGATCCAGACTGAACACGGGAACATCCACACGGAGACGACAGCAACAACAAACAGTCTAACTCGACGAAACGTTAATCCACATAAGACAACACATAGATCCGAACAACACGAGTACCAAACATAGAATGAGAATCTGGCAGGGAACAGAGAGTCATGTGAGTATTTATGGAGAGGATGTAATGATGATCAGCTGGAGCGAGACAATCAACACACAGGTGAATGGGATCATGCTAACGAGCACATGGCAGAGCAGTGAGTAAACATACACACACAAAAACACATGACACGGAGGAAACAATGGATTTCCTACCGTGACAGTACCCCCTCCCCTAAGACGTCACTTTACGTTCCCAGCCTGCTTTACCTGTTGATTGTAATCATCAATAAGGCGGTGATCCAATATGTCTATTTTTTGACCGACGATGTAGACGGGAGGCTTAAACCGGTGGTGATCGGCCTTAGCCTTGGTGCGCGACCTTGCCTGGAGCAGAGCTCTCAGAGTGACGGTGACACCTCTGGACTAGTGCCTGAGCAGAGGGGACCAGGCTTAGACCGGTGGTGATCGGCCTTAGCCTTGGTGCGCGACCTTGCCTGGAGCAGAGCTCTCCGAGTGACGGTGACACCTCTGGACTAGTGCGTGAGCAGAGGGGACCGAAACCTCGGATTCCAAACTGGGAAAATTTGGTGGTTGGTAACCTAGACTACACTTAAATGGAGACATGCTGGTGGATGCAACTGGCAACGAATTATGTGCGTACTCCACAATTTAGAGATGCTGGCTCCAGGACGAAGGATTCTTGGAGACCAAACATCGCAACACCCTTTCGACATCCTGATTGGCTCGCTCGGTTTGACCATTGCTCTGGGGATGGAACCCTGAAGAAAGACTAACAGTCACTCCTAGCAATTAGCAAAAATCTCGTCAAAATTTAGACACGAATTGGGGACCTCTGTCAGAGACCACGTCTGTCGGCAGGCCATGTATTCGGAAGACGTGGTCGATGACAGTTACCGCTGTTTCCTTGGCTGATGGTACTTTGGGCAAGGGAATAAAGTGGGTCGCCTTCGAGAATCGGTCCACTATGGTTAAAATCACCTTATTACCCTGGGCCAGTGACGCCATTCCTCCAGTGCTAGTTTGACTGCAAACAACTCTCGATTGTCAATGTCATAGTTAACTTACACAGGAGATTAAAGATGAGAAAAAAACGCGCACGGATGAACCTTTCCGTCTGAGGATGCGCGCTGGGAAAGAACTGCTCCTACCCCCACCTCTGACGCATCGACCTCCACTAGGAATTGACGTGAACGATCAGGGGTGACGAGAATGAGAGCTGAATCAAAGCAGCTTTTCAGTTTGGCAACGTCAAACTAGGGGTGGTCAAGGCGGTCACAGGCGCGGCTAGTTGGCTGAAATTGCGAATGAAACGCCGGTAAAAATTGGTGAACCCCAGAAATCTCTACAGGGCCTTGCGAGATTCTGGGGATGGCCAATCCACCACAGCCTTAACCTTGTCAGGATCCATGCGAACACCCTCAGTCGAAATGATGTGTCCTAGAAAAGAAACAGACTGTCCATGAAAAATGCATTTTTCCGCCTTGACAAAAAGCCCATTCTCTAGCAACCGCAGAAGCACTCCTCGTACGTGTTTTAAATGTTCCTGGAGAGATGAAGAAAAAATCAATATGTCATCCAGGTAGACATATGAACTGATCTACCATGTCTCGCAAAACGTCATTAACGAGTGCTTGGAAGACCGCCGGCGAGTTTGTGAGCCCGAAAGGCATGACGCAATACTCAAAATGGCCTCTAGGGGTGTTAAATGCAGTCTTCCATTCATCCCCCTTCCTAATGCGGACCAAATGATAAGCGTTACGTAAGTCCAATTTAGTGAAGAAAGACGCTCCCTGCAACCTCTCGAAGGCTGAAGACATCAACTGCAAAGGATAAGTATTCTTTACCGTTCTGTTATTCAACCCTCGGTAGTCAATGCAAGGTCGCAAGGATCCATCCTTCTTACCCACAAAAAAGAACCCCGCCCCCGCTGGAGAAGAGGAAGGCCGAATGCATCCCGTGGCTTGAGAATCAGAAATATATTTTTCCATGGCCTCCATCTCTGGAACAGACAGAGTATAACTTGCCTTTAGGCGGAATCGTACCTGGCAATAAACCTATGGCACAGTCATAGGGACGATGAGGAGGGAGAGAATCAGCCCGAGACTTACTGAACACCTCCTTCAGGTTGTGGTACTCCCCGGGCACGTTAGACAAATCCACTGCTTCCCCCTGAAACACAGACTCAGAAACAGTTAGACAGGCAGAGACAAGACAAGACTTATGACACTCCTTGCTCCAGCTGGTAACGGAACCCAGTTTCCAGTCAATCTTGGGGTTGTGAGTGTGGAGCCAAGGATGTCCGAGGACGATGGGAGATAAAGATGAGTCTGTAATGAAAAATGAAATCTTCTCTGTATGGTTGCCAGAGGTGATGAGCGTAACCGGTGCAGTGGTGTGTTTGATGGTGGGTAGTTGATGTCCATTGAGAGCGAAGGGTGCAATTTGGTGGGTGAGAGGAATTTAAGGAATTTGGAGATTGCGTGCAAGTGAACTGTCGATGAAATTCCCCTCTGCCCCGGAGTCCAGAAGTTCGTGATCGGTGTGTGAATGGGTGGACCACCGTAGTCTCACCAGGAGGAGAGTGGATGTAGTTGAGGTCTTGAGAGCAGAGATCCCGCCAGATAGTAGCCTCTGTCTTACTATCGGGCTTGGTCTTTTACTGAACACTGCTGGAACTGATGACCACCTTCTCCACAGTATAAACACAGTCTTTGGGATCTCTGCCGGTTCCTCTCTTCCCAGGAAAGCCGAGCTCGACCCACCTGCATGGGCTCCAGATCTGGGAGAACATTGGCGGAGGTCTCGCTGGAAGGGCTGTGGGGCTCAGGTCTATGGAGTACAACAATGGAAGTCTTCCTTCTAGCAGCTTGTGCCAGTCTAGCATCTGCCCAGATCGCCAAATCCACCAGCCCGTTAAGAAATGACGGTAGCTCCGCTGTGATGATCTCCCGTTGGATCCGTTCCGCTAGCCCATGCAGGAAATGATCCCACTGCACCTCCTCGTTCCACCTACACTCCGCCGCCAGGGTGCGGAATTCGATCGCGTAGTCCGAAACCGATCTGTCCTCTTGTCGGAGTTCGGAGAGGAGTATAGCAGCTTCTCTCCCAGCGACGGAGCGATCGAAGACCCGCTTCATTTCTTCGGAAAGGAGGGTGAACGAGGAACAGCAGATGTCTCTATTCTCCCACACCGCCGTCCCCCAGAGGGCAGTCTTGCCCTTGAGTAGGGATAGCGTAAATGCCACCTTCGTCTCCTCGCGACAGAATGACCGGGGCTGTTGAGCAAAGTGAAGAGAACAGTGAGACAAAAAAGTGCGGCAGTAGTTGGGCTCACCAGAATATTTTTCTGGTAGACAGGGCTCTGGTTGAAAACTACCCCCTGGAGGGTAAGATGGTGTGGGTGGCGCAGTGGGTAGCGGTGGGTGTTGAGAACGCCTTCGCCACCATTGCATGGACGGCCTTACTCATCTCGCTGATGGATTTATCTTGATGACCCATTCTTGCCTGTGTACGCTGAAGGAAATCTTTGAGAATCGCTGAGGGTTGATCTCCTGCTGCTTCCATGTTGGCCAGATTCTTCTGTAATGATACGTAATGGGTGGAAGCAGTTGCAGGTGAAAACACATTGTTTATTAATGTAAACAGGAAAAACCAAAGACAGATTAAATGGCCAGGCAGGAAATGTCCAGTGTTTTTGGCAATGGTGACGAAGGACTACAGTGGTGAGTTGGTGATGGTGATGTTGAGTTGGGCGTTGGTGGAGTGGTGAGCAGTGGTGAAGATCCAAACTGAACACGGGAACATCCACAAGGAGACGACAGCAACAACAAACAATCGAACTCGATGAAACGGTAAACCACATAAGACAACACAGAGATCCGAACAACACAAGTACCAAACATAGAATGAGAATCTGGCAGGGAACAGAGAGTCATGTGAGTATTTATGGAGAGGATGAAATGATGATCATCTGGAGCGAGACAATCAACACACAGGTGAACGGGATCATGCTAACAAGCACATGGCAGAGTAGTGAGTAAACATACACACACACACACAAATACATGACATGGAGGAAACAATGGATTTCCTACCGTGACAAAAAGAGCACTGATACCTTTTTGACCTAAATATAAGGTAAGGATGAGAACTTCTTGTACCATAAAATGCTATACTCCAGATAATGAACATTCATTTACATGATTTCTGTGTAATTAAACCTAAAAAATAAGGATACTAACCAACAGCACTACTTTGTATAACTTAACATGTTTTGTTTAATTAAAATGTAAAATTTTAGTACAGTTTTTGTCATAAACTTCTATGGGGGGCAGCGAAAGAATGCACTGTACACAAGGGGGACCGTACGCAAAAAAGTTTGAGAAATACTGGTATAATCCATTTCAAATTATGCTTTTGCTAAACACCAGTTATAAACAAAAAATGTGGCTGGTTGTTTTACATGTACTGTAGGTCAGGGAGTGCATGGATGTTAACCAACTCAATTTGCACTAATTTCCATAGACAAAATAAAAACATGATTCCTGGAACTCTGCTACAGCTTGCTACTGTGATTTTCAATACAATTAAATTAAAATATATTTCTTTAGTGATTTTCATAATTTTTTTGTGTGTGTGTATATATATACGTATGTATATATCTTTGTATATGTATGGGAGAGCAGGGGTGAAAATACTGTACCATTTGTCAGGAAAATTCTTTAAAGAATGTCTTAGAGAGATTTTTGATTTAGTCAATAACTCAAGTGTGGTCTATCAATACCAGGTGGAATTTTGAACAAATGTTAAATGACTTGAGCATTAATTTTACCCTGTCAGCTGGTAAAAAAGTTTAGTCAAAAGATTGCATGAAGCAAAAATGGCCAGTGGCACAATTTCACTTAATGACAGGTCTTAATAGTCACTTATTTTTATTAAATCGTTGTCCTGACATGAAGCCAGCAGTCTGCCACATACTTTGCCAGAAAACTGTTCATTAATTCTGTCCACTCAAAAATTTTTCTTTGTAACGATACATTTTTTTATAAACTATAAAGGAAAAAAGTTATTTAAAATCACTGGACAGAAAAAAATTATTTTATTTTATCATTGTAAAGAACCCTTTAAAGAATTTTATTGTTAGGAGTGTATTTCCTTAATTTTCTGAGTAATAAGTTACTGTCAGTACTTCTGCTGTTTTTTAATGTTGTTCGGTGATTTGTGCAGACCAGGGTAATTTGACATATTTTTGGATTGCTTTACTTCATTTAGTTTGCATATTCTTAGTCAGATTCTTGCACAGTGAGGGCCACAATTTTTATTTATTTTAAAACCATACACAACAAAGAATTTGAAGACTTTAAATGCTTTATGTTATTATTATTATTATTATTATCATTATTATGCATTTTATTTATAGGTGTCTTTCAAGACACTCAAGGACACAGTACTGTCACAGGTGGGAGTGGACCGCCCCTGTTGCGGGTCACGCTCCTCCTTCACTTCCACCCCGAGGAGGTCCCAAAACACCCCAATGACCAGGCAGACAAAGGAATAAAAATTAACAAGTTTTATTAAATATTTAAAAAAAACATAGAGGGGGGGATTAAATACTAAAAAAACAGAATGTTCAGTCCTTCTGAATCACGGACACACTGGCACTTTTCTTCAGGCATACGGTGGGCATACAGAAGGGGCACGCGGGATCTTTCCTTCGGGCATACGGTGAGTATACAAAAGGGGTACACTGGATCTTTCCTTCGAGCATACGGTGAGTATACAACAGGGGCACACTGGATCTTTTCTTCGGGCATATGGTGAGTATACAACAGGGGCACACTGGATCTTTTCTTCAGGCATATGGTGAGTATACAAAGGGGTACACTGGATCTTTCTTTGGGCAGGAAACACAGGGGCCGGGGTTATAAGCGGGCATACATAAGGAAGGTGGTCACCACTGGCACAGCTTATGTTCTCTTCAACAGGAACTTTCTCGACCTGGAGGGCGAGTACAGACAACAGGGACACGGCACAGCACTGCAAAACTTCAGGTGTACACACGTCAAAGACATACTCACCCACTGCACTACACACACTTCAGTGATTTTTAGGGTCGATACTCCACACCGGGTCGGGATCTGTCCTGGAGGAGATAAAAGTCGCTGACACGGTAAGTGATCCGAGCTGAACGTTGTAGCCACAACAAAATAACATCTGTTTGCCCCACTGTACTTCGGCTCACCCACTCGTCTCGTCCTCCACAATGGGGCCGCTAAACAGCTGTAACACACTCTAGAAAAGATTTAGTCCTCCATCTCCAGGTATAAACAATGTATGTAAAGCAATCCAATGTACTCACAGTTTCCGAAATACTAATCTTCTCCCCTCTCCGTCTCTCTCCAGATAACTCACAGATACCGGAAGTATTGACGCTATTCCGCCCTGGTGTCGTCCTACCACAGAGCCTACATGCAACAAACAACTTTGGTAAGTATACTTTCTCTCAAAACTTCGTCTTTTCAAACCTGCTCTGGTAGTCGGGTCTCAATTATCCAGTTCGCTTAGCGAATTCGCAAGATACTTTTGTCTGCTTCGCCCTGTTCCACTGCCTAAACACTCCGCCTCACTCGTGGCGTTTCCTTGAAAAACAACAACGACTCCTTCATTTCGTCTCTGTCGGCCCCGCACTCTTTCCGCTCGCTTCCAAGCAATCGCCGGATCAACAGGGCCTTCTGACTCTTCAGAAGGGCCGTGTTTATGTACGCCCTTGGCGGAAATGAGCTCCCCCCGAAATCGCCCGCTTTCCGGTTTCTCACTCCACTATTTATGTGCCTCCTCTTCATAATATCGCCCAATCGTGAATCGCCACCCGTGTTTCCACACCTGTTGCTCATCAAACCAAATTTGGGGTGCCATGGAACTTCTCTCCCCCATTTTTGGTTCTGCCCTTCAAAATGTCACTCCGTGAGAGTACAATAGCAAGTAAGTACATCAAATTACAATAATTGAAACATTAATAAAGGTCAGAGATAAAATAATAGTGTAACGTTCACATAAAAGCCTGCCTGAAAAAGCACAGAAACCGAAACCAGTGAGCCATCAAAAATCAATGAGTTGCATTTGTTCTTTGCCAGGATAGCTTTTGAGCCAGTTAGAAGAATTTCTGTTTTGTCACTGTTCAATTTAAAAAAATAAGAAGTAAACCATTTAATATCAGCAATACAATCTGAAAGTGTAGCTGTGGAATAGTTGGAAGAAGTTGTCACAGGTCGGAGCGGACCACTTGTAACTTGTGGGCATACATGAGATATACAGGTGGGTACACTGGGCTTTTAACTTGGGGGCATACAGGTGAGTACACTAGGCATTTAGCTTTGGGCGTAAAGGAGGTATACAGGTGAGTACACTGGCTCTTAGCTTTGGGCGTACAGGAGGTACACAGGTAAGTAGACTGGGCTTTCAACTTGGGGGCATACAGGGAGTACAGGAGGTACACAGGTAAGTACACTGGGCTTTCAACTTGGGGGCATACAGGGAGGTATTCAGGTGAGTTTGTCTTGCAGGCAGATGAGTGGGTGAACATACAGGGCTTTAGCCCTTCGATGCTCAGGGGGCTGGAGGAGACGTGCAGGGAAGACAACAAAGTTCTTGCTTTTTGCTTGCAGGTAGGCTTACAGCGAGCACCCAGGCTGTGGCTTCTCAACATACAGCGGAACCACCAGACGGTGAAGAAGATGGGAAAGGCCCCCAGTCGGGTATGTATCAGAAACGGCTGTCCAACACCAGCACTCGGCTCTTCTCGGACAGGGCTCTTTCCTTGGCCTAGAATGCGATCACTGACAGACACTGACAACAGCACAGCACTACAATTGTCCAGGTGCACACACTTCAAAGATTCCTTTGAAGTGTGTGCACCTGGACAACTCCACACACTCACAGTGAGATAGGGTCAGCGTCACAGCTTCGGCCCGGGCTCAGAGTCTTGGATGATCGAGCGACTGGGGCAGAGGACAAGCACATGAAAGCGTCGAGGCCACGATCCTGGGGCTTGTACTTCCTCTCGTCAACGATCCTCAACAAGACAACAGGGCTCAGACAGACTGGATGATAAATAAACACTGTTATTCAACTTAGCATCACAGAAAGAATATTCCACACTCCAATTAGCAGACATCTTCCACTCTGTTCAGATGACGCAGAGAAATACCTGACTTGGATGCGCGGATAATAGAACAACAGAGGAAGTACCAGAAAGTGTCGAACTGTTCCTTTAACTGGGCATACTTTACTTCTCATAACAGGTGTCCCGTTTATCCAAAGTATGGACCAACCAGAATGACTGCACCCTCCTTATACAATGAGTTCTCCCCTTCGATCCGTTTTCTATGTCCTCCCAACATATGGGTGATTCTCACGAAAACTTGGTTGTAAAAATGTCAAGCATGAAAATGTAAAAATTGCTTAAATTTACTTTTTTTTCCACCAGACATTAGAAACAAAGTCTGAAGTATATGGGAACATTAAATTAAAAACTTTTACTTATCATTTAACACTTTTTGTAACATAATTTCAAAAATAAGTCCTACAAAATCTCATTACCGCAACAGTCAGAAAACATCAACACTGTTAGAAAAGCTAATATATTTTCACATTTTTAAAAATTGATTATTAATAGTCATGCACAGTAAATTGAAATTCTGAAATAATATTTATTTTAAATTTAATGTTTTTTTATTTTGTTTTATTTAGCTCATATACCGCAACACCTTCCACAATTGACAACTATTTTTTTTATATATTTCGAAGAAACCTGACACATTTTCAAAATGACATGACAAACCTGAAAGAACATAATTTGGAGATTCTGCACATGCATTTAAAATCAAAGTATTATGCTTCTATTAATGGAATTAACATTTAATAAGCATCTGTTGCGGTAATGATACATAGGTTTCGGAAATGAGGTTAATTATTTCGGTAATGAGAATACGTATACTAGCCTGAGATTTTGTTAAAAAAAAAATTTAAAGTAGAAAGTCTGATAATATTTACAGCATCATGCGTTCAAGTTCAAAACTGTTTTATTGTGTAGTCTTTGAAAAAAATATTAATTATATTAATATTCCTTTGTGTCATATTTAAGTCCCCATTTATGCATTTAACATACTGAAATAAGATGGTCTTGATGACATATGCTGCCTACAAAACGAGCTCTGAAGGCTGCAGCCATCGGATTGAGAAATGGCCAGCTAATGTCAGCTGGATATCACAAAACATTTGTGTAAATAAGATGAAAAATATTTCCTTGCTGGGTATGATTTGGTCTTCTGACCTTTTACCATTCTGTATCTGTTTCGATTAGAGAGAGAGAGAGAGAGAGAGAGAGAGAGGGAGGGAGAGAGAGAGAGAGAGAGAGAGAGAGAGGGAGAGAGAGGCTGTATCCGAAAGTTTAGACAGCTGACTTGTTCCCTTGCTGCCTTATGAGACAATGACTTTGGCTGCATAATGGCAGCTCCGAGAAATGCTTTAGGACAGACTTCATAGGCAGCAAAATTGAATTCAGGTCGAAATATAAGCAGCCCTCTCTGTGTTCCGGGATGTCGCAAATCTGCTTGTGGTGCGGAGGTCTGATCGACCCACCCAATTCACACGAGCTCTGTGTGCTCTGCTTGGGGCTTCTCCACCCAAAGGCGGCAATTGTTGGCTCAGGGTGTCCCTTGTTGTGAGGATCTCCCGATGAAGGTGCTCAGGACCCGGCTCAACATCGCCCTTGGAGGTTTCTTACTGCAGTGTCCCACTGCCGGCAAAGAGCCGCTGGTGGTCGTCCTCCCCTCGCTCAACCGGTTCAGTTTGTCACCGAGAGCCTGTGTCCTGAACCGGGAGCTGCCAGGTCTGTTTCCTTTGGGTTTCCGGTGGAGAAAGATGAGATGTCTGACAGCGTTGGATGGAGACTGGGACCAGGCTCCACGTGGTGCATCAGACACACAGCCATCCTTCTACAAGGAACTGGTGCGCATTCTCTTCAAAGCCATGCAGGACTTGAGATTGAGTGGAGCACCCCACAAGAACCCCAGAGAAGCAAGCTTGACTTTTGTTTTCTTCACTCAGGCCGCCCCGCTGATGTTTGGAGGAAAGTCACCAAAGCGTGGGCTACCCCTCCCCCCATTTTTTTTCTTAGGTAGGCTACCTGTGTATTCCTCCCATCAACGACGCTGTGGCTGCTCACCTCTGCCCCTTGTCCACTTCCTTGGATGGTGTGGCGCAGCTTTGAGGGTAGTGAAGCTTCATGACAGCACACCTGTCCCAAAAAGCATACCCGCGCTGAGAGAGGCTCTGTCTTTTAGGCCATCCTCTCTGGTGTCTGGGACTCACGCACTGCGCAGAAAGGAGGTGCCGCCTTTAGTCTCCCTTTGTCCCTCGCCCCCAGGCAGCAATCTGACGCTGCAGACAGCGCGCGTTGTGCGGTCGCAGGTAGCTGAGATGCTGGCACGCATGGGATCCAACTTTGTGGATCTTGTGATCCAACTGATGTTGCAGCGCCTAGATGCGTGGCGTGCCATCGCTAGGTTGTTTTTGATACTTGAAAGTGGAAAGAAAGCATAACATTAAATTAGCATGTCTCACAACATGGGAGAAAAAAAATTAATGTACACATCATCATATAGTATAGACTTGTTGCGTTGTGTTGTGTGTTTGTCATGTACATTTCCTAACACTGTAGTGTGTTTTTTGCTAATTACACCTGCTAGTAACATCTCCAAACCTAACCTCTCTCTCTCTCCTTCCTTCTGTACTCCTCTAGCCATTCTGGGTTGCTGTTAAGTTTCTCCCTGAACTTTGTCAACCTGGCCTTTGCTAAAGCTTTTTTCTCACTTGCTGACTGTCTACAATGAAGCATCATAAAGCAAAATATCAACAGTTATTACATTTTAAATTTATATTAAATTCATAAGAGATATTTAAATGTAATAAACAATATGCTTAAATTCTCATTTCCGAAACAGAAGTTCTCTTTACCGCAACTGCTATTAAATGGTTGCGGTATATGAGAATGGTGTTGCGGAGGATGAGGTACCCCAGTATGTTTTGCTAAAAATAGAGAAGCCATGTGTTGGACTTTAAGGCGTCCATTGCGTGTAATTTAGAGGAAAGGCACAAGATACCAATATCTAAGTTCAAATATTTATTGATCAGATATGAAAAAGTTTAACAGCGCTGGGTCCTCTCAAGTAGCGAACAACCAGCTCAGGAAGTAACATGCTTATTTATAAAATATGTGACGTCGATCTTTCTTCAGAAAATCTCCACCCACAAAGGCCGTTCCCCTCGTCCATCTGACTCCATCACCACACCCAATTTTAGCCTGTAGGCAAAGATGGACACACATAGACAAAGAAGAACAAACTGTTCTCCTCTCATCCCTGGGAGCCCTGCCGTTCCTCCCTAGTACTCCTCCACTCCACATATGGTTATAATGCTTTCTTAAAAACAAATCATTAATAAAACATTCATTTATAAAAAACATAAGCTGTAAGATGAAAGTGATTATTATGTAAAACATATTTCAATATCATGACATCATTTCATTATTTGTAAAATTGGTTATATGAATAAGGCACACATTAACTTCTTTAGATAGATAAACACATATTAAATCTTTTACTGCAATACTACTTCTAAGCAAACACTTTAATCATTATTAAAAACCATCTGTTAGGAAAGAAAACACACACACACACACATACCCACACACACACACACACACACACACACACATACACATAGGAAATTCTGTTTCTTCAAGGTTGAGCTGCCCTGCCCCCATTAAGTTATTCTATATGCAACCTTCATTTCATTGGTTAATACAAATTTATCAAAGACAACATCTTATATTTATTACATCAATTATTCAATGATTAATACTGATTAAGTAAGAAATACATTGCATATTTTATCCTGTGAACATTAAGGCATTAGTTAATGACATAGTCGCCTGTTTGCTTTCCCCCTCAGGCCTCTCTCTTATCTTGATCAATGCCAGGCGTAAATTCCTAAATTCCTCCTTGCAGCACACACACAAAAACTGGTAACTCTCCACTCTCAAACATAAACACCTCATTTCTACATAATAGCTCAGTGCATATATGAAACACACAATGTTTATAGAATAAAATGATCAATTAAAGAAATATAAAAATGGAACAAAATCAATTTCCACAGTCCTTATTTGGACATCTTTGTAACTTTAACACTTTTAGCAATCAGCATGAAATGTAGGCAGTAAATATGTAAAACATAATTATTCAACAACACAACAGTACTCCATTGTTCATGAATTGGTTAAATGCATTCATTAGTTAAACATACTAATTTTCACTTTCTCTAAATATAACATAGTTATAAAGCAAACAACTTGTTTATTGAAACCATCTGTTCTGCGTGTTTTCTCTTCAGGGCTTTGTTATCAGCGTTTGCTGGTCTCTCCCCCAACCGAAACCACAGCCTCTCAACTTTACACACAGACATTTACTCACATATCTCAGCACAGAAAACCTAATGGCACATATGAATTATAACATAACATACTGATTAATAAAACAACATAAAAATCCCACACATGTAGGCTTTGCTCAATTTTTATTCAGTGCATATAATAAGACTTTAATATAGAACATTTTCATAAAAAAATTGTAAATCAAACAATTTTCGCAATGTAGAAAACTACCTGTTTCGGTAATGATAATCAAAATGTCGTGTAAGCATTCTGACAAGAGAATATTTCAAATTTAACTGGAAAGATATAAAGAGATGATCTTACCTGGTAGCCATCTTGAAGTAACTGGTCCATCTGCTTGGTCACTCAAAATCAAACTTTATTAAAATTCTGTATGTGTGCTTAAACTGTTCTCAAAAAGTGTTGCGGAGGATGAGATCATCAGGCATGGACACATCAATTTCCTAATTTTTCTTCATTATTATTATACATGAATATTCAGTAAATTATTTTTCTGTCATCTAAAGTAGTCTAGCAAAACATCCATTTATTTTTTTTCTAAGTATTTTTGTTTTAATATGTTTAAATTACAGCATAACGCATGTTCAAACACAGCCGGACGCATTGCGGTAATGAGAATTTCAGCAGAAAATGAGATTAAATTGACAAATTATAAATTCTTATGTTGAAATCACACATTGTGCAAGGTAGAACACAGTATTGTGTTAATTCTGATGCTTTTTAATATTACTATATTACACATTTTATAGCTAAAATCATTAGTGCCGTGGTGTTTCAATGGTTTCGTGAGAATCACCCATATATGGTGCCTTCAAGACAAATAATAGTCGTGAAAAACACCACATAAACAAATGGTTTAGCACTTATCTCCGTCTTTATTCTCAGCCCAAATCTCCTTCTTCCTTTCACCACAGCCTGTAAGTCCACACAGAAACGTCTCCTTTACCACACCAGTTGCTTCGGCCTTACTCCCAGCGAACACCGGAACAAACTTCACGCTTCCGGTTTCTTCAACGTCCTTTTTATGGGCCTCCTTTCCTCCCTAAAGCCCAATCGCTGATCGCCACGTTCGTTTTGCACATCTGATCCCTATCTCTCCTGATTTCTTTGCCCGGAGTCAACCGGAACCGGTCAGGTGTTACGTTGAAGTTGGTCCGGGCGGAACTATTTCCGCCATTTTTGTTCCGCCTGTATCAAGTCACTCCGTGACAAAGTTTGAGAGGAAAAATAAAGCTGAGTGTCATCAGCATAACAGTGAAACTCAATTCCATATTTCCTAAAGATGTTACCAAGAGGCAAGAGAAACATAATAAATAAAATAGGACCAAGGACTGAACCCTGCGGAACCCCAGTAGCAACACAACAGGACTTTGAGGTATATTGTTTTATTTGTACAAATTGAGTATGTTCAGTTAAATATGAGTGGAACCACTCCAGAGCGGTGCCTGTGACTCCAATATTCTGTAGTCTATAGTCTGTAGTATTTTTTGAGAAACTGTATCAAAAGCGGCAGTCAAATCAAGTAAGATAAGTATAGATAAAAGCCCTGCAGAGGCGTCATGCCATTCAAACTGAGGGGGCATTAATCAAAGAAGCGTCCATTAATTTGTTATTTGACTTTGAATCTGTTTATATATTATAAATTCACCATATTATGAATTCTGTGCTGCATCCTTATCACTTATTGGAGATTTTTGCTGTTTTGATAGTGTTTTGATCATATTACATTACTTTATTCTGGCTGCAGGAAATCGCAGACAATTTTTTTTATCGTTATTGAACATTAAAGTCAATCACATGCCTATAGCTTATGTCATTTTTGTTGTTTATATACTTTATGGATTTAAAATTACATTAATTTGATAGGATAATGCTGTGCAAAATGCATTAATGACACAATTAAACAAGTAATTTATTAAAACATGCCATTTCAGATGTAAATATTATACCAATATGTGACCCGTCACGGAAACCAGGGACTCAAGTCGGCAGCACAAGTTTCGAGAAAATGAGAAACAAAGTTTTTTTTTCGAAATTTGTGATTTTCGTTTTATTGCAGAATCTGTTAGTTGAGATCACGAAGAAGCCTCTCCATGTTTGAGATAGCAGTTTTTGTATATTTAAAAGCGTACATTTTGCGGTTAAAATAGGCTTGTTTTTCCGGAGATTCCAGCGTGCAGCGGGGGGCGTCATTGTCTGTGTGTATATTTACATACTGTATAAGCTTGTGTTTTCGCCTCCGCCCCCAAAGGGAACAGCGTGACTACTAAATAAGGATAGTTCGCCCAAAAATGAAAATAATGTAATTAATGACTCACCCTTATGTCGTTCTAAACTCGGAAGACCTCCGTTCATCTTCGGAACACAGTTTAAGATGTTTTATCGTTAGATTTTGTCCGAGAGCTTTCCCCTTCATTGAAAATCTATGTATGGTTTCCATGTCCAGAAAGTTAATAAAAACATCATCAAAGTAGTCCATGTGACATCAGTGGGTCAGTAAGATTGTGTTGATGCATCGAAAATACAGTTTGGTCCAAAAATAGCAGAATTACGACATTATTCAGCATTGTCTTCTCTTCCGGCTCGAGCGTGAAGTCACGTGACTGTAGTGACGCGCTGCCCTGTTCCTCAGACATGTTTGCTAAGTTTTTTTTTTTTTCAAACTTATAGCCTGCGTCTCCCCAGACTGTAAAGCTCGGGCGCACAAAACAAAAGAAAAATAAAAGAAGCTGGGGCGGAACAAATAACAGTCAGCCGCATCGTACGTCAGCCGCGTCACTGACTTTATGCGGCGCCGCAGTCGGATGACGTCAAAGTACCGCGAGAGCTCTTCAAGAAATCTTACGGAGTAGTTTAATTTCGACTCGCTCTCGCGGTACTTTGACGTCATCTGTATGTCAGTTCTTGCAGCGCAGCATGAGTCCAAACACACAGAAGTTACACAGATATAGTTGTATTCTTCATATAATTGGCTAGATGTTTTGTCTATCAATATTTTCCATGAAGTCATTGGCTGATGGAGGAACGAGCGAGCCATTGGTAACCTCTCTAAAGGATGTCACGTTTTCGACGGCGCTGTTTGGATGATCTATTATACTACTTCTCTATTTTAAATACAAACTTTGAAGGCGGGTTCATGTGTTTAACGGAGTGAAAGCTCATATACCCTTACATGTTACGATTTAAATAGTCTTCAGATTATATATTATATTGTATTACCAGACATTCATGCGAAATCTGATGTAAACAATCTATATTTCACGGATTATACGCATTTGTGGACAAATAGGTCATTGGATAATCTGAAACAGACTGGATTCGACTTGTGATCCCCACAAAGGTAAAAGAGTCATGTTTATTTTTGCGGGTTGTCATTTGGTCATAAAATACTACATATGATGCTAGAACATCTCAAAAAGGGTTTTACAGGGGGCATGGCTTAGCTAAATGAGATGTAAATGAGCCCTATTGTCTCCCCCAGCTGAAAAGAAGAGTCTCTTTCGTCTCGATTTTCTCGGTTTGAGTATTTCTGAGTTCCTATATTCAAATGGCCACAACTTCTCCAAATCTTATCAGATTTCCATGTGTTACACATCGTTGGAAAGCTTAGAAACTGCACTTTCAGAATCTGTGAATAACTCAAAATGCCCAGATCCGACTTGTGTCCCTACTTTCCGTGACTGGTCACATATGTCATTATTTCGAATGAATAGTATTTGATATGAAAGTTAGTCAACACTTTAATTTTGGAGGTTCTTGCATGAAAGCAGGGGTGTTCAGATTGTTAGAAATGTAAGTGCCATGGAAAAGACTGAAAGCTCTATAATATTTCGTTTGATGTCTGTGTATGCACAAATTTCTGTGAGCTGTGCACACTGTGCCCCCTTAAAAAAAATTGGTGCATGATGCCCCTGAAGCCCTGCATCCGCCGCAACCAGCAAGTTATTTGAGATGAAGAGGGCGAAAGACAGACTGAAACTCGTCATACAGGTCATTTGTAGAAAGATGTTCCTGGACCTGGGTAGCTACAACACACTCTAGAACAGGGGTCAGCAACAGGCAGCCCACGGGCCAAAACTGGCTTGGTAGCAATATTTTGTGGCCTGCCGGATTAAATGCTGCTCTCTTCCACTAGCCTACTTGAGAAAAGCCGTAGCGCGTGGAGATTTCTCCGCTGTACTGTATGAAATGCCCAAAAGGATTCATGTGGTGCGGGATAAAATTTTAAAGTATAATGAAGGTAGCAGTCGGAACTCTGGGGTACATATACTTTGGACGGAGCAGGTGGTCTGACTTACAATAGCGCACTCCCGACATCTTTTGACAGCGTATTCGCACTTCATTCTGACAATCGGTGCAGCTCTAAAGAGCTGTTTGGTACTGAAACCATTGTCAGCCAACAATTCTTTTTGTGCAAGGATGTTTGAAATAGTTTGGCAAAAATAGCCTAGTTTATTTGTCAGTAGGGCAATGGTTTCCATTTATGTTGATTAGAAATTTGAGTGATAGGCTTTGTCCTATTTAATTTATGTTATTTATATTTCATTATTTTTTCTGTGACATTTTTTCTCTGCTGACAGTACAATGTTTGTCACGAACACAATTTTTGTATAGCATTTATAATTGTTATAGGCTACTTAATCTTTCTCTTTCCGTTAGAGAGATTTGAATGTGAGATTCTGGAAATGAGATCTAAATTTTGCGGACCAGTCTTAATTTGCGGACCTGTAAGGTTGAAAATAAAGCGGGTTGTGAGGGACCTGAGGGGTCAGGAAAGAAGAACACCAAGTATTTTTGGCAAAAATAATGGGTCTTTATTTGAACCCAACTGAAATCAACCAAACATCATACAAAATCAAAAGTTGTTGCAACAAAGAACTAAGGACAAACAAAAAGGAAACTAATCAGCTAAAACCAGACCAACCAAATGAACAAACCAAACGACTTATAAAGCGAAAGATGGGCCCATTACAATACAATAGGGGAAACAAATACACATTACACTTAACATATAACATTAAACAAATTCCAAATATAATCAAGCAAATACATTTTGAATTAAAGCTCAAAAAGTAAAAATTTAACTGAATCATAAACACACAACTAAAGAAATTAATTCAAAGACTTCCATTATCACAAGCCCTCCCCCGTGCATTCTTAACACATGGTACATCCAGTAGGAACCATCACTTTAAATCTCGGTTTCCAACAGGACTCCAATCTTTGTCACTCCCAGGACAAAACGGCTGAAGGCTTCGGTAGACCAACACCACTCATTATGGTAAACTTAAACTCAAATAGAAATAAGTATAAATAACAGATACAACATAACGAATTTGTGTGCACTCCAAATCAGAAATGATGTAAATGAACATGTATTATTAACCAAAGAAATAAAGAATAAATGACTTAACTGTTGTGTGTGATTGTTGCAACATTCTTAAATAAACTGTTTTAATGATTAAATCAAGATAAACATGTGTATGCAAGGGTGTGGTCTACATTACCGCTAATGTCTGGCCGCTTCTTGGGCCCTCACACGGGTGAACACAGTGTATTTTTAAAGTGGTTGCTGAATCATCTTGTGGGAGCTGGACAAAAAAAAACAGTCCAGCGCAGACCTCCTTAAACCTTAGGTGTGTATGTGTGTGTCCCAAATTAATAATAATAAAAAAAGGAATAAAGTTCAAAAGTCGGACTGTAAGAGACTTAAAGGAAAGCATGATTGCTATTCACAGCTTTATTAAAATGGCTTTAATATGTTACCACAATAGTACTTGTAGTACATCAGCATGTGTGACATCACTATATGTTTAAGCAGTCACGAGACCTCTATACTAATTAGGTCCCGCCCCCCTTTCGGTACTGTGTGTTAGATATTGTAACATCTGGCTGGACGTCAACTGGAGGTCGTTAACAGTTTCATGCTGTGACCCTAGATTGAGTTTTGTCACCAGGCCTGCTCAGACGCTTTCATCAGAAGATCCTAATCTCCTGATAACACACATTTCCAGACCTATCGACTCTCTCTGGCTGTCTTTATTGCACCAATCTAAGCAAATTAACACCTCAAAGCAAACTTCAAACCGTGGCCAGAGACGAATCAGCCATGACACAAAAAAGTGTCTTTCTAAGATCACAGCTAAGACCAAAATAAATTGGTTTAAATTGTATATATTATATATCCTTGTTTTGCATGTTTGTATCTGTAATGAACCACTTTCTTGTAACACTATAGGGGTGCTTTGTTTATCTTAGCATGTCTCATAATTCACATTTATGAGATTACTATTTGATGTGTGTTTCAAACCATACCTTGTTTACACTCTTAATAATCCCCTTTTCCTTTCCTGATCAATGATGTGCATTATCTTACCAAAACTGTTATCAAACTTGTTCAATATTAATCCAAATTATTATTGTAACAAAATCTTTAGCATAGTCCATCTATGCAAATGAGTCTGGTGAAACAAAGACAAAGTTTCCCTACTCCAGGGGTCTTCAATTAAAATAGCTTGAGGTCCAAAAATGAACCCTCCTCCAAGCCAAGGTCCGGACAATTATGTACTGCATGTAAAAACATAAATTGACGGCTTTCACCAGACTAAAGAAATAAGTGTAAATATTTGCTTTTATTGAACAAAATGTAATGTTATCATGTATTCTGAATAATCTCTCTTAATTCATATGGATTTTCTCTCTTAATTTGTACTGTTCCTTTAAGTCTATAAAAATGTAAATAAGCTCAAATGAAATAAATCAGGTTAAACTGAGTTTAACTTAAAGATGGAAGCATAATCTTCCTAGTTTAAAAAACATCACATTACATTTACTTGCATACATTAATCTGACTGAGAACTTCAGTGGGAGAAATTGCTTTGTCCTTTCCAGCTAACATTTTAAATATTATTTTCCTCACTTCATGTCTTTCTTTTCCATCTAAAAATGTTTCACGCAGCATCCATGCACTATTTCCCCATCTGTAACGGGCTTGTTATGCTTTCTTAAAATCCACTGTATTTTCAGTGAACACTCATAGGCTCGTTTTTGGGTGGAAGTGAGTGAGGACCCGTGTGGGTCGCTCATACTGGGCTTTTAGTTCATTTATTTTTCACACCCTTCCCTCGTACTGCTGAGGGTAAGTTTCTTCAAAGTGTCTATGTTTAGTTTCGTAATACCGTTTAATGTTACCACTTTTGACAACCGCAACAGACTCCAAGCAAATGAGAAAGAATAAATGCGTATTTTTCCATCCACCGCAAAAAAAAGTTTTCAGCACCAACTTTCCTAATTTATGAGAATGCCATTGTTTTTCACTCTCTGCTCTCTTCACTGCACATCTGTCTGTGATTGTTTGTGTTGGCGCGCAGCACCCAAACCTGGGTCGGTGTAGGACCCAAATAGCGCTACTGAGCTGCCTTTAAGTGCCTGATATAAAAAGGATTTTATAATAACGTTAAAAAGTATTTGCTTTTTATTTATTTCATTGCGTCAAAAGGATTTGCGGTCCGGATCGACGCATCTTGCGGTCCGGATTCGGACCGGGGTCGGCCATTTGGTGAACCCTGCCCTACTCTATCAACACCCTTTCGGATTGGTCATCTGATCTTCAAGGGATTGGTCTAAGCTCAGGTTAAGAGGCCTGCACCTCAATTCATCGATGCTCACAGCTACAGCACGCCACACGGCTGGGCGCCTCGGCCTCGCTATGAGATCTGTTCCTCTATCGGATAGTTTTGGGTACCCTGCCACTTGGACTTAAACTTCAACTCCTACGGACACCTCCAAGGACTCCGTCACGCGACCACAAACTCAGAAACTCTCTTCCTCGCATATGCGCCCATACAGCTGGACGTACACACGTGCCTCACAAAAGCCAACCCAAGTATTGCTTGTTTATTCGCTGTAAAAAGTTATTGCCCCTTTTAATTAAGGTGATTCTTAGAGTTCTGATGGTTTGTGCAGAAGTTAAGTCTATAGTGATATTGCCCTTTTTTTACTTTCTCTCTCTCTCTCTCAATTTTCCATTCTTTCTCTTTCATATATGTTTCTCGATTGTTTGTTTGTTTGTATAGTTAATCTGGTGTGTTTTTGTAGTGTAACGTAGTTTAATAAACTGGTTTTGCATTTCACAATTGAATTGTTTCTGTGTTCAATGCTCATGAAATCAATGTCAATCAATGACATGCTTAACAATACCTTATAGCAGTAAGAACGTTATTTTCTAAAGGCCACGGAATTAACTTCTTAATGTACAATTATGAGTATTTGCTGGACAAATACATTAATTTATTGTTATTATTATTCTGCTAAATCAGTTAAAATCTTAATAATTTGTATAATTGAATACAGTTAATTGTAGCTATTATTCCATTTGAGCTAAATCTGGGAATTTCCCAAAATTTCCTTAAATTCCCGTAGTGTTTCGGTCGGAGGTTTATAGTGTTTTAAATTGAAATTTTTGAAATTACAAATCGCAACACAGACCACAATCCATAAAGAACTGTAACAATTGTGGTAGTGAACATCCAGCCAAAAGAGATAAGTGTCCTGCATTTGGTCAACAATGCAATGGCTGCAAAAAGTGGAACCGTTTAAAAAAATGCTGCAGGTCCACCGAAACAAAACAAACCAAGCGATGCTACAGCAAAACCGTCCACACCAGACAAAAAGTGATGAAAGTGATAAAAAAGACTCTAACAACATCAGGATTTGCATAGACCCTAGAGACTTAAAGAGCACCTATTATGGGATACACGTTTTTAAACATCTTTTTGTGTGTAAGTGTGCATTAGTACATGCTAACGATATTCAAAAAGTACGTACCTCAAAGAAAACGATGACGCGAGTTATCGTCTCTAACGTTCGAGGACTACAAAAAACACTCGGATTGTAGGCAACAGTTTACTTCCTGGGATTAGTGACGTAGATAAGACCAACATTATCATAGTTCAGCCCTCTCTGCTTTGCTTGGGTACGCCCTCAAAGACGGGGGTGGGGAGCGCCGAGTCAAGAGAGCTAAAATGGCGGAGGTTGTGAGTCCCTGCTTTGACTCTGTTTGCAAACTCTTGTTTCATTGTTTAAGCGATTAAATCTCTCGAGTAGACGCTGTCTCTTTAGATGCGAGGGAAAAATAGCACTTTATGGACTTCCACAGAGGACATCATGTTTAATACGGTTCCGGAAAAATCCAGTCAGAAGTTGTTCACGGAGTTTTCACAATAACTGCTTCTCATGAACCGAAGCTGGATTTGCGCGACGTCTCCTCTTGAAAGTTGGAATACTGTGCACTTCTGGATCACAGGCTGTAAGTATTCACGTTTATTATTTGCCTTTTACTGTACGTTACGTAACCGGTAACCGGAGATTAACATAATGTGCGTGTAGAGCTAAGCTTGCAAGCTAATTGTCTTGTGTTGTAATACTGTATTTCATAAACAACGTACCATATTTACACACGTGTATGTTGAATTATGCAGACTATCGTTTTTTTTATCGATGTTGGTTTAGACATGTTTACAAACTTGCTAAGTTGCTAAGCTAAATACAAATACAAATGCCAGCTAAACTGTTACCAGTAAAATTTGTTCTCATGATCAAACTCAAGAAACTCTAAGTACAGATGATTTGTTTAAAGTTATATGTATTTTACTGTTGTATTTACTTTAAGCTTTCTTAGATTTTGAAACGAAGTAAACACGTAATGTGTGTTGCTAATGTTGGGCCATGTAATATGTAATACATTTACGTTTTAATGAATAGTCTAACGATTTATAGTCGTTGTACTCTATTGTTATAATATGTCTTTTTGACTGAATACATGTTTGTTTTATTTGTCTATATCCTAGATTCGCAGCTGGACACATCCTTCTACACTGTATGCAAACATGCAACATCATTACACACAGTACAAGGAGTCAGACTGGCATATGAGGAGCAAAGGTGTGTAACACATATGATGTATTTAGCTAGTGAAACCACTACCAGTCTTAGATGTATAACTGATGATGACAAAGTTTTTTTTTCTCTGCATAATAATAGGAACCCAGGCAGTAGCATCGTTTCACAATGTTTCCATCACCATCATCAGTGGATGCCTTTGCTGTCCGTAGCCTGAGATTTCAGATTTGCAGCAAAAAATTTTTGATTTTCTCATTTATTGGAATGCTGTGCAGGTATTTAAGTATTTTAGTAACTGTGTTATATAAAGAAGTATTTACTTTTACAATAAATTAATTGCTTGTTTATATTTTACAGGTATTTGTACCTTGCAGCCATCCATTACAGTGTCACCAAGCCGTAACAAAAGCAGGAGAGGGAAAGTACAAGGCTATGTTCCCAAAACACACAAGTGACATACCGTAAGCAGTAATGTTTTATTTCAAATACATTCATAATTAAAAACTTAATGTATGAAGCAGGGAAATAAATGATCAAAACAAAAGATTTATTGACTGCAATATTTCTACAGTTATGTGGAGGATGTGATCAGGCTTGTGTTTGATGAGGTATTTGAAGACAAGCTGAAGGAAGCCCTGATTCCAATGGACCTGGCATCACAGTCAGAGACCTTCAAAGGAGGACGTGATTGCATGCCATCTTCAGTGCAGGGGTCGTCGAAAGCCAAAATTGTGACCGATCTGATCAGGAAGCTCCAAGCGTATCTGGAGAACAACACACGACAGGATGATAACCTTATAGTGTTGTCTTAAATAGCACCAGCTGACAAAGCTTTGATATGCCATTTATCTGAATAGATAGCTGTAAGAAGTGAATTGAAAAATTTTTGAAACAAGAGCACAATATGGTTACTAAAGTATGTTTATTTGTATATTGTTTAACATTTAAATATATATTTGTAATAAATAAAAAAAACTTTTGACTGACTATTATATTTTCTTTAAAGTTACATCTTTTGTTCTTTTGGGTACTTTGTTACTATAATGATACTTTAATGTTATTGGTTTAAAAATGTAATAAAACTTATTCTAGTCCTGCACCTCAAAGGCTTATAGTCGGTACAATAAATGTTCTGTGTGTAGGGATTTAGACAATTTGTGCAAAACCTGGATGATGAATCACGCAGGTAAGAGGCCCTGGAACATGTTGCATTCTCCTTAAAACCTAATAAGTAAAAACATAGCACTTATAAGTAAGCAGTCTTTCATAAAAGAGTTTACCATAGTGAAATAATGTAGAACATTCATTTCAATTAATACTTTGTGCTACATTTGGTGTTTCCATATAGTTTGCACAGTGAGTATGTAACAGTCTTTTATAATAAAGTTTACTATAGTAAAATAATGTTAACAAATGAAATAGTTTTATAATCATTTCAACAAATACTTTCTATGTGCTACATTTGTTGTTTCCATATAGTTTGCACAGTAATATAGTATGTAACAGTCTTTTATAATAAAGTTTACTATGGTAAAATAATGTTAACAAATGAAATAGTTTTATAATCATTTCAACAAATACTTTCTATGTGCTACATTTGGTGTTTCCATATAGTTTGCACAGTAATATAGTATGTAAGCAGGCTTTTATAATAAAGTTTACTATAGTAAAATAATCTTAATAAGTGAAATAGTTTTATAATCATTTCAAAAAATACTTTCTATGTGCTACATTTGGTGTTTCCATATAGTTTGCAAAGTAATGTAGTACGTTATAATTATCTTTTGGATGTCTTTGCAACACATTTTCGTCTTCGTTTAGCATTCTGGCAGAGCTAAGGACACCTAAAAAAGTTAAATCCAATCGCGTTCATTGACGGAGATCGTTTATATCGTAACGGCCGTCTGAACTCTCTGGATCGAGCTTGAAGTGGTAAGGCAGTACAGACACCATCGTTTATAGAGAAATATAGCGCTTGTTTACGTTGCCTGTGACTCTCAGTCAGAACCGGAAAACCCACGCGTAGTCAGGGGCGTAACCTTTCAAACACACGCCGAACCCAGTTGACCAATAACAGTTGAGTAGTCATCTGACCAATCCGAATACACTAGACATTTTGGGAGGCGGAGACAGGAACTAAATCCGAGCGTTTTCCAGACATGCAGAAATCGGTGAGGTATGTAAGCAATTTATAAGACTCACAGTGCATTAGTTCAAGTTTTAATAACATGTATGTACTATGGGATATTACAATAACGTGCTAACGTGCTAATTTATTAGCATAATTGGTGCTCTTTAAACATGGCAATACAAAGACCCCATCACCCAATGAGAACGGTTGATCACCCAATGAGAACGGTTGAAGAAGTCGCTGCTCAAATGTCGAATTCCACCATCTTCTCTGTGCTGGATGCAAAGAATTCATTCTGGCAAATCTCATCACTATTAAAAACATTCAGCACCCCTTTTGAAAGATACAGATGCCTGAAAATGCCTTTTGGCCGAAACTCGGCTAGTGAAGTTTTCCAACATGAAATGGAATTTTTTTTACTGGATACCCTTGTGCTGTAATAGTAGATGACATACTGGTTGGTGGACACACAGAAAAAGAGCACGACGACAACCTAGAAAGAGTGCTTGAGCAGGCCAGACAGGTAAATCTCCGGCTAAATCCACTGAAATGCAAATTCAGACTGAAAGAAGTGTACTATGTGGGACATGTCTTCAGCAGCGATGGCCTACATGCCGATCCATCAAAGACTAAAGCCATCTGTGAAATGCCAGAGCCCACAAATGCCACTGCTCTTCAGAGATTTCTTGGCCTGGTCAACTATATGGGCAAGTTTATCCCCCACCTCAGCAACACATCTGCCCCGCTTTGCCAGCTAACACACAAAGACTCAGCATGGTGTTGGCTACAACAGCATCAGGACGGTTTCAATGCCCTAAAAAAAGCACCTAATGTGCCCTCCTGTCCTGTCATATTACAACGTTCCCAAGCCCGTCACCTTGTTCAAACCTATCGCTTATGCTTCACGAGTTCTCTCACAAACTGAAATGAGCTATGCGCAAATAGAACAAGAACTCTCGCAGTTGTTTTTTCTTACACCAAATTCAACGATTACATCTATGGCAAACCAGTGACCGTTAAAACAGACCACCAGCCTTTAGTGACATTATCAAACGTCCTATACACAGCACTCCTGCCAGACCAGACTACAAAGAATGTTGCTTCAGCTCCAGCGCTACAGCATCACACTGGTTTACAAAAAAGGAAAACACATGTACATTGCAGTAGTGTTGTTTTTGGCAGGCTGTTTTCATTTTAGTTTTAGTCTAGTCTTTGTGTCAAGCTGTCATTTTAGTTTTTATTAGTTTTAGTCATGTCATACTCTTTTTAGTCTAGTCAAGTTTTAGTCGACTAAAATTCTTGCCATTTTAGTCTTATTTTAGTCAGACTTATCCATTACTATTTTAGTCTAGTTTTAGTCGACGAAAACTGATGACATTTTAGTCTAGTTTTAGTCAGTGAAATTGTATTTAGTCTCTTTTTAGTAATGCAATTCTATTTAACCCATATAGTATAATGACCTAATAGTATTATAGACAAAACAATATTTTCTTTTAGCCAAACCCATTTCAAACAAAAGTTATATTATTGTTACCTTATAGACCCAAGAATACATCCATTCCAGACATGGAAGATGCTCTGATTTGAATAGATATTTATTTTACTATCCTCTGAGTGAGTGACTTGACTGTTCGTAAGAGTCTACATAAAAGTCTACATAATCAAAACAAAAGTAGTCTAAGCAAACACACACGCACACAAGGTCAAATGGGTCACACACAACTATAGTATGTGTGAGAATAGAAATATGCTATTGTTAACATTTATAATTGTATTTTGACAGCAGCACAAACTACAATCATACATATGTAATTATATATTATTATAGTTTATATTTCTGCATCTGTACGTTACCACCAGTGTACCTAATGGACTTTGGCTTAATCTAATGTGACAAAGCTGATCTTAAATGTCAGTATAAATTCAAGCAATTTTGGAGAATTACTAAATGTTTTTCTTGTAAGTAAATTAAAAGTCAGCTTTAAGAAAACATCAGATGTCTATTAAGAAAAGCAAAGTTGGTATGTATGGTTATGTTCTCAACAGTACAGGTGTTTGATTGATTTAATACTCAAGTATTCAGCGAAGTATGTTTTGTTTATTTAAATAATAAATAAGTGTAGTTATTAAGCATATACAAAACAACGAATGTCTTTAGCATATATTTACAATGTTTCAAAACGCAACGCAGCACAATGTCATTTAAACAACTGTTACATGATATAAATTTGTACATTGTTATACTGGTGGTGTCAGCAATCAAAGCTATAGATTTTAACAGGCTTGTTGAACTGACCTGAAAGTGATGCACGGGATTTATTTTGGACTTTTCTTTTACATTTGGAGCCAGAATGCTGCATCTTCCCGGTCGGAATCGCCGCGCGGCTACAGCGTTTCTCATGTAGTGGAAGCGTTTTGTGCAGCATTTAGTGGAAATGTGTTTATCTTCAACAGCGACTGCCATGAAGAGTCGTGTCCGTAAAAGGGAGAGGATCTTAGGTGCACGAGCAAGGCTTGTGGACCAACTCCGCTTCACCTCTGTAACCGCCCCCGTTTCTCCGCTTTCCGCATGTCTTGCGGTTGCCGCGTACACTGTTTGAAATGCCCATTAACGTGCAAATGGAGGCGTATGATGTCAAAGCATCGCGAGAGCAGACTGCCCCGCATGCTTTCTACTCACTCTCGCGGTACTTTCATGTTTTGATTGATCTACGCAGCGCCAACAACACACGTGATCACCTGTAGTCAGGTGGTGAGGGCGCGGAGATGCTGAGATGGGTAAAAGACGAAATAACGTTATAACATTTCGTCTCGTCTCGTTTTGGTCAACGAAAATGAAGAGACATTTTAGCTTAGTTTTTATTTTGTAAACCACTTTTAGTCTCGTTTTTATTCGTCAACAATATTGCATTATACATTTTATTATAGTCATCGTCACATGACCAGCATTTTCGTTACGTCTCGTCTCGTTTTCGTCACGTGAAAAAGGTTCGTTGACGACTATATTTCGTCATACTTTTCGTTGACGAAAGCAACACTACATTGCAGACACCTTGACGCGGGCCCCACACGCATCCACATAGCAAAAGTTCAACGAGGAAAAAACCTTTCAGGTGAATGTCTGCAACATCGCACCATCACGCATGAATGAACTTAAACGCCACACAGCAGATGACCACACGCTTCAAATGCTTGTGAACACAATCATACAAAGATGGCCAGCTAAACTGCACAGTGTTCCCCCAGTAATACAGTTGTTCTACCCATACAGATATGAATTGGTCATAGACGATGGTATTGTGTGGAAAGGCCACAAAGTTGTCATACCAGAGTGCCTACCATGGTCGACAGTAGCGGCTGACATCTTTGATTGGAACAGTCATCAATACCTGGTACTTGTCACCTCTTATTCTGGCTGGTATGGGATTGATCAAATCCACAATTTGACATCAACATGTGTCATACATAAACTGAAAAGACACTTTTCCATCCATGGTAACCCTCAAACCCTCCTCACAGACAATGGGAGACAATTTGTGAGCAATGTGTTCAAAGATTTCGGTATGGTCAGGGACTTTGTTCACAAAACTAGTAGTCCAAATTACCCTCAGTCTAATGGCCTAGCGGATCGCGCAGTTCGCAGTGCTAAGCAACTCACGGACAAATCTAAACGAGATGGCACTGACATCTACCTGAATCTGCTAAATGTTCCTCGAGATCCTAAACTTGGCTCACCAGCTCAGAGACTATTGTCCAGGAAAACCCGTACCACCCTGCCTCTCCACAGTTCTTTGCTGGAACCTACCCCTTTGGCCTCCAAAGAGATTCATGCTCAGCTCTCAAAGAAAAGACAGTGTCAAAAGACCAGTTATGACAAAACCAGTAAACAATTGAGTGTGCTCTCACAAGGGCAAGTAGTGAGAATGCAAACCCCTCGTGGTTATGACATCTAATGAACAGTAAAGGAAGTCTGCTGTGAACCAAGATCTTACATTATACTGAAATCGCAGACTCCTCCTAACTGTGAAAGAACCTGTGCCAAGTCAGAATGATGATGATGGTCAAGATGATGGACACCAGATAATCCATACTCCAACCAAAGAGAATGATCCAATTCCGAAGAGACCTGATCTATCCATTCAGACAACCACAAGTCATACAAACCCTCAGACACAATTTAGAGACAGTCCTTATGTAACAAGATTGGGACGTACTGTCCGCCCTGCTTCAGCTCCAGTGAAGTACTTAATATGCTGTTGAATTGCACATTGCTGTTTTATTCAGTTGTTTATTTACGTTTAATATGCCTGTTTCGTTAATGTGCAATACATTTTGTTAATGTGCAATACATTTGAAGCTTAAGTAGTCACGAGACCTTTCTACTTATCAGGTCCCGCCCCCCTCGGGGACCGTGTGTTAGATATGTACAGCTGCAGTGCAATGTTATGAATGCATGAAGTGTGATTAATTAAACCACACATGAGGAGTTCCTGACAGGTTTTTTTTGGTACACTAAACAACAGTTCTTGATCAGTTTAAAATAATTTCATTATATGCCTATAAAGGTGTTAAATTAAAAATCTAAATTAAAATTTGTCTAATCCAGTAATTCATTTTTTCTATTTTTGATCTGAGAACACTATAAGCAAATCAGAAAACCCGTCGTTATTAATTTTTTCATTTTAGTTCCGGAAATAAATAATGGAAAAACAAGTAGTTTTTCATTTTTTAAAGCCGTCTTTCGTATTTTAAATAGGAAATAAGGCAATGTTGGCTGACAAAAGAACAGATAGCCTATACTAGGCTAATTCAAAATAAGACACGTAAGTGTGGCAACAGTAGCTGGCCCACCATCTACTGGCTAAAAATATTGGCCCGCAGACAAAATTACTTGCCGACCCCTGCTCTAGAATTTTCTAAAGAAAAGGTCAATTTGAAATAGGATGAAAATGATCTCGGTTACTCAAGTCAGCCCATGGTTTCTTAGGTATTGGAGTATCACAGCAGTTTTTAAGGAAGCTGGTACAATACCTGACGTGAGTGAAGAGTGAATAATATTAGTAAGTAAGGTTGACAGAGAAGAAATACAAGCTTTAACCAAATGTATAGGGTCAAGCTGACAGGTAGTTGGTTCAGATTTTTTATTCATCTGAATAATATGTTCAGAACTTGAGATGTGAAAAGTCAATAGTAATGAAACTTCTGGTTGATTAAAATACACAGCAGAGGTAAAAGACTGTGCAACTACAGTGCCAATCTGCTGATAGATGTTTTTAATTTTTTCATTAAAAAAATGACATGAAATCTTCACAGAGATCAACTGAGCACAGATGTGAGGGAAAAATACAAGGTGGTCTTGAGAAGCTGTTTACTATAGAAAATAAGTTCTTTGTTTTCCCATCACTTTCCCATTCCCATGTTCAAATCAGTTATGTAAGAAACAGATAAATGCAAAAACTGATGTTTAATTGGGAGCTTTATTGATTCATTTAGTACAGGCATAACATTTAAATCAAGAAATAACTGCTAAAAAGAAATAACCAATAAGATACTGTAACAAATTCTGTAGCATAAATTGTCAATACACATAAAGAAGACCAGTTTAAAAGATGATTTGTGACTTATAAGAACAAGTTAAAAAACTGTTTTTAAACCAACTTAATTTGTTAAGTTAAAGTAACATAGAAATATATGTTGATTTGACAAAAATAGTACATTTTTTAGTACATAGAGTGGTAAATGGCTACTGATGCAGAATTATATAACTTTACACCTCACTTTACTTTAAGTGTTGTAAAATATATTTTCTAAAAGCAAATATATGAATTTACTTTATATTTATTGTGTATGTTTTAAAGTTCACTGCATTTATTAAATATTAGTTTTTATCACATGCATCTTTTGAAATCGATGTAGGTTTGCTCTTCAGGTGAAACACCTCTCCACCTTCATCCATTAGCCAGCTTGCTGTGCTGCCATTCTGCAGTCCGGCACTCTTTAGCTTTTCACTTATCTTAAAGAGAAACAAGAAACATTCAAAGATATAGCTTCAGACTTTAAGGTCTATGTGATTATATCAATGTAGAAATATTTCATCAATGCAGCTAAAATGTGTGTGCAAACAGCACAAAACACAATTCACCTATACATCGGTTATGTGCAATGCAAGTATTAATGTGACTACTGTTATATTGACTGTTGGCAAATGATTTAATTTAATTGTTGACAGCTTCCTTTACACTAAGTGGTGCTGAACTCAAGGGCATCGAGTAGATCATGCGCACCTCATCAGCTCCGCTTATTTAGGACCGTGAACTAATTTGCACTGCTCTTAGTAGATTGCGTTGGTCATTATAAAAAAATCAGCTGTTAGGCCTGTGTTATTTAATTATTTTATTTTAGTAAATAACCCACATACAGTCAGGTCCATAAATATTGGGACAGAGGCACATTTTGTGTTATTTTAGCTGTTGACCAAAATGTATTCCAGTTACAGTCATATTATGAATATTGGCTTACAGTGCACACTCTCAGCTTTATTTTGAGGATGTTCACATCCAAATTGGCTGAAGGATTTAGGAATTACAGCCGTTTAATATGTAGCTCCCCCTTTTTAAAGAGGTCAAAAGTAAGGGGACAGTTGATTTAAAACCTGTTTTGTGGACATGTATTGTCTATTTGTTAAATAATTTCCTCATGAATGACAGATGTTAAAGGTCTGGAGTTGATTTTAAGTATGGTATTTGCATTTGAAAGCTGTGGCTGTAAACTGCAATAACCCATTATTAACTATTCAAGCGTTAATGTTCCAGAATCTATAATGACACTGGACACTGTATTAAGGACAAATACATACCTGATTGAGAATGGCAGTCTGAAGTGAAGGGTCATTCAGATTGTATTTGTCATCATGGGAAAAGATCAGTCTGACCGTTTGAACTTTGACATCTGTTAAAATACAGAAGATTATCTTTTAAATTAAAATACATGAATATATCACAGATATTTATAATGCATTTAATTAAGTATTTTATTCTCACCATCATAACAGATAAAAGGATACGTTAGAATACAGGAAGAATTAACCCATTTTCCAGTAACTCCTGACATGGCGACACAGTCACCAGTTCCTGAACTCTGTATTGGGTGTCCTGCTACCCAGTTTCTGAAGGTGAAGTTGCATTGGTCAGACCACTGCCAAGAGTCTAAGAACAGACCGATCCAGAGCCATGACGTAGATGCAACAAATGCAAATAGCTCGCTATTTTCCTGAGAATTGCGGACAGTGACCAAATCAGTATAATACTGTCTGCAGTAACTCTGAGCTTCTGTCCAGTTTTTCCACATCTGTACAATGATGTATCGAACAGTTTCTATTAAGGGATACAATAAAGGAATCAGGGCTCATCTCTTCTCCTCTTTAATGTTTATCAGGAACGTATTAAAAATTGTAATACTTACCATTGTAGCATAGAAAATATAAAGTCTTACTGCATTGATAATTATACCAATTCCCAGAACAGCTATACCCACATGAACTTTTCAGTTCATCAACTGGTGGTCTGTACCAGGTACTGTACTGAGAGAGTGTGTTTTCTCCATTTGACCAAACCCAGCTACTCTGGTTCACCCCCTGCAGTCCAATCCACACTGATCCTCTGTACCCATTTGTTAAATTTATCATCCTGTTCACATCATCCATCGAGTCTACAGTTGCCAGATCAGTGTATCTCTCTCTACAGTAACTCTGAGCATCTGTCCATGTCATATTCTTATTTATATAGAAGTACTTTCGCTGAGAAACAGTCTTGAACAGAAGTCCTGTTAAAATGAACATGTTTAAATATATGCATGTGTTCACATATACTTGTAAAAACAAATTTAAATGATGACACCAACCTGACAGCAGAAGCAGCAGAAACAAACTCATGTTCATAACTGCTGTCACAGCTCCTCGCTGATGTTTCACCATCACTGCACGCTGCTCAGTTCTAATAATAGAAATAATATCAAGAAATCACACCAAATTTTCTTTCATTTATATTAGTCCTTTTTTAAAACTCTTTTGACAGTTTCTTATTTTTCCCTAAATTTTCCCCCAAGTAAAAAATATATATTCTTACCTAAAAACTGTTTTTAATCCTGTAAATCCTTAGAAAGTTTACACAGAGACAGCTACTGTTATGTTTTCAATCCTGTAACTGATATTTAATCCTGTAATTTGATGTTGTTACAACTTGCCCAGTGGTAAATACTCAAAGGTCACTCACCTAATCTTTTTTATATAACCCTGCCCTATAAAAAACAAATGTTAAGCATGCTGCGGCATAAGCATAAATTTACATTTCTTAGAACTAGAAAAAGACATTTTATAGTCAAATTGTTTGCTTCCAGTGGCACCAAGATTTTGCATCACTAGTCACTGCTCTATTTTGTGTATTAAAATTGTATAGTCAAAAGAGTGTACAGATGTCATCACATGATGTAGGCACATCAGTTATGAGTTACAAAAGAAAACTAAATAATTTGAACCTAAGTTAGTACCTTCTTAACTTTTTTCCCCGCCATTGACGAGTTATCTCGTCAATTAAGAGAAAACGCTTCCCTGCCAATGACGAGAATTTCCGGCTTTCATTAATACCGCTATTATCTAATACCTGTGGTGCACTTCCACAAATTTTACAACCCGGAAGTAATGCCTCACGAGAAAGAGAAAGAACTCCGTATATGTTTTAAAAATTGCTCTGCATATGATCTCTATCAAAAGTCCTTCACAAAAATTGAATTATCTAAGCTTTTTCTAAAAAATGTGTTTTTGGAAAACCTACCCATATGTGACCAGTCACGGAAAGTAGTGACACAAGTCGGATGTGGGGCATTTTGAGTTATTCACAGATTCTGAAAGTGCAATTTCTAAGCTTTCCAACGATGTGTAACACATGTAAATCTGATAAGATTTGGAGAAGTTGTGGCCATTTGAATGTAACACATTCAAAAAAGAGAAAGCAGGGAAAATAGAGAAAGATATACCTTTCCCTGCCGGGAGAGACAATAGGGCTCATATACAATTCATTTAGCCAAGCCATACCCCCTGTAAAGCCGTTCTAAGATACAGATGTTCTAGCATCATATTTAGTATTTTGTGAAAGAAGTCCGGGGGACAACATGCAAAAATAAACAGGACTTTTTACCTTTGTGGGGATCACAAGTCGAATCCAGTCTGTTTCAGATGTGTGAATCATCCAATGACCATTTTTGTCCACAAATGCGTATAATCCATGAAATATAGATATATAGTTTATTATTTACATCAGATTTCGCATGAACTTCTCGTAATAGAATATAATATACAATCTGAGGACTATTTACATCGTAACATGTAAGGGTATATGAGATTACACTCCGGTAATTTACGTTCCGTTAAACACATGAACCCGCCTTCAAAGTTTGTATTTAGGTAATCCAAACAGCCTACTTTAACGTCATCCGACTGCAGAGCCGCATAATGTCGAGCAAGCCAGTGACAAGGCTGGCGTACGACGCTGTTTGTTGCGTCCTAGCATCTTTTTTTTCTTTTGTTTTGTGCGCCCGAGTTCGTTTACAGTCTGGGGAGACGCACGCTGTAAGTTTGAAAAAAAAAACTTAGCAAACATGTCTGAGGGACAGGTCAGCCGCGTCACTACAGTCACGTGACTTCACACCGAATAAAGTCATAGTTCTTGCTATTTTTGGACCAAAATGTTTTTTCAATGCTTCAACACATTCAAGCTGACCCACTGATGTCACATGGACTACTTTGATTATATTTTTATTAACTTTCTGGACATGGAAATCGTAAATAGATTTTCAATGGTTGAGACAAAAGCTCTCGAACTAAATCTAACATTAAAACATCTTAAAGCTCACGTAACACACGCGGTTTCTGCATTTCTGATGTTAATCTGGAGTACCTATAGAGTAGTATGACATCCTTTATATCTCCGAAGAGTCTTTAGTTTAATCAGATTTATAAAATAAAGATTAGCTTTACCGAATCTTTCCGATAACATACGAAAAAATTGAAAAAGGAGGAGTTACTATCGTGGGTGGAGCGAGTACGAGTCACGCAACACTATACAACACTTATAACTTATAATTCACTACATGTTCGTGTCATTTATATAATATGCACGCGCATATTTACAACATAAGACAGAAGTCTTACTTACAGCATGCAACTCGTGACCCAGTTGGGAAAATCCAGTGCATCAAACACACACGCAAAACTTCGCTGCTACCCCGGATAATAAACTATATCCAATGTTTTCATAAGGCTGGATTTCTTCTCCTTACATCCAAAAACACACTTCTTCATTCGTGCCATTGTTATGTTTTGAAATTAAACAAAACTGTTGTGTGATGTGAATGTTTGTAAGTTCTAGCGTCTCCCGCTGATTGACGGGTGGGCGGGGTTTTCCGGGGGAAGTGCCCATTATGACGAAGTGATACGTATAGAAAACCCCTAAAACGTTAGTTGGACCTGTAATCGAAACAAACTTTCCGAAACTTGTACGAACACTGGCGAAGTGCATTCGGCACAGAAATACTCTGTAACACGTCCAACTGCTTTTTTGACACTTTACCTACGTTTAGCATGAGGAAACATCTCTGTGTCAATAAGTTAGAATGCTTGAAATACCATTGAACCCCCCTTTAAACTGTGTTCCGAAGATGAACGGAGGTCTTCCGAGTTTAGAGCGACATAAGGGTAAGTCATTAATTACATTATAAAAATTTTTGGGCAAACAATCCTTATTTAGTAGTCACGCTGTTCCCTTTGGGGGTTGGGGCGAAAACACAAGCCGCTTATTCAGTATGTAAATATACACAGACAATGACGCCCCCCGCTGCAGGCTAGAATCTCCGGAAAAACAAGCCGATTTCAACCACAAAATTTATGCTTTTAAATATACAAAAACTGCTATCTCAAACATGGAGAGGCTTCTTCGTGATCTCAATTAACAGATTCTGCAATAAAACGAAAATCACATATTTTGAAAAAAAACCCTTTCTCATTTTCTCGAAAGTTGTGCTGCCGACTTGTGTCACTGGTTTCCGTGACGGGTCACATATTTGAGAGGTGATAAAAAGAGAACTAATGAAGATAGGATGAAACTGTTTTTTGTTTAATACTTTTTATCACTCACTTTTTTTACTCACCCCCATGTCATCCAAAACGTTGACTTTGTTCAGTCGAGAAGAAATTAGGTTTTTGAGAAAAACACATTCCAGGATTTTTCTCATTTTAAGTAATGGATAATCCATGGCTAGCCATGCATTAAAGGATTTTAATGCACGACGTAGAGGCGAAGAACCACCCGACGCGTAGCGTAGCTGTAATTAATGTTTACAGTGTCATTTACTACAGACTGTAAAATGACGATCATTTTTTTAAGTTAAGGCTTGCACTCCATCCGCTTTAAATAAAGTAGTGCCATCATATTGCTTTTATTTAAATGAATTATCACATTTATTTATATTCATTATTAAAAGAGAGACAGAGAACTGAAAGAGAAGGACCCGAGAGAGACAGAGAATTTAATTGAAAAATCTCTTTAATTTACAAAACTGCTTACTCTACAGAGTACGTTCAAAAACCATATAAAATGATCAAAAAGTCATTTACAACTGATTTCCAAAGCACAAAGTGTCATCTACAACATAACACAAAATATTTCCCAAACCCCATATAGCAATAAATTCTTCAACATTATTTGTAGCATTATAAAAAGCATTATCAATTTTTAGTCTAGCTTTAATCATTGTAACAAAAACTGTGTATGCTTCAAAATCAAGGGAACCTTCCATCTTATTTTTCCTACTAATGTAGATGGACACTTTTGTTTGGCATAAGATAAAGTTAAATAGCTGGCTTTTCACTCTGCATGTCTGACTGTATTTAAAACCAAAAACAAACATTTCTTTTAAAAAAAATTCTCCAAACTTTAAAAACAATTGCTGTAACAACATGAAAAAGGAACACAGTCTGTTACAATCCATAAAACAGTGGACACAGTTTCTCTTTGTGAGCAAAAGGGACAGTTGTCACTTACATTGGGATTAATCACAGAAACAAAAGCATTAACAGCTATACTGCCATGTAAGACTCCCCACTGTAAATCACCAACCTTTTTTGTTAACGGTGGTTTATATAGTGCTCTCCACACAGGTTTGACCTCATTGTTAAGCCCTAAATGAGCCCTCCAAGGAGTGTCAGTCCGCCCATTAAGTTTTTCCTTGTTTAAAACCTTGACAAACATCGTCTAGTGTAGTCTACGTGATACGCAGGTATATGCCGTATACCCACTAGGAATTGTCAAGGATTTCCGTATACCCACTAAAAATAGCGTGAGGATGCGTAACAGCATGGTTTTGTGACATTTAAAACTTTTAGTCATAATTTAGATGTGAAGCACTGACCATAAGCATGCTACACTTGCTATTTTAGTGGGTTAAATTATTTGGTGTGTTTGACTTCCTGCCGAATTGCGCGATCCGATCGGCGTATGAAACCAAATTACCATACCCTTACGAAAAAGAAGTATACTTCAAGTTCATTATATTAAGTATACTTAAGTAATGTTGGAGTATAGTTTTAAGTATACTTTATGTAGTAAGTGTACTAACATTTATGTTCTAGTAGTAAACTTGTAAGTGTACTGCTTGAATACCGCTTGGGACTAAATTGGCCCACTTTTAGTATATAAAAGTATACTTCTAAGTGTACTATAAGTGTAAGAGTAGTCAACTTTAAGTGTACAACTAGTGCACAATTAGTTCTTCATTTGTACTGCAAGTGAACTCATGAGTATACTAGTAGTTTTCTAGACTTATACTTCAAGTGTACATGCAAATGTTCTGTTAGATTACTCTTAGTAAACTAGTAGGTTACTAATTTTGTGCTGCAGGTATACTTCCAAGTTTTTTTTATATACTTTTAGTTAACTAGTAGTTTAATAGTCATATACTGAAAGTGTACATGCAAGTGTTCTGTTAGTGTACTCTTAGTAAAATAGTAGGTTACTTATTGTGTGCTGCAGGTATACTTCCAAGTGTTTTTTTAATATACTTTTAGTTAACTAATAGTTTACTAGTCATATACTGAAAGTGTACATGCAAGTGTTCTGTTAGTGTACTCTTAGTAAACTAGTAGGTTACTTATTGTATACTGCTTGTGTAACAAAGCACTTTGACACTGAGGATCCATCTGCAGGTTTTTATTAAACACACTCATATTCCAACAGGCAAGGTTAAACAACAGCAAACACACAATGTAGGGCAGGCAAATCTCGTAGTCATGAAACAGGCAAAAGGGTCAGCAATGACAGCCAGTACAAATCAAGACTTTGCACTGACTGAATGTTTCCAGAGAGTTTATATAGGCTGTCCAATGTGTTTCAGGTGGCAGACCAAGCAGTCCAGGCATGCGGGATTATGGGAAATGGAGTCCAGAACGAAAGTTAATTTTCAGGGGGTTCAGCCATATATATAGATATATATACAACCTCAAATCAGAAACAGTTGGGACACTGTAGAAATTGTGAGTAAAACAGGAATGGAATAATTTACAAATCTCATAAACTTATATTTTATTCACAATAGAATATAAATAACATATCAAATGTTGAAAGTGAGACATTTTGAAATGTCATGCCAAATATTGGCTCAATTTGGATTTTATGAGAGCTACACATTCCCAAAAAGTTGGGACAGGTAGCAATAAGAGTATAAAAGTTAAATGTACATATAAGGAACAACTAAAGGACCAATTTGCAACTTAATTGGCAACATGATTGGGTATAAAAAGTGTAGCAGTGTCTCTCAGAAGTCAAGATGGGCAGAGATACCCAGGTAAAAAAGTAGTATACTTTAGTGTATTAGAAATATGATTGAAGTACATGAAGTATAAAACAAGTATGCTTCTACTTGTTGTACTTAATTTAAAGAGTATTTAATATGTACTTTTTAAAAGTATACTTCCAAAAAGATGTAATTAAGTTCAACTTAACAGTCCAAAAAATAAGTATACTAATTTACCAGTAATTCAATTATTTTTAAAATGTACTTTTGGAAAGTATACTTCAAAAAAGATGTAATTAAGTTCAACTTAAGAGTCGAAAAAATAAGTATACTAATTTACCAGTAATTCAATTATTTTTTAAATGTACTTTTGGAAAGTATACTTCAAAAAAGATGTAATTAAGTTCAACTTAAGAGTCGAAAAAAAATAAGTATACTAATTTACCAGAAATTCAATTATCTTTTAATTGTACTTTTTGAAAGTATACTTCAAAAAAAGATGTAATTAAGTTCAACTTAAGAGTCCAGAAAAATAAGTATACTAATTTACCAGTAATTAATTTATTTTTTAAATGTACTTTTTGAACGTGTACTTTGTTGTCAATGTATTTTAAATTGTATAGAAGTTTATTTTTTTAAGTGTATTAAATTTGACATACTTAAGAGTGACAATTCAATATACTTATGGGAAGTATATTTTTTGGAAATTAATTGTTAATTTACTTTTTTAAAGTGTACTATGATCTCACTTCATTAGAAGTGTGACTTCTGTACACTTTATACGGTACACTCTAAAATAAGTGTATTTTTAGTTGCATATCAGAGTACTTTCATAAAATACGTTAGAATAATAAAATGTATACACTGCATCAAAAGAGCTGTATCCGGACAAATACGGATGGGAAATCCCTGCTAAACTTTAGGTTTGCCAGATAAATGAGGCAGAGTGCTTGGAAACGTACTCAGAAGTAAACTCGTGAAACATCCAGAAACCTTGTGTATAGGAACTGGTGGAAGTTTCCAGGAATCCTCAAAGCTGGATGTGAGGAGTGCTGGTTGTGAGGTGTGAAGGGTTAATGACAGAGGTGCTGTCTCTGTTTTCAAAGCTGGGTGGGAGGTTCGAGGCAGCACATAACATAAAAACTGGATAAAAACATTATATATCTACAAGTGCGTTTACTAAATACATGTATTATTATGCTAATGTGATTTAATTGATAAAGTTTTTTTTATTTAAGAAAATCTGAGCATCACTGAAAATAACTGTCAACATGTTTGTCAACTAAACATGTTTTGTAAACGTTATACATTTTATAAAAATATTTTATATTTTTATTATTGATAAAGTATAAAGAACAAATCCGTGTGAAAACGCAGATTATAAAAAGTACATAAAGTGCCAGCAGAGGATCCAAAATAATGAAGAAAAAAAAACATTTGAAACATCCAATGCATCTTGGAACTCGTAGTCAAATTTACATCTGCAGCATGTGAACGCCAGGGCAAAAGACTTCAATTCCCAGAATGCACCTGCACCCACCCATTCATTCCCACCAATCAGGATCAACGGCATTATTCAAACCGCTACTGAGTGACTCGGTTTTCGTTTTCATGCTAAACAGTACGGCTGAGGTAAGTTTGACTTTCATTCCTCTACATCGCGCAGATCTGTTCCGTATTTGTTCCTATTTTGTTCTTCACTGTGATTATTTTTGTCTTTATGCGAGAAGTGTTTTAATTTAAAGCACACACAGGAAACATTAAGAGTATACACTGTGACTGTACACAGTAACTTAACGTTAGTAAGTTCAACATGCGGTTTTTCAGTGAGCAAAGTTACATGCAAAATGCCTGATAAACGAATCAATTCGATGTTTAAAACTTAAATAAAACTGCAAGATTACTTGTGTTGGAGATGTTCAGCTAACTGTAGCAAATGGCTCTTTCTGCTATTTCAAACGATATAGACGATCTCTTGTTGTTTAAAAGCTCATTGCTGTAGTTCTGATAGATGCTGCTTATTTTGCAAGCCTGTTTTAATAGCTTTATTCTGTTTAGTAACCAACTTAAGCCAGCTTCACGTTAAGTTTAAGATAAACTAACGTTAGATGCTGTTGTAAAGAAGCTTGGAGTCAAAATATATTTTAAAGTTGTATGATTGCCTTCTTTTTTAATATGATGTCTATCCATGTTTGTGTTTACAGAGGTCATGTACCATGTGGTCGACCTTGCTGATGCTGAAGAGGTTTCTGTGTTAAAATGATGTAAGTTTAATCATTAATCTTGTTTTAATTCATGCCCATGTCATGCTGGCTACCAGTCAAATATCGCATACAATTAAAAATACTATTAATCACCTATAAAACCTTAAATGGCCCAGCACCTTCGTATCTTAGAGAATTAATATCAGAATACAATCCAACACGTACACTGCGGTCGCAAAATTCTGGTCTCTTAATTATTCCTAGAATATCAAAAGTGTCTAAGCTCTGAAATGATTTGCCAACTGATGTCTGTGAATCAGACACAGTCAATCACTTTAAATCTAAAGGGACACTTCACCCATTTGTATTAAAGGAATAGTCTACTCATTTTCAATATTAAAATATGTTATTACCTTAACTAAGAATTGTTGATACATCCCTCTATCATCTGTGTGCGTGCACGTAAGCGCTGGAGCGCGCTGCGACACTTCGATAGCATTTAGCTTAGCCCCATTCATTTAATGGTACCATTTAGAGATAAAGTTAGAAGTGACCAAACACATCAACGTTTTTCCTATTTAAGACAAGTAGTTATACGAGCAAGTTTGGTGGTACAAAATAAAACGTAGCGCTTTTCTAAGCAGATTTAAAAGAGGAACTATATTGTATGGCGGAACAGCACTTTTGTGAGTACTTCGACTCGGCGCAGTAACACCCTCCCTCTCCCATTATGAGAGGAAGAAGGGGAGCGGATTTTTCAGGCGAGTTGAAGTACTCCCAAAAGTGCTATTATGCCATAAAATATAGTTCCTCTTTTAAATCCGCTTAGAAAAGCGCTACGTTTTATTTTGTACCACCAAAATAACTACTCATCTTAAATAGGAAAAACGTTGATGTGTCTGGTCACTTCTAACTTTATCTCTGAGTGGTACCATTGAATGAATGGGGCTAAGCTAAATGCTATTGAAGCGTCGCAGCGCACGCACACAGATGATAGAGGGATGTATCAACAATTCTTAGTTAAGATAATAACATATTTTAATATTGAAAATGAGTAGACTATTCCTTTAAGCCTAGTATCTTTAGAACCCCAGTCATGTTTTTGAATGTTCGTGCATCATTTCCTGAGACAGGAGAAATACAGATTTCAGTGTTGCACTTTCTTTTTTCAATGATGTAAAAATCATCATTTTGCATCATTGAAAGAAGGAACTCCAATATCTTTGTTGAGGGGGTGAGACTACAAACACCCCTTTTTCAGTCAAATAGGCACCAAATTCTAAATGTATGTTACATTTCCACTACAAATATGAGACACTTTCAATAAAGATTAATGTTTCTACGGGTGAAATGGTCCATTAAAGCAGTGGTTCTCAATCTTGTTCCTGGGGACCCCCTGCTCTGCACATTTTGTATGTCTCTCTAACCTGACACACTTTGCTTAGTTCATGGAGCTCTCATCTAATGAGCTGATGATTAGAGTCAGGTGTGTTAGATAAGGAATACATACAAAATGTGCAGAGCAGGGGGTCCCCAGGAACAGGATTGAGAACCACTGCATTAAAGGATAATTCTGCCATTTAACACTTTGAGTCTCATTTCCAAGAGAAGTCAATGGAACTTTACAAAATGCCAAATAAAACACGACAGAAACTGTATTTTGCTACACTACTTGTTTTTAATCATCAACGAAAACCACAAACCACTCGGTTTTAAAAATGAACGTTAAGTGTTGTTTTAATGACATGCTTGTGCATGGCCCTTGACCTCCATTCTGAAGCAGTCAAGAGACGCTTCTAAACAAGTCAAAAAGTCAAGACATGACCCATTGTCAAAATTTCAGTGACCATCACTGTAGTTCATCCAAAACAAACCAGAAATGAGACTCAAAGTGTTTAATACCGGAATTATTCTTTAAGACTTTTTTCTTTAACAAAGCATTCACATATTTTGACTAGTATATTATACTTATCTCGCAAAAGTTAGCTTGTACAGAACAAAGCATTCACATAACTTGTCTAGGTAATTTACTAATGCCGCAATAGCTAGCCTGTCTGGAACCGAGCATATATTAAAACACAACACTGTGTAACACTTGCATTACATGTGAATGGCCCCTACACTAATAGGATTTTGTTTCTCTCTCCCTGTCTCGTCCTCAAACCCGAGGACATTGAGACAAACGGACCAGTTCCGGCTGCCGTGGAGGTCAACACACCACTGATCTACTGGCTGCCCTTCAACGTGATGCCCAGCCGATGCCTGACCACCGACGGAACCCGCTAAATCTCCTTATCCGTTTACATCCCATATATATGTGTATATCTTTTCCTCCTAGGACTTTTTGTTCCTCCCTGAGGTTTTTCTCCTAGGGGTTTTTCAACCTCGGGGAGTCAACCAACATTGGCTTAACTTAGCACCCTCTTTTATACGAGACATTATTAATTTGCTCGCTTGTAAAGTTTATTCATAGCCGCTGTATTTTGCTACTTATATTGTCTGTTGATTTTTCTATGTTTCCCCTGCTTCTTTTAATGTAAAGCTGCTTTGAAACAACTACAAATTGTGAAAAGCGCTATATAAATAAAATTGAAATGTCTCTTTCCTGTTTTACAGATGCAGTGAGGGAGTGATTTCCCAACATCGAGGTGGCAGAGATCCGGGACCTTCTACGGAGGAAGTGCAACAATGCCAGTTACAAGGCCTCCAGTAGTTCAAATCAGAGCTAGATGTGCATATAGTACAAGTTGTTCGCAATTGTTCTCTTCCCGGCATTTCAAAGAAAGTCGACTGTTTAAGGTTCCCATTTTGCCAATATCTGTTTTGTGTGTTACTTTTGTGTCAATAATAAAGATCCTTTTTTGAAATGCAGTTTGTAATCTGTTTGCGTGCATTTGAACTGAATTTTTATATAAGACACTTGTAGTGTAATTGCAATATTCATGCTTAAGTATAACAAAATGGGGATAAAAGTACAAATTAAATATACTTAAAATATAAAAATACACTATAATAATATTGCACTGAAAGTACGTCTTTATGATATCTAGGTTGTAATTGAACTTCACTTTAAAAACATTATTATTGTCATAGTGGGACACTTTAAAAGCACTAAAAATAGTTAGGAAGTGCATTTGTAGAGCACTTGAAATATTACAGAAGCATACTAAATTAACATAGTTTATACTAATTATAAGTATGATAGCAGTATGCACAAAATGTACTTAAACGCAACTATAATTTGTGCTGCAATGGCTTTTTAAGTGTATTTCCATTAAAATGGCAATACAATGCAATTGTACTGTAAGTGTGCTTAATTACTCATGAATCTTGATTTTCAGGAGTGTATTTTAGTGCACTTGAAGTTTAAAAAAAGTTGTTCCATTTTAGCATACTATTTACACTTGAAGTGTAATCAAATAGGTGTTAAGTTGAAGTTAATACATAATTGAGTACACTTAACTATACTTGGATTTGACGAAAATAGTACAAAATCTAGAAAATATACTTAGTACACTTTTTTAAAGTATATTTTTAATATAATTTTTTTTCACCTGGGTAGCCTATATTCTATTGTGAATAAAATATAAGTTTATGAGATTTGTAAATTATTCCATTCCTTTTTTACAATTTCTACAGTGTCCCACTCTAGTGTCCCATTTTATATATATATATATATATATATATATATATATATATATATATATATATATATATATATATATATATATATATATAATTTTAGTATTTATTATTTTTTGTTTGATTAGCTCACTGATAGCATACGAAAGATTTAGCTTCAAATTGAAAGTACAATTAAAAGGTACAAGTAAAAAAATTAATACACATTGTATTGTACTTTAAGTGCAATATATTAATATTTATAGTATGATGTTAAGTTCACTTAAAGTAAAGTTGAGTAGTAAACTACTAGTTAACTAAAAGTATAGTAAAAGAAAACTTGCAAGTATACCTGCAGCACACAATTAGTAACTTACTAGTTTACTAAGAGTACACTAACAGAACACTTGCATGTATACTTTCAGTATGAGTACACTAGTTAACTAAAAGTATAGTAAAAGAATACTTGCAAGTATACCTGCAGCACAAAATTAATAACTTACTAGTTTACTAACACTAAAGATTCTCCATAAAGATAATATACATTTGTACACTACATATACTTTCAAAATTTACTTAAAATATACTGTTTCTAAAGGATGCTAAATAATGTATTTTATAAATATGCTGTCAGTGCATTATTATAATGATAACTTTAACAGATAAAGTATACCTAAAATAAACTTTAAAATAAGTTCAAATTAGTATACTTAAAAAATTGCACAGAACTTTAACTCCAAGTATATTTTTTTAAAGTATACTTTTAGAAAATATACTAAATTATAATTATTTTGAAATATGTTAAAAGTTTAATTGTAAGCAAATATGTTGTAAGCATACTTTCAATATAATCAAAGATGGTACATTTCTTTCTAAGTATATTTGTAATGTACTATTGCAAAGTTAAATATACTTAATAATAATAATAATAATAATTAGTTACATTTATATAGCGCTTTTCCAGTGCTCAAAGCGCTTTACATATGAATGGGGGAATCTCCTCAACCACCACCAATGTGCAGCATCCACCTGGATGATGCGACGGCAGCCATATTGCGCCAGAACGCCCACCACACACCAGCTTATTAGTGGAGAGGAGACAGAGTGATATAGCCAATTAGTATGAGGGATGATTAGTAGGCCAATGGGCAAGTTTGGCCAGGATGCTGGGGCACACCCCTACTCTTTTTCGAAGGACATCCTGGGATTTTTAATGACCACAGAGAGTCAGGACCTCGGTTTAACGTCTCATCCGAAGGACGGTGCTTTTTTTTGACAGTATAGTGTCCCCGTCACTATACTGGGGCATTAGGACCCACACAGACCACAGGGTGAGCACCCCCTGCTGGTCTCACTAACACCTCTACCAGCAGCAACCTGGTTTTCCCAGGTGGTCTCCCATCCAAGTACTAACCAGGCTCAGCCCTGCTTAGCTTCAGTGGGCAAGCTGTCTTGGGCTACAGGGTGATATGGCTGCTGGTAAATATACTTGAAATACAATAAAGTATATGTATTTTTCACCAGGGCTATTCATATGGCTTTTTGCAGCTTTCTTGATGTAGCTTTCGTTGTTGCATTTTTACTTTATACTTTTAAGTATATGTCAGTAAACAAGTATAGGCCAAATATACTTAGACATTTCGGTCAGTATAGGTCAAGTATACTTTAGTACAATTTAAGTATATTTCTAAGAAGTACCTAAAGTACATTTTAGAGAAGTACATAAAAAGTAAACTGAAAGTATACTTTCTTGTTTTAAGTTTAAAAGAAGAATACTTATAGCACACTTCAATAAACTTCTTTTTCGTAAGGGTAGCGGCGCGATAGTGACTGGGGAACAGACTGGTTTGACGCTACAAGAACCTACAGGTGAGTGACAGCAAAGTACATCACCAAGAGGTCTGCTTAGTTGCTATGTTCGGTCAGACTTGCAAATTAAAGATCATTTTCTTCACTTTGGTTTGGGTGTCTAATAGGCTACATCAGGGATTCCCAAAGTGTGCTGCCACCAGGGGGTGCGCGAGAGGAAAAATGTAATGGCGGTCTGTTTCTTTAAGTGGGATTTTCCATACAATAAAAAAATGAACAGTAAACATTTCTTTTGGAATCACTTTTATTTTAAATAAAAAACTATAATTAATTAGTTTTTGTTAGAAACGTAGAAGACAGCTGCTGTCTTTTTCTACGCACTGCTCTTCTGTTATGCACTGCAGCTGCTATATGCGTGCCAACTCGTTTCATTCATTCCCTATGTGGCATGAGGGATCCTTAGCGGGGTGCACAAAATGCACACAACTCAATTAAACGACTGTCGTAACAGTCAATATGAAATTTATTTCCGACTACGCCACTTTGGGATTTTAACCAAAGAACAAACAGTGCCCCCTAGAGGCACGCACAGGTTCGAATCGCCAGGAGTCAGAGACAGAAGTAAATGGTACAAAAATATTTTTATTGAGTTGTACAAATATTAAAAATATGGCCACTCATCATAAAACACTTCTGCTGTGGGCAAGGAGCTGGGGCTTACCAATTGGGGCAGTCTCATATGCCAAATTAATCACTACAATCAGGTGAACATAGCACACACACACAGACTGGTGTCAGTGAGAAGCACAACACACGGTGAAGGACACACCACCACCACAATAGAGCCACTCGTCTGCACCCAGCGCCCAGATCCTGTCAAAAACAAAGAGAGGTATTAAAATAAACAATTATCGCACTGAATGCAAGCGCTGTGTCTGCAATGAGCGCGGCAAGCAGAGAAAGTTTACGAAGAAAAATTGTAAAGAAATAACAAAACAATAAACTTGTAGTGCAGCTCAAAAGACCAAATTGCACAAAATAGAGATTTTTGTTTACTAGACTAAATTAAGTAAGTCACAAAACATTACACCGCTTCCAATATATGTATGTGTATGAAATAATGCAATGCCCAGTCTATGAGTCTGCACAAATCAAATAGACAAAACCCAAAACTTTAAACAAAATGCCCTTGGCTTCACAACCAAATAATATGAATAATAGTAAAAGTAAAAAGAAAGAAAAGAAATTAAATAAACAATTGGATTCAGATCAAATGAGTTATAGCACCAAAATACAAATAAAGTGAAATGATTAATATATTAACCAAAGAAAAGAAAGGTTACATAACAGGGAAACCCTGCTGAAAACAAAATTAGACAGAAAGAACTTTCAAACACTCAATACAGAGCCGCTTCAGCCTTGTTTAAAGACAACGCGCAGTTGCGTCTCAGCACACACACAGGAAACGAAACAGTAGGGAAACAAAATAATAGAAACAAAACGGCAGCGCCCGCTGAGGCACAGAGCATGAGATATGCAGCATGAAGCATGCAGCGCAGCGTATGGAGTATGCAGCCCAAAGCAGGAAGTATGCAGCATGAAATATGCAGCCTGCAACGCAGCACTTAGTACGCAGCCATTGCCTTCACCTCGCGCCTATAACACAAAGCAAGATGTTACGCTGCTCGTTCTCCCTTTGCTTAATGCTCAAGCAACCAGTGATACTCACAATCGGAAACGCTGAGACGCAGGAGGTTAATCAGTTAGTGATCCCACCCCCAAAAGAGCGCAGCACCAGCTAAGCAGAGACTAAATTGCCCCTTAAATATATAAAGCAGACACGTAAGAGCACTAGTGATACAAAACATGTTATAAACACACTTCATTGTGCACCCGGTACGCTCTCCTTACCGTCTCAATTGTCCACATTTGGTTCCTCACGCAGCAAAATAGACTTTTGTACAGTGGTTAGCAGCTTCGGCAGTCTCTGCCAACTAGAAAATAATCAGTATTAGCTCCCCAATATAGCTCGTTTTAAAGTGTTGCGAGGCCAAACAATACACTTACCACGGATGTAAACAGTCCACTCGAGCAAACAAGCGGCGGCGCGTTGATGACGTAACGGCCCCCCTCAATGACGCACACCTACGACTGACGCGCTGCGCTTTTATACCTTCAAAAATCACTACCCATTGGCTAAACCCTCACACTACAAAAATAGGAGGGGCACAAACCCATTCTGCCACACATATATATTATAAATATGCTTAACTGGCTGAGATCAGGGAAACTGTCAAGTGTGGGACGTCTTATGATAAAGTTGGGACATAGAAGGGAGTGCGCAGGAAAAAAAGTTTGGGAACCCCTGGGCTACATGATAGTCTTGTAATAATAATTAAGTAAAAGCCTATTTTCATTTTTAGACAATGCTTGTATTATATGCAAAAAATAAGTTTTTTATATCAATGACTATGCAAATTTCAGTTAAAGTCATCTTAAATGTGTATTCATTAAAAACATTTACACCATTATATTACACATGGTAATGTTATAAATAGTTGTCAGATAATAGCTATTGAAAGAGTGGATATTTTTTCTCCTTCAATGCATGTGTTAGCCACGGATTGAAGATTGTAAACAGTTTATTTAATTTTAATTAACAGTTGATTAACTTTTGGCCCTGAGTTAGATGTTGATTAACACTAAACCAGTCCAGTTTCCCCGGCTGTCAACCCATTGGCTGTTAAAGTCTTTTTTTTCTTATAATAAACTGACATGTTGATAAAACATTCAGTTTGTGTGTTCATGAGTACACTTTCAGAATGCTGTCAGTTACATGAAGATCCATACGGTATGTATCTGTGAGTGTGGTGGTGCTTATGGGGTGTCGCGCTGGGACGAGTGAGCATAAGGGTGAGAGGGAGAAATCACAGTATACTCACTACAAAAATCTAAACTACACCACTGCTTCCATGTCATCAAAACTCTTGGTATCAGATTCAGTTGGCCAGAACAGTTTTTAAAATCAGGAACAAGAAACATCTGAGGAAAAGGATCATCATCAGTCTGACAGTGACCATTACAATATTGATTTAACAAGGAAAGTTTAGAGTCTGTGAGTTTGTGGATAAAAGTTCTAAGTACATGATTTATAACTCTGATTGACCTGACTCCCACATGAGACGCCAGCCTTTCGGCCTTAGTCAAATTAGGTCCACACAGATCAGCAACCTGACGTAGAGTACCTGTCCCAGCCAACAGAAAACGTAGTATAAAAGATCCTGCAATGTTTTCAACATTAAAACGACTCCCATGCAGTATTGGTTCTTTCAATAACCATGATAAAGTGCAACTCATTCTTTGTTTACGAAACATTTCCCATACAGTAAAAAGTCCATGATAAAACCTTGGAAGATTGGATAACTTATAGATGCTGAAGTCCATTAAAAACAAAGACTTAACAAGATCCAAATTTCCCCCTCGAGTCAGTATAGTCCGAGCTAAGGGTCTCCAGACCACATCTGCTGGCCCAAAAAACTAGCCTCTGAATAAACTGAAGTCTGAAAGTGGCACCCCTACTGGGGAGATGCATAAGTCCCTGTCCTCCTTCTTTAGACAAAAATAGTATGCTCTGCGGAACCCAGTGCAAACGATCCACAAAAACATTTACAAGTACTGACGGAATTTTTGCTAGCAACTGTGGCGGAGGATCGATACAAACCAAACGATGCCACAACATGGAAGACACTAAGTTGTTGATCACTAAAATGCGACCCATGAAAGACATATGAGGTTAAATCCATTTCCACTTTTTAAGACGACTCTCAACTTTTTCTAAGTTATTGTCCCAATACTTAAAACCACCTTTACTCCAGGATAAACCTCCCGATAGGGTTAGGTTTTTACAAAACTCTGCCCCAACAGCTTTGGCTTCACTTTTCTCCATGTTGATTTTTGCAGAAGATAAAATACCACAATCATTAATACACTGTGTAAGACTAATGACATCGTTTTGACTCTTGACAAAAACAACAACATCTTGAACACTGTATCACATTTTGGAAAATGTATTCCTGTAAGAGATTCAATGGCTAGGGAGTACAACATACCAGATAGTAAACATCCCTGCCTAATCCCCCTTTGAACTTTACATAGAGCACTTAAACCACCGTTAATTTTAAGTAAACTTTCAATATCACTGTACAAGACCTGGATAATAGCTACAAAACTAGAGCTGAACCCAAACGCTTCCAACGTTTGCCACAAATATTTATGTTCAACTCTGTCAAAATCCTTTTCTTGGTCAATGGAAATAAAACAAAGTTCACAACCCAAAGAACTAGGTCCAAAATATCACAAATGAAAAAAACATTGCCAGTTATGCAATACGTCTGGTCCACGTGTATTACTTGTTCCATTACTTTTTTTAATCTCATAGCTATCACCTTTGATAGCAGTTTTAAATCCATGCACAGCAGTGCTACAGGCCACCAGCTTTTAATCTCTTGTAGGTCTCCTTTCTTTGGAAGAAGCGTAAGAACTGCTCTCCTCTACTGACTGGTAGCTGACATTTCTTCAAACTTTCTTTGATTACAAGTAACAAGTCTTTGCCAATAACAGGCCAAAAAGCTTTATAAAAGTCCGCAGGAAGTCCATCAATGCCTGACACTTTCCAGACTTGTCAAAGCAGCATGCAGCTCATCTGCTGAGATATCGGCTTCCAACTTTTTGTTGGCTTCCTCAGAAACCGTTGGCAAGTCCTCAAAAAAAGACTGCGCCACCTCTGGTCTTTCAAAATGTTCTGTCTTAAACAATTGTTCATAAAAAGCCACTGCAAATCTGCGTATCTCAGCAGACTCAAACAATGTCTGTCCAGTATCAGACCGCAAAGAGGGCATCAGTCTTTTTTGTCCATTATTTCTTTCAAGTCCAAAAAAGAAATGAGAAGGTGCATCCATTTTAGCAACATTGTCACAACAGGAACGAACCAAAGCACCTTGAGCAGAGAATCCCAACAGGCTCGATAAAGCTGACTTTTTGGTTTTGAGAGCTTCAAAATTGTCTTTCTCCTGTGGAGCCTGCCAAGTCTTGCAGCTCCACTATTTCTCTCTGCAGATCTTTCATAGATCTGGTCATGTCCCTTGTAACATTGAAAGTATACTGCAAACATAACTGTTTAATTTTACTTTTCTCTATGTCCCACCATTGTTGTAGAGAAGTGTATTCCGTTTTTGTTTTTGTATAATCTTCCCAAAAAAACTTAAAAATATCTTTAAAGACTTTATCAGCTAGCAACATTACATTAAAATGCCAATATGCACTCTTACATTTCAAATCTTTGATAAAGATTGAACATTGAATAAGATAATGATCAGAGATTCCAGCAGGATGTATTCAACAGCTTTTAAAAACATTACACTGATCCTTAAAGGGCCATTTCACTGATAGGAACATTAATCTTTATGGAAAGTGGGTCATATTTGTAGTCGAAATGTAACATAAATTTAGAATTTTGTGCCTATTTGACCGAGAAAAGACAGAACGTGACTTTAGAGCACATTTGTATGAAAAACTACAACTCCCACAATGCACCACAATGCAGAGCTCTGCAAGGCACTCCCATTAATCGGAACACCGCTCAGATATGCTATTGGGCATAAATGCCACGTTAGTAAAACAAAGAAAATAGCCACCACTGTGTCTGACAGACACCAATCATGACTTACTTTTAAACGGGATGTTACATTGTGTTACACACAATAACACTCTGGTCTGGTGTGTAGCAAAGTCTTATTCAAACAGTAACATGAGGTGTCAGATCTGCAGTACAAATGTCTTTTCAAGTACTTAAAAAAGGGTATGCATTTTAAATGTGTATTTAATTTTACCAATTTTCTTTTTGTCTCTTGTTTACTGTAAATATATCTGTGTTATATCGGCCTCACTGCTCTCACAATATAGACATATAAAACACTGCTCAGATATCCTATTGTATACATAAATACCACCTTAGTATAACAAAGAAAATTGAAACACTCACTTTAGTCAGACGTCCGTTTATCCCTGCATCCTCCACACAAACGCGTCCCCTGCACAATATCTCCACAGACGCGCTGCCTCAGCTCTTGGAGCTTGTGCTCGTAAGCCGAAACACGCCTTTGAAATAAGCACGCGCCCGGAAACATTCAAAAAACAAATGTCCATATCCTTATCTGATGCAGAAATTTTATAAAGCAAGCACACAGCGAGAGTACAGGCAGTTAGAGCTGAAGATCTTTGCCCGAACCCGACGGGACCCGACGGGCTTGGGCGGGTTCGGGCTTCCTTTCTAACATTTTACACGGGCTCGGGGCGGGCTCGGGCTTGCGCTCCGGCTTTGTGAGGTAAATGAGCGGTCAAGTTCAATCAGTAGCGCAGGATCGCGCTGAATTCATTTACAGTGGATTGGATTTAATGATTTTCCTCATCAAAAACATGTAGCCTAATCTTGGTGAGTAGGTTTTTCAATGTATAACTAAATATGAATCGAGTCTTAAATACATAATTTAGACAGAGGATATAGACTAATGTTGGCAGTAATGGAGAGAAGTGCCGACGCAAATCCCGCGGAGCCTTTCTCTTAATTTCGTTATTGCCAAATACCAATCTTAATTCAGAATGTATTATCTTAATTTAATTCGTTAAGAAATAATAATTTTATTGGCATATTTATAGGGTATTGCATAAGCCTATTTAGAATGAGATGTTACAATGTTACAGATGACTTATTTTATTTCTTTGTTTCAACTTCCAAGTGGCGTGTAGATTATTAGTCATGAATAAATAATGCTAAAACCTGTGTAAATTTCTCATTCTTGACAAAAGCTGTGTGTGTGCGCACATTTAAATAATGTCGGGCTGTAAACGGGTTTGGGCTTTTAAATAGCTGTCAATCTAAATGTACGTTCGGGTTCGGGCTGTATTCTGTCGGGCTCCGGACATTTCGGGCCTAACTTTTAAGGCCCGATTACAGCTCTACAGGCAGTATTCTGTCCAAGCTTCTCTACGCAGCAGAGGCCAATGGTTGCTGCGTCTTCCACGGGCTCCTCTACTCAGCATAAGCCCAGGCTCTGGCCTACTCCTCGGGCTTCTGTTCGTCCATCTGCAATGAACAGCGGATTAGAGCAACACGCTTGCGAAATCACCCTCTTCCATATAATATTGATTAACTTCCACTGTTATTTTAACATGAAGTCTGGCTCGCTCCACAACTGCTGTTTAGCTTAGCTTAGCATAAAGATGGCGGCTGATCGTTTTTTTTCCGTCTGTGTTCGTATATTTTCGTATTTTCGACCCACTGATCTGTAATAGGTCTGCAGCGTGATTGGGTCCCACCCATAGCCCACACCTTGGAAAAATGAGGAATGAGTGTCTGTAGTCTTTCACACTCAACAAAGATAGAGGATATTCTTTTTTCAATGACGCAAAATTAAGATTTTTACATCATTGAAAGAAGGAAGTGCCTCACTTAAATTAGTATTTCTCCCATCTCAGGAGAAACTTAGGGAATGATGCACGACCATTCTAAAACATGACTGGGGTTCTAACGATAAAAAGCTTAATGCAAATGGGTGAAGTTTCCCTTTAAAACAATCAAATCAGTATCAAGTCTAGCTACTGAAATTGAGTTATCCTTAATATGAGTCAGTATATTGTCTTTGAGTGGGGTGAAAAGATCTCCATAAATCACATAGATCATTAGCTTCAATTAATTGAAGTAAACCCTTTTTACTAGGACCATGTGGTTCTTGATGATTTCTATTCACAGATGCATCAGCAGTACAATTAAAATCACCACCTAAGAACAAATAACAATCATCAGCACAATCGCTGATCACAGAACTTAAGATATTTAGAAAAATTACTCTTTCAGTGTCAACAGTTGGAGTATACACATTTAAAAAGATAATGTTTACATTTTCAAACACAGCAGATGATAGATGATAAATTTCCTGATCAGTAAAAGTCATCTGACCAGTGTTTTTGGAATACAGCTTAACCGAGTCACGAAACAATTTTAGATCTGGAAAAAAATCTTACGTTTTTACCAATCACATACCCTTTGTGGTATGCAAAAAGGACTGAATTCTTGAAAGAGTAAAGACTTTCCACATCCACCTGTGTTTACATCTGCATCACTTACTTTCCTGTGTATCTAACATACTGTCCTCTGACTGAGAATCACTGTATGTTACATATATTTTCGGCATTTTTGCAGCCTGTTCACTATTCACATTACTTTCAATCTCTTTTCTCTTAGTTGTTGCTATAAAAAAAAAAATCACCATCACTCATTTTCCTCATTAAACAACATTGCTTCAGCCACTCTAGTTGCAGTTTGATCTACTGATTGCTCACTTTGTGCTTCCTGATCATTTTAGTGATGTCAACCCGGATCTTTTTAAAGATTCGGGTTATTCTGAGTCACTCACTAATATGATCCGGGTTGTGCGAGTCACTCGAGTCACTTGAGTCACTTCCAATTCCAATCGCTAAATCATACTAATGCCAACCAAGCAACTCAGATCACGCATGCAGCTACGAGTCTACGACTCCTCTGCTCGCAAAAAACGGCTGGGGAACTCGTAAAAAACATGCATGTCCGTGGTAACATTATCAATAACATAATTGTAAAAGTTCGGTGTGTTTAGTTTCATTTCATAATGAAAAATATATCAACACCACGTTTAGAAGATGTCAGGCTTTTTTGACTTGGATATGAGAGGAACGTGTCCTGTTTCAGATTGACTTAAAAGATCCACGATAGGTTTCGGTTAATGCAGCCACACAGTCACTCATCCACGCAAGAACATGATCTTGTGATTGAGTCCCAGACAGAGACGCCCGCTCCTGCACGGGTCCTGTGAGTGAACCACTCGCGTCAGTCTGAGTGACTCAGTCAACAAGAGGAGCTGTGTATGTCCGTCGGTGGCGGATTTTTCCAGCAGCACTGCTGCAGCAGTCCTCGGATTTAAAATGTTTAAACATTTGCAGCTTCTACCCAAAACATTGTGCCAGTCAAATATTGCAACAGATTAGCCTACATGAGTCAGTGGGTTAATAACACGAGCAAGGCTCCTTTTTCCTAGTCCAGGATTCAAGCTCTATGAGTTGAGTCACTCTCTGTGTGAATCCCCAAGCCGCCGACCAACTCATTGTCGCGCGCACGCATCCCTTTGTACTCGGACTCGGAGCTGCAGGAAATTATGATCTGGAATAGCAGCTTTTTGCTCACTCGGTACCCCCAGTTGACATTTGGAGATGTAAATTAACTTGTTGTTGCAATTTATAGAACCTATGGCAGCTTATGTAGAGTTATTTGTTGTAATTCTGTTGTAAACATTTGAAGAGCTTTGTGTTTTATACAATTTCTCATTCTTAATGCAAAATCTGAGAGGACTCAACTGACTCGGGTTAATGGTCACTAGGACTCATGGTTCTCGAGTCATTTTAGGGATCGGGTTAAATGATCCGAGTTTCGAGTGACTCGCTCATCACTAGATCATTTTGTATGTCTACTAAGTCTTCCGTCGTGTCATTCTCTTCATCATTATCTTTACTTTCATCCTCTTGGACATTTTGTACATCCCTTTGTGGATCCTTTGGCAAGGCTCCGCTACCTGCCTCTCACTTACTCTCTCTGGGCATGAACAAATCATATGCCCCACCATTCCACACCCAAAACATTTCATCATCTCAGAAGTAACATGCACAGTAAATTCATAGCCATCTAGTTTAAAGTACCACGAAACGGAAGTAGCGATTGCCTTATTTTCCCTGTGGTGACGTATATCCGAATGAAACGGCTTTTGAGATGAAATAAGGCAGGGCTGGATTTGAATTTGTCCATCGAGATCTGATCGGATCGTTTGAAGTTGGAATATGTTGCTAATTGCTAATCGCTGTGATCTTCTCCCGGACCCCGCCCATCTGCCATACTTTTGACCGGAAGTGAAGAGAGATCATTTTTAGGAGGGGAGGAGATTTGCATTTTTAATTAAAAATTATGAGCACACAAGAATTAAAAAAAAATGAAGCTCACAGATAAGTCATTTGTTAATAATACCACAAAATAAAAAATATATATATAGTTTTTCATTTCAATTTCATTGCGACTTTAAACTTTAAGACTAAATTTAATTCCTCATTTATGTTTTTAGGAATTAAAAGCACTTGTCTCCTAAGAGACATTACATGTTTAAGATGAGATTTACAGCTATTCGGAATCATCTTTATGGTCCAAAATAAAAAAATCACCCACAGCACTAGTCATTCTGGAAGCAGATTTAATGCTTTCAAAACCAACAACTTCACCATCTGCAAGACTGCACTCGTCAATTGAACACCTGTCCGGTGGAGACAACTTAATCGCATGTCTATGTGTTAGTTGGTACAAACTAACGTTACCTTGCTCGCTAGCAGCCATGCTAATCAGCAAAGCCGGTGTTATGGATCAACCGGGGATCGTGTTATCTGGGCACAGGCGCGTATACGCATGCCAATTTACCCAATTTCCCGGCAGATGTTAGACGGCGGCAGATTCGTCATGTGATTTTCCACGAATCCAGGTTAAAAACGTGGCTAACAATGTTATTTATAGTTGTGATCACTATTGGTAGATTTTTCTCCTTGATTACTTTTCCCATGTATTTGATGCAGTTTAATAGATGTTTACACGAATTTGCGACAGGCAACCACATTCACTTTTGGAATATGATATCCAAGCACCGCAAGGGTGATTTAAAATAATTAGTCTTGAATTGCTCTCGCGATACTTATGTCATAAGACGATTTGTCTGCGCCAATTAGTCAGGGACTAGGCTAAAACCCCCCATGTGTGAGCACCTTTGTGACTTTTTTCCTGGAAAAGAAGCTAATGTTCTGGTGTTTATCTCTTTCTCTGATACAATTGTTTATGTGTTCCGCGAAATTAAAGACATAAACCTTTTAATTTTTAAACCAATGTTGCTGGAGAATTAGTCAATTAGAACATGACAATTAGCTGTTTTTTGTGTTTGTTTGACTACATTGCTGACATAGTAGCCAACTGAAAAGCTATATTTGTGCATTTGAGAGATTAATGCAAACTTAATACCCTTCAATTAACGAATTTGGGAAATGCATACATTCTTTTACAATGACTTCTCAGAAACATTTCATTTAAACTTTTATTAACAAACTTATAAGCAGGTTTTAAAGACAAAAAACATCATGAAACAAGTATAAAAAGTAAATAAGACAAATAACACAAATATTAAAAACGCTTCAACAGCAAGCTGGGCAGCTGTATTTGCCAGCTGTGGAGGGTTTGCCAACGCAGTTCCAATGGTACCACCATCCACATTAAGAGCATTAAATCTGACAAACAACAGGCAATGCAGTTAGGACATGTTAGGTGAAATGTTACTTCTGTTTACAGTGCATGTTTTGCTTACCCATTGGTCCTCTGTTTGTATTTTGCTCTCCATGAGAGCGGCACAGTTCTGAAAGGTCATCTGTAACAGATGTAATAAGCAGATTGATTAATAAAATTATATAGGGAAACAGTAACAGGATGTGTAGAGTATCAAGGATGCTCACCTGTTTTTCTCAGAAGCGTTTTGGCAATGTCCCTGCGCATCAACAATGCCTTCATTTGTGGAAAATATAAATTGGTCCCCCATGAGAAGGACCTCTGCTAGCTGATGTAAACATAACTTCTTAAAAGTTTTTTATGCAAAGTCTTTGACATAATCATATAAATGAATTTAAAAGAATAGATTAAACTGTGCATGCCTACTTTGCAAACAAATGCACCACAGGATGTAGAGTCTTGCTGGATAGGATGCACAACTGTGTGGCATCCCCACTCTAAAATGTCCAGACCTCTCAGCTTCAGGAATGACCTATTAAATCAAAAGTCCACCTGTCAGTAGTTATAATTTGCTTAGTCTTGACACAGTTTGAATACTTGCCTCGTCACATCCTTGCAATGGTTAACTGCAGCATGTGTAGCACCAAAAGGGTCAATATATATAGCCTTTCCTTTTTTTGGATACATTGCCTTAAGTATAACATTAAATTATAGATAATTAGCCAATTATGTTTGAACATTATTATTGGTAGTTATTTGTTGTTTGTGACGTAGAACTACAAAAACTCACTATGAATGTCCAATGGTTGCTGGAACAAACTGCTCCAAAAAGAACATCATAACTCGATGCATCCAGCTAAAAAAATAATAATAATAAAGTTGTAATAATATTCAGGATTCTTGTGGGTTTGCATTACAAAATAACAATTACCCTTTTTAAGCCTTTTTGGCTTCCTTTCCAGATTGAGCTCATTTGAAAGGAATCAATTACATATGCCTTCCTTTTTCCAGACTTATTTAATCATTTCCCAAGATTGTAAAGAAATGCATTCACAACATACTCACAAAAGCAAAGAATCAGATTTATAGGATCAGTACATTAACTTAAACACATAATGTGAAGTCCAGTTTTTTGCCTGGTGCAAGACCCATCAGGTTTTTAGAATAAAGTTTATAGGGGCCCATTTTACTCCACAAAACACCGTTTTTTTGCCGTCCCATATATAATTTATCTCACTAAAGAAACAGAGTTACAAAATAAAAAATTTAGTCCCATTAGGTTTAAATATGATAAGTGGTTACCTTGGTCTTCTGTCAGATCCTTGTGAGAGGAAAGAACGCTGGGAGCTGGATGGTTCCTTTTTTTGGGAATGTGGGGTTCTGGTTCCACATACTTTTTTAAATGGTCGGTGTTAAATGTTAATTTTTTTTGCCTCTGGCAGAAACCAGCATATCTGGATCCATTTTCCCTCCTCACATTCCTTGCCAAAATCTTGTCCCCAACTGCAAAGATCTCCTCATGCCCCTTTTCCAGTTTTCTTTTGCGGACCTTGTCATGGATTTTTGCTATATTTAATTTAACAACTTCCATGGTCTCCCTCTGCCTACCCAGGTTTTGTGCACATTGCTCATTTGCAACCATGGCTTCCACTTTTTCATGAGTTTCCCCAAGTAAAAAGTAAATCACAATCATGGTTGATTTTTACACAACCTTTACTTTAATTTTCCTACACAAACATGACACACTCACTTACCTCATATTCATTTGTAACATGGATATCTTGCCTCTCTTCCGAACATCAGGTGGTATGGGGAAAACTTTGTTGTCATTTGTTTTTTGTTCAGAGTGCAAACAATGTTGCATTTAGATGCAGGTCCCATGAAGAAGCCTTTTCGGTGGCCATTTTTGTCAGGCTTCTGTCACGGCTGGTTTGGTGAAATAGAACCCAAGTGCAGACAAATGTAAATAAACTGAAGATTTATTTACACAATACAACATAAACACCCACGAGGGGGTAAAACGGGTAACATACGATAATGAGACTAACTATAACAAGAATACAACACTGAAGACTAAATAACACAAACTTTGAGAATAAGATAAAGGCAACACGGAGGACATGAACTAAACACTGTATCTGAATGAACGTACGAGCACAAGACAGAGAACGAGAGGGCATTATAAAGACAAACACTCAAACGAGAAACAGGTGAAAATCATTACATAATTAAAACGGGAGCACACAAGGGAGTGGGGTGAAAGTGACAAGACACTGGGAACACGTGGCCATAATACACAATGTGACTCCACATGTCCCCACACAAAACACAGTACTGCCATGATCTTACCATATGAAATCAGACCTTAACACAAAGGTCTGGCAAGACCATGACAGGGAAAAGACACTGAGAACACGTGAAAGCCACACGCAATGTGACTCCACGTGTCCCCACATAGAACATAGTACTGTCACGGTCTTGCCATATAAACTCAGACCCGAATTTAACGCAAAGGTCTGGCAAGACCATGACAGCTTCTAAACCAATTGAAAATCAAAGTTTAGTAATTGCCAATTAAATGCAGTGCCATGTTAAACACAAAATTTGAGTGTGTTTATTATATATAATTTACCATTGAATTGTGCCATTCATTTTTTCAACAAGGCCATTTGTCTGTGGATGATAGGGAGAACACAGACTCCTGGTGACCCCCATTTTGTCACAGAGACTAAAGTTGGCCTTTTATAAATGAAATATAGGTTTCAACTTTTGTTTATGGTTTTTTAAACTTATTTTGAGTCATGTTGTACTAACCGTGTTGACAAACTCCCTTCCTTGATCTTAAAATTATTTGAGGTACTCCAAATTTATAAAAGAAATCTGTAATACAAGCTGCCACTTCCTCTGCCCTCTTGGTTTTGAGAGGATAGGCCTCCTGCCATTTAGTGAAATAATCCACCATCACACTAATGTAGTGGTGGTTGTTTTCAGTTTGTGTTAAGCCTTCCTATTAGGTCCATACCAACTAGTTCCAGAGGCTCTGTGACCTAAAATAAAACAAACATTTGTTTAAAAAAAAGTATAAAACACAAGTGTAAAATGTGCATTCTTACAACTATAGGAGTGTGTGCCGCATTCTCCTTTATTGTTTTTCTCCTGGCATAACATTCAGGACACTGAGCTATCTGAAAGAACAGATGTTATTTAAGAAGTAAAATTACATCAGGATAACATTATACTGGTGACAACACTTACCCACTTGCGAATGTCCTGCTCCATGCCAGGCCAGTAAAATCTACATATGATGGCATGGTGCGTTTTCTCTACTTCACAGTGTCCACCAAGAGAACTTGCATGGAACTGAACAAATATGTCCTTCGCCTCCTCTGGTGTTGTGACTACTTCAGCTAGATGTTCACCATGGTCTTTTTTCGTCTACATATGTAATGAAGCTCTTCATCTGATGCAATGTTATATTAATAAATTAAGGTTTAAATTGTAATTAATTTTTATTCAGAAAAAGGTATCATCCCCTTACCCTTAAGTGTGAAATTTTCACATCTTCTCCTAATATGATAGCGCTCTTTGCTGGAGCTGCTTTCTGGGTATTGTCTTTGCTTTAAATAATTTAAGATTTCTCGTACGTGAATCCAATGTGCAGCTGTAAAGGTGACTACTGATATGCAAATGACACTACATTTATAGACCTCTTAATCAGTGTTGGTGATGACACATAAAACACTTAATACTCACTTTATCAGAAAGTCATTCGCTACCTCATTTTGACATACTGAAAGTGTCAACCTGTTTGCACATTTGCCTCTTGTACATTCCTGTGAATCTTAATATTTAAAGGAGACATTTCATGCTAAATCCACTTTCTTAGCTCTTAAATGCATTTTGTTGTATATTTGTAGTGTTTAGAAGTACATAAAAGTTGAAATTAGTCTCTTCAGGTGCTTTGTTGATATCTTTATATTCTGTTTTGGTCATATTTTCCAACCTGTTCTGATTTTTCTATTATCTATTACGTTGTTTGAACAATTACGTCATAGTATTTGCAGCGGAACTGCCAAATAAGGACATCGACTCCAAGCCCAACACTACGAGCAATCCGCTATTTTCAATTTCTCGCTGCGATATTGTAGTCCAAGCTCAAGGATGCAGAAGTTACGAGAGAGTAAATCAAAATGTTCGGTTGTTGAACCTGTGCCTGGTTTAGTTTTATTTTTCACAGAAATGTCATTTTTTAAAGTACACGGTTGTCATGGTTTAGCAGTGCTGTTTCTCAATCCGAAGGCTTCGTCGTCTTCATTTTCATCTCGCTCCATTTCCGACTCTGGCGCGAACATATAAGGCTGGATGGACAAGTCTTCCGTTGTTGACATTTTGTGAATAACGAGTAAATAAAACGTTTCTGTGCCGCTAGATAATCGTATCTCTGCTATAAAACTACAAAAATGGCCGAAAGGGGTAGAGTTTAACCGAGTGTCACCTCTGCAACCTGGAGAGGGTGTAGGGTATGACGTGCATTTAAAAAGACAGTACCAAAATGGGTTGCTCTCAGATGCACATCAGAAAAGGGGTAGAAAGGGGGCCTGTGGGGCTATAATAATGAGGAATTCAGACCCAAGCATTGCAGTTTCGCTTTTTATAGACTATAAATAGATGATTTATATGTAAAAAGGACAGATTTAAAAGCATGATATGTCTGCTTTAAGACTATAGGATAATGCACCATATGCACATTGCCTTTTGTACACACCTGCGTATCTTAATATTTAAGACTACAGTGCACCTTCATGCACATTATTTTCCATTCATTATTTAATTCTATAGTATACATCTTTATCTCTTTTTACTTTTATTTTTTATTTTCTCTCATATTTTTATTGTTTACTTGCATTCCATTCCTTTTATAGCTATATTTATGTATATTGTTTAACTGTGTTGTTTACTTTAATAATTGCACTGTCCTTGGAGCGGACCTGACTCACATTTCACTGCTGATTATATATGATCTATATAATTGTGTATGTGACAAATAAAAAATCTTGAATCTTGATGATTTGCAGGCAAATGAATGTCAAACACATGGCATGATGATGTAGGTCGTAACAATTGCTAACGACATTCGATAACATAGTTCATTAGTATATATGATATAAAGAGTCAAGTTCTTTGAAATTTGTAAAGTCTGGCTAAAAATTCTGATACTTCAGCATCTGAATGCCACACTGCTTGCATAAAAATAAATGAGAACTAAGCTTTTCCTATTCTAGAAGTTTTGAAAGAAAGTCGTGGTGTCCAAATTCACTAGACGCCAAATAATTCTGATGTAAATACATTATACATTTTTTTTGAATGTCCTAAAGATACGTTTATAAGAATATCATAAGTGTGCATATTTTCTGCTAATGTCAGTCATAAAGTTGTTGTCACGGGGCATACATAAAGAGAAGGACGCTATGGAAGCTGGAAAAAACATTCAAAAATTCTATGACAGTAACAAATACATAAAATAACAGAAGACAACTTTGTGACTAGCACAAAGCTTTAGTAAGACAGTATAAGAGTGAGTACAACAGAAGGGAAATTTTATTTAGGTTGCACCTTAACAATTATGAAAATTATAGGCTGCGTTCACACGGTACCATAATACGGTTGTCAAACCCGTATTTGAGTCCTTAAGACAGTTCCGTTCACACGCAGTTCGGTTATTTACGGGTTTGACAACCGCATTCTATAACCGACCACACACCCGTAAATTTTCGGGTTTCACAACCGTATTTACAAAAACCTGTTGCGTGTGAACGGAATCGCACTGGACAACCAGTTGTACGTGACGTCACATGACGTTTAGCAGCAGTGAACAGTGATCAAAATGGCGGAGAGGGGCGTTATGTGGTCAGAGGCTGAGGTGAAACTTCTATTAAGTATATGGGGGGAGGAGGGTATTCAAAACAAACTTTGCGGAACGAAAAGAAATCAGAGTTTTTGAAATTATTTCTGAGAGGATGAGGGCAGCGGGAGTTGTCCGAAGTGCTGTTCAGTGTCGAGTAAAACTAAAATCCTTAAAATTAGAGTACAAGAAAGTGGTGGAAAACAACAGACGATCAGGAAGAGGAAAAAACCGTTCAAGTATTTTTCTGAACTTGATCGTGTACTTGGGGATAACCCGGCTTGTCGGCCCGAATATACATTCGATTCGACTGAGGCAGGTTTATTCGAGGACGTCTCGTCCAGTGACAATGAAGGTAAGTTAAAACACAAAACCATTCTGTATGAAAACTGCCACATATGAAGATAAGAGAACGGTATTTGGTTCCCTTACGAAAATGTAAAAAAATATTTGTGGTAAAAGTTTTTCGATTATACTACAGTAACCATGGTTTTCAAATCATGGTTATTTCGTGGTAACTATTATTTTACTACAAGTTTTTTTTAACTGTAGTAAAAACATTGTTAATTTTCGTTAGGGTTTTTAGGATTAAAAGCATAAAAATCACCAGTATAACATAAACGCAATTCCGTATTTCTCTCTGTTGATAGAGTCAATGGCTTAGGATTGCAGCTCTTCAAATGCTTCACTTGAGGAAGACTCTGGTATGGATGACTTAACACCTTTTCAAAAGTAGTTACCTTCAGTTTAAAGAGTAACTTAACCCTAAACCAACTTTTTTTAGTTAATGATCTGTAAGAATGATGCTGTAATGACACGAAATGCGCGGAAGCAAATGCAGGTGAATAAGACAATGTTTATTAAATGTAAACAAAGAGAGAGTATTCAAAGACAATGCGGAAGTAGCACAGTCCGGTGTTGTGGGCAATGGTGACGAAGACTACGGTGGAAGTTGGTGATGAAGGTATTGAGTGTGACGTAGGTGGAGTGGTGAGCAGTGGTGAAATCCAGGCTGAACACGGGAACATCCACACGAAAACGACGACAATATACATCCAACTGAAACACGTAATCCAATGAGACACGAAACAACCACGCAACACAGGAGCCGAACATAGAGTGAGAATCTGGCAGGGAACAGAAAGTCATGTGAGTATTTATGGAGGTGATGCAATGATGATCAGCTGGAGCGAGACAATCAACACACAGGTGAGCTGAATCGCTCTAATGAGCACATGGCTGAGGTGAGTAAACAAACACACACACACACACACACACACATGACATGGAGGAAACAATGGATTTCCTACCGTGAAGTACCCCCTCCCCTAGGACGTAACTTGACGTTCCCAGCCTGCTTTACCTGTAGATTGTAATCAACTATAAGGCGGTGATCCAGTATGTCCCGAGCAGGAACCCACCTTCTCTCCTCCGGACCGTAACCTTCCCAATCCACCAAGTACTGAAATCCGCGTCCCCTCCGTCTAGAGTCCAGAATACGATTAACCGAATACGTGGTCTCCCCTTTAACGATACGAGGCGGGGGGGGACCGTGGCAGGCGGATTAAGACTGAAAAAATCACCGGTTTAATTTTGGATACATGGAACACGGGATGAACCCTCCTGTACGCCGGAGGAAGGTTAAGATGCACTGTTACCGGATTAATAATTTTGGTAACAGAAAACGGGCCAATAAATTTGGGATCAAGCTTGTTCGAAACGGAACGCATCAGAATATTCTGGGTAGAAAGCCACACTCTTTGACCGACGACGTAACAGGGAGGCTTCGACCGGTGGCGATCGGCCTTAGCCTTGGTGCGCGATGACACTGCTGGACTAGAGCGTGTGCGGAGGGGACCGACACCCCGGATTCCGTACTGACAAAATTAGGTGGTTGGTATCCTAAGCTACACTTAAATGGAGACATGCCCGTAGATGACACTGGCAGAGAATTGTGTGCGTACTCCACAATTGAGAATTGAGAGACACCAGGGTGAAGGATTTTTGGAATCCAAACATCGCAACACCCTCTCGACGTCCTGATTGGCTCGCTCGGTTTGACCATTGCTCTGGGGATGGAACCCTGACGAAAGACTAACAGTCGCTCCTAGCAGTTTACAAAACTCTTGCCAAAATTTGGACACAAATTGGGGACCCCTGTCAGAAACCACGTCTGTCGGGAGGCCATGTATTAAGAAGACGTGATCAATGACAGCTACCGCTGTTTCCTTGGCTGATGGTAATTTGGGCAAGGGAATGAAATGAGTCGCCTTCGAGAATCGGTCCACTACGGTTAAAATCACCGTATTACCCTTAGAGGGTGGGAGGGCGGTAATGAAATCTAGCGAGATGTGGGACCAGGGTCTCGAAGGGACAGACAGCTGTAAGAGCAACCCATCCGGAGGTCGATTGGAAGTCTTACCAGTGGCGCAAACCGAACAAGCCAAGACGAAGTCGTGGACGTCACAAGCCATACCAGGCCACCAAAATTGTTGCTTGACTAGGAACCTAGTTCTACTAACCCCTGGGTGACAAGCAACACTGGAACAATGGCCCCACTGGAGGACATCAGACCGTAACTTCTCCGGCACAAACAATCGGTTTCGGTGGGCAACGAGCCGGGGCGTTACCCCTTCTAAGGCTGTCAAAACCTTCGATTCGACCTCCCATCTGAGCGCGGAGATAATGATGGTCTCCGGTAAAATGGGCTCGGGAGTAGCAGTATGATCGGAACGCTCAAAAAGACGGGATAAAGCATCAGGTTTGATGTTTTTGGAACCCGGCCGGTAAGAAAGTGTAAAATCGAAACGACCGAAAAAAGCGCCCACCGAGCCTGCCTGGAGTTAAGTCTTTTGGCGGTTCTAATGTATTTGAGATTCTTATGGTCCATCCAAACAATGAAGGGTACACCCGACCCTTCAAGCCAGTGACGCCATCCTCCAGTGCTAGTTTGACTGCCTACAACTCTCGATTGCCAATGTCGTAATTAACTTCCGCAGGAGAAAAACGGTGAGAATAATACACGCAAGGATGAACCTTTCCGTCTGAGGATGCGCGCTGGGAGAGCACTGCTCCTACCCCCACCTCTGACGCATCGACCTCCACTATGAATTGACGTGAGCAATCAGGGGTGACGAGAATGGGAGCTGAAACGAAGCGCTTTTCAGTTTGGCAAACGCAGCCTCGGCTGCGTCTGACCACCTGAACGTCAAGCTAGGGGAGGTCAAAGCGGTCAGAGGCGCGGCTAGTTGGCTGAAATTGCGAATGAAACGCCAGTAAAAATTGGCGAACCCCAGAAATCTCTGCAGGGCCTTGCGAGACTCTGGGGATGGCCAATCTACAACAGCCTTAACCTTTTCAGAATCCATGCGAACACCCTCAGTCGAAATGATGTGTCCTAGGAAAGAAACAGACTGTGCATGAAAAACGCATTTTTCCGCCTTGACAAAAAGCCAATTCTCTAGCAACCGCAAAAGCACCCGTCGTACGTGTTGCAAATGTTCCTGGAGAGACGAAGAAAAAATCAGTATGTCATCCAGGTAAACATATAAACTGATCTACCATGTCTCGCAACACGTCATTAACGAGTGCTTGGAAGACCGCTGGCGAGTTCGTGAGCCCGAAAGGCATCACACAGTACTCAAAATGGCCACGAGGGGTGTTAAAAGCAGTCTTCCATTCATCCCCCTTCCTAATACGGACCAAATGATATGCATTACGTAAGTCCAATTTAGTGAAGACAGACACTCCCTGCAACCTCTCGAAGGCAGAAGACATTAACGTCAAAGGATAGGTATTATTTACCATAATGTTATTCAACCCTCGGTAGTCAATACAATGTCGCAAGGATCCGTCCTTCTTACCCACAAAAAAGAACCCCGCCCCCACTGGAGAAGAGGAAGGCCGAATGAACCCCGTTGCAAGGGAATCAGAAATGTATTTCTCCATGGCCTCCATCTCTGGAACAGACAGAGAGTATAACTTGCCCTTAGGCGGAAATGTACCTGGCAATAAATCTATAGCACAGTCATAGGGACGATGCGGAGGAAGAGAATCAGCCCGAGACTTACTGAACACCTCCTTCAGGTCGTGGTACTCCACGGGCACGTTAGACAAATCCACTGCTTCCCCCTGAAACACAGACTCAGAAACGGTTAAACAGGCAGAGACAAGACAGGACTTATGACACTCCTCGCTCAAGCTAGGAACAGAACCCAGTTTCCAGTCAATCTTGGGATTATGGGAATGGAGCCAAGGATGTCCGAGAACAATGCGGGAGAGAGAAGTGTCAGTGATGAAAAAGGAAATCTTCTAAGTGTGGTTGCCAGAGGTGATAAGTGTGACTGGAGCGGTGGTGTGCTTGATCGTGGGAAGCTGATGACCATTGAGGGCGAAGGGCGCAATCTGGTGTGTGAGTGGTATGAACGGTATCTGAAGCTTACGTGCGAGGGAGCTGTCGATGTAATTGCACTCCGCCCCGGAGTCCAGAAGTGCATGACCAGTGTGTGACTTGGTGGACCACCGTAGTCTCACCGGAAGGAGAGTAGATGTTGTCGAGGTCTTGTTGGCAGAGATCCCGCCCGATAGTAGCCTCCGTCTTACTACCGGGCTTGGTCTTTTACCGGGCACCTCTGACACTGATGACCCGGCTCACCACAGTACATGCACAATCCAAGGGATCTCCGCCGAATCCTCTCCTCCCGGGGTAACCGAGCTCGACCCACCTGCATGGGCTCTGGATCTGAGAGAACGCCGGCGGAGACTTCACTGGGAAGATTGGTAAGTTCAGTACCCTGCTGGGGTTTGGCGGAAGATTCCTTCTAGCTGCCATGGCTAATCGCGCGTCTACCCGGATCGCCAAATCTACCAGCCTGTTGAGAGAAGTCGGTAGCTCCACCGTGACGATCTCTCGCTGGATCCGATCCGCCAACCCATGCAGGAAATTATCCCACTGCGCCTCCTCGTTCCACCTGCACTCCGCCTCCAGGGCCCGGAACTCGATGGCATAGTCCGATACCGACCGCTCCTCCTGCCGGAGCTCACTGAGGAGTCGGGCGGCCTCTTTCCCGGCGATGGAGCAATCGAATATCCTCTTCATCTCTTTTGATAGCAGGGCGAACGAGGAGCAGCAGATGTCCTTGTTCTCCCACACCGCCGTCCCCCAGAGGGCAGCCTTGCCTGTTAGTAGCGAGAGTGTGAATGCCACTTTCGTTTCCTTGAGGAAGAATGACCGGGGCTGTTGGGCGAAATGTAAAGAGCAGTGAGATAGGAATGTACGACAATAGTTGGGCTCACCGGAGTATTTTTCAGGAATAGGCAATCGGGTTCTGGAGAAAAACTACCCCCTGGAGGTGAAGATGGTGCGGTCGGCGTGGGTGGCGCAGTGGGTAGCATGGTGTGTGGAGATCGCTGGGAGAGCTCGGACACTTTCGCCAACATTGCATGGACGGCCTTCCGCATATCTTCGATGGCTTTATCCTGGTGATCCATCCGAGCCAAAGATCGCTGAAGGAACTCCTCTAGCGCAGATATGGGTTGTTCTCCTGCTGCTTCCATGTTGGCCAGATTCTTCTGTAATGACACGAAATGCGCGGAAGCAAATGCAGGTGAATAAGACAATGTTTATTAAATGTAAACAAAGAGAGAGTATTCAAAGACAATGCAGAAGTAGCACAGTCCGGTGTTGTGGGCAATGGTGACGAAGACTACGGTGGAAGTTGGTGATGAAGGTATTGAGTGCGACGTAGGTGGAGTGGTGAGCAGTGGTGAAATCCAGGCTGAACACGGGAACATCCACACAATACAGACAAACCTTTACATATAACAGCTTATTTATAAGATATACACGCTTTCACTCCAGTGTTTCCATAACCAAGAAAAATACCTCACTCAGTGTGAGCCAGGCCATTATAATTAAAGTTCTAGAATTATTTGGCTGACACAAGATTGTACATGTAACTCCTTAAAGCGACACCATGTAATTTTTCAACCTTCATAATAAATTTTCAAGACCCTTGTGATAGTACATCGACTTTAAATAGTTGAATGACATGTCTACCATAGCCTGACGGGGTCTGTATAGCTTTTACTCATACATTAAAACTTAGGGTTTCAGGTAGTAACCAGAGCACAAAAAAAAACTACAAAATTTGATTGCTTTATGGCAAGGTTGTCCAAAGACGGTCCTGGAGGGCCTGTGTCCTGCAGAGTTTAGCTAAAACTTCCCTCAACACACCTGCCTCAAAGTATCTAGTCTGCCTAGTAAGACCTTGATTAGCTAGATCAGGTGTGTTTGATTAGGGTTGGAATAAAACTCTGCAGAGACACCGGCCCTCCAGGAGCAGGAGTGGATACCCCTGCTTTACGGCATACGTCACTTCCTCAACACATTTTTTTTTTACGTGAATTTTGCTGGAGGCTACTTAAGGAGTGTAGAGAGCAACTTATATTATGTGAGTCTGTGGCATCGTGTTAGTGTCACGGACCTATGACATGGGCGACCCGGGTTCTATTCCCCTTTAAGGCAATTTTTTATATAATATCACGATCTTGATTCATACATAAATACGATCTTCTTTATTAATTACAGCGACTATCTTGCATATAGTTCCCTGTATTCAGATGCTGCATTCACGTGTTCAGGTATTTACCTATCTTTTACTTTTTCTTTTACTGTCTATGGTATTTACATTACAATCCAGGATGCTATAGCAGTCAAACTTGCTCAAACTCACATAGTGTAAAACCAAACCCTATTCATTCACCAATCCCTATTCATTCACCAATCTGATCCGAGCGTTTCTCTCTTCTCTCTTCCTCATTTGCTGCGTTCCGCTATCACTCGCGTGACGTATTACAAAGCGGCAGACCTAAACACATCGGTTTACTTGGATTTGGCGTGACAATTATCACACAAAAGAGAGGAAAAACGAGCGCCATTGCGGAAAATCCTGGTGGCGAGGGAGAGAGGGACGATGCAACAATATTTGTTTCGAAAAAGACAAGGAAATACTTCTGATCGTTTCTCAATTGGAAGGCTGCAGCATCCGGAGGTCAAATATGCAGGCTGCAGCCTCCGGAGGTCAAATATGCAGGCTGCATACGTCATCAAGCCTGGTTTATTAAGGTAAACTGAGCATTACATTCGCAAATCATAAGCATACTGCAACAATTTACGATTAACTAAGTATAACAGTCAACTTTATAATTGTTAATATTCTGAATGACTTGATGACGTATGCAGCTTAGAAATACGCCATCCGGAGGCTGCAACCTTTAGATTGAGTAATGGCTTCTGCCACGAGTTCCTCATCAGAAAGTTGTAACATGACTGCGTTTCTCCCTCAAAATGTTGATCGTTTAGTTTTTAAAGGTTTAGTTTAGTTTTAAGTTTTAAGGTTGGCCAGTTCTTTTCCTTTGGACAGTGCTGTGGCGCTTGTGGCCTCTAGGGGCGCTAGGTGTAAAAAATACATGTCTAGCGCCCACTAGTGGCCAAAAAGTTCCACGGTGTACCTTTAAACATGTTCAGTTCGAAGCACGGCATAGGGAATTAAGGAACATTGATGCATCACTTCACAGGAAGTGGAGAGCGATAATTACCCAACTGTCATTGTGCATACCACTTGATCACCAGTCAGAACCATAGACTGTAAAAAAAGATGGAAAACGCCTGTTCGCTCTCTTCCATTGGTGAAAAGTGAAGCCGCCAGTGTCCGATACGGCGGTGACATTTTGGGTCTTGAGTCTGTGCAGTAGCGATTTCGGGACCAGTCCTGCGCAGTAGTGACCAGGAAGTAACGCCGCAAAATCAAGGCCCCGCCTTCGCTCTCGCAGAATGCGCATATCACAGCTGTCAATCATGACGTGACACCACCGTTTTTATTGCATTAAATAACTAACTTAAAACAAACTTATTTTAAAAACAAACACTTAACCAGCTTCGGGAAAAAGATAGTTTAAGTGTAATTAAATTGTTTAGTTGGTCTTCAAGTCCCAATGAATAACATGGGGGAGGCGGAGTTTATGACCTATACTGGGACCAGTCACTGGGAGGCGATCGAGACATTTTGGCTTCACTTTTCAGGGCTTGTGCGGCACGCTTGGTCAGAATGGTCATACCGCTATGCAATTATATGACAATTGATTAAAAACAAATATATACACATAGTTAACCAAATAAAAGTTTCTTTTCATATTTGCATGGCAGTTACAGCAGGGCTTCAATCAGCCTTTGGAGGGATATATTCACAATATAAAATTCACAATGAAAGAGACACGACTACTATCGAGGCTAATGCTTACTGGTCTCAAGCTAAAAATGAGAAACCACATGACCTTTACCTCAATTGCAACCAGCACAGCCTTGTGGACCAGTCATTCTCCTGCACTGCCGGGTAAGTTGGATTTCATATGTTATGGTCTATTAGTGTCTATTGCGAGCAGCTATTTTGTTAAAATACAAGGGAATGCTAGCTAGCTAAACCTACGTGCGTCAAACTAACTAACTCAAAGCTAACTAACATTTCTCTGTTGTTTTGAGAATAGCATTTTTAGAATCAGAATGTTTTTAATAATAATAATAATAATTCCTTACATTTATATAGCGCTTTTCTCAGTACTCAAAGCACTTTACATATGAACGGGGGAAATCTCCTCAACCACCACCAATGTGCAGCATCCACCTGGATGATGCGACGGCAGCCATATTGCGCCAGAACGCTCACCACACACCAGCTTATTAGTGGAGAGGAGACAGAGTGATATAGCCAATTAGTATGAGGGATGATTAGTAGGCCAATGGGCAAGTTTGGCCAGGATGCCGGGGCACACCCCTACTCTTTTTCAAAGGACATCCTGGGATTTTTAATGACCACAGAGAGTCAGGACCTCGGTTTAACGTCTCATCCGAAGGACGGTGCTTTTTTGACAGTATAGTGTCCCCATCACTATACTGGGGTGTTAGGACCCACACAGACCACAGGGTGAGCACCCCCTACTGGTCTCACTAACACCACTACCAGCAGCAACCTGGTTTTTCCCAAGTGGTCTCCCATCCAAGTACTGACCAGGCTCAGCCCTGCTTAGCTTCAGTGGGCAAGCTGTCTTGGGCTACAGGGTGATATGGCTGCTGGTTTTGTTTTGGTGATGAACAGAATTCACAAATAGGAAATTGCTTTGGCTTAAAAAGTGCATAACAGATACTATAATAAAATGAAATCGATAAAACAAAATATGAGGCATTCAGATATCCATTTTATTTTATTATATTATCTGTTATGCACCTTTAACTAAGCCAAAGCTATTTCCTAGTTGTGAATTATGCTCAACAATGATATAAACCATTCTGGAAACATAACATAACTAATAACATTAATAACTAATGCTAATGTAATTTTTTTTTAATTTAGTTCACCAGGGTTTTGCTCTCATATTGTGGGCCTGATGGACACACTGGACCTGTGCCGTGCCAGAAGTGATGACATCTCCTCCACAAGCCAGCCCCAGCAACAGGGCCAGATTAACACTTTGTTATACCCTGGGCAACAATATTCAAGGGCCCCATCATCACGACCCCAGGATCACCATAATAAGGTCACATTCAGAATATATTACTGTATTATACAGTACATATACTCAATACTTCAAATTCTAACTGACATCAGGTGTATTTTGATTTACAAATATTTAAATGCTCATACAAATGCACTACTATGTCCCCTATCAAAGACATTCACTCACATATGATGCTATGAAAACTAAACACATCAGCATCTGTATAATCACCGGGCTGTAAACGTAAGCTGGCGGTGTAGAAAAGTCCTGGCTGACTTAGCTGAGTTGCCCTTGTCGTTGACGGAAGCTCACTTAACTTAACTTTTTAATTAATACTCATTTAAGATGACCATGGATAAACTCTAATTTGCATAGTCATTGATATAAAATTTTTGCATATACAAGCATTGTCTAAAAATGAAAATAGGCTTTTACTTAATTATTATTACAAAACCATCATATAGCCTAATATTAGACACCCAAACTATAGTGAAGAAAATTATCTTTAATTTGCAAGTCTGAACTGAACATCAACGCAGACATGAATTTTCTCACAGAAGTTTAAGATCATATAGGCTACATCTTGAACGTAGATATATAAATGAACACAGGGAAAGGAAGTTTAACACTGTGAAGCACAAGCAAACATGCTGGAAGGCAGCTAAAAAACATCAGGACATAAACACCGGCTTATTTTATTTTATTGGAGCCTTACCTCCAGATAATGGATTGATGATTTAGATGTTGTTTACTCACATGTGCGTTGTACTCTCCGGATTTTATGTTGTGCACTTCTCGTTCATTTCTCCACATGGTCTGTGTCTGTTTGTTTACAGTGTCATGTGAGCAGCTACACTGTCTGCACAGGTTCGACTTCATTTGACGCTAAGCAGACCTCTTGGTGATGTCAAAGTACCGCGAGAGCGATTCAAAGCAGATTTCTCCATGTGATAACTGGAATCGCTCTCGCGCTACTTAGCTGTCACTCGCCCGTGGGTTCTCTGCTCCCCAGTCACTTTCGCGCCGCTATAGTTATTTGATTTCATACGACGATCGGATCGCGCAGATACCTGCGTATCACGTAGACTACACCACTGTTTATACTTTACATTTTCTGCGTTTCTGATGTCATTTTCCTTTTTTAATTTCCGCTTCGCGCTCCCACTTAACTTTTCCGTGTCTCCTTTTTTTTCTGTTGTACCAACGCCTTTGCGTCACATAATGCTCGGCGAACCTTTGACCCACCTCATGCGGAGTGACCAATGAGGAGAGGCTCTTAACCTGAGGCCCTCTCTTCATTGGTCAGTCCGCATGAGACTCAACCGCTCTCAACTCAAGTTAGGCAGCGCAGCGTCTCTCTTTGCAGCGCATTGAGCGCAAAGCCCGTGTTGTCAGTTTGTTTAATATAAAGCGGCCAGCGGGAGATTACCAGATACAGTATTTTGCTTGTGCCCTTGCTGCCCTGGGCCCTTTGGAGGTCTTGGGCCCCTGGGCAATTGCCCAGTTGCCCGTATGGTTAATCCGGCCCTGCCCAGCAATGGCATAAAGCCAGGGGTAAAAAATTACTGGACAACCTGTGAGTAGTGTGGTGGCAGCTAAGGTCAAAATCAACCGCAAATGGAAACCCATCATGGCCAGTTACATTCATAATAAGAACGTGCCCCTCAACTTCCCATGTATTTATGTACCATCACACTGTTCTAAATATATTTTTGTGTACGTCACATGACAGTACTCACCAGCATGTATTTTTATAGGAAAGAGTTAGGGACAGGAGTACATGGTCTACTGAGGGAAATTACTGAGGCACCCATAAGCTACATAGGTGATAAAGCTGCAATAGAGGTAGAAATTAAAGATGTAAACAATCCAGTCAGATTGAATAGTAGCATAACTTACTGTTGTAGAAAATACATTTCCCTCACAGGTTTATTGGGATTTTAACCCTCTGGGGTCTAAGGGGTTTTTAGGGCCCTTGGGAAGTTTTGACATGCACTGACATTTGTGCTTTTTTCAGTTGCTTAAAAACATATTAATGGCAAAAGTCTCATAACACATTGTTCATCACAAACTGGGCTACAATATCATATAATCAACATGTATGTACATGTTTGTATTTTTGAGAGAAAAATGTTTATGCGTGGTTTTTGAAAAAGCAAAATTTTTAAGTCACTGATATAACTCCACAAAACTCATTCTAAACATGTTTTCCCAAGACTTTCCAAACTGGATCTATTAGTCTAGAGTTTTTTCTTCAAAATGATGTGAAAATCATATGGCCTACTCAATCACATAAAGCAAGATATTGATTTACAATTTCTAAGACACTTTTGCTTGGGATAGGCTGTATGCATGGAGGCGGGAAAGCTCCTGAATAATCAGTGATTGACAGCTGAGAGACAAAAGAGTTGAATAATGACCCACTAATGAGCCTTGTGTGGATGTTCAACAGGAATAACTTTCTCTGTAGTAAAACCATGATAAGGTTTACTTTTCAATATAATGTAAATACACACACACACACATTATATATATTTATATATATTTCTATTGAAATATTTTCTATTAATTTCACAAGTATAAGTTACCTTTTAAAAACCATAGTAGCTTAATCATGGTAAAGATACTGTTTGGCCATCTTAACATGAACACACTTCAACCCAGGGTTAGTGTTTGGTTGGCCAGCGAGAGGTTTACTTTTGTGCAGTAAAAAGCTCAAAAGAACAACTGCCTATCGTTGTCTGGACTCTTATTTGTGTATTTGTAATCATTATAGTAGAAACACAACAAGGGACACGCGTGGTAAACGTATCAATGTTTGTTTACAACCGCCGCCATTACCTCACGTGTTGATCATGAAAGCAGTGAATGTGTGCACACGCGAGTGATCCTGTGTTTAATAAACTTGCTGTGCGGAGATATGCGCTTAGACGCAACTAAATAAGGATTGTACTGTTTGGAATCGCGCATTATATAAGAATACCAAAAAGCGCGTCGAGTTTCCTGACTCGCGTGTTTGTGTATGTGTGTTCCAATCGCGTGAACTGTTTGACGGAAGAACAAAGAAAACACTTGTGTCTGGAGATACTGACACACATACACAAGGAAATAAGGATTTATGTCATGTTTGGTGCAATCGGATGGAACAACAAGGAATGGAGAGACTGGATTGTGGATTGCATATCCATTGACTGCAGGAGGCACGAGTCATGCATATGGATGTTTCTGCTCATTCACTTCAATGGCGCGGGGGTGTGGCGATCCGATCTCATTACAGATAATGAGGTAACTGGCGAAATACGGTACTTCTCCTCCTTCTCATACAGTTTACACCGAATGACAATATCTGTTTTCAATTTCACTTATATCATTTAAAAGGAGACATTCCAAGCATTATGTAGACATTTATCTTTTGTTTCTACACCAAGTATTCGTTAAGTTACAGTTTATTTTTCTGACGCGTTTCTGAAAGGACTTCACTGAGGGAGAGAGAACAGAACGTGCATCATGTTTATTTTCTTAATTTTGCGAAAAGCACAACATTCTGTTTTTATTGGGAGTGGACAGAAAAAAACTAGACACTTTAACATTTGAAATGATGTATAAATCATATCTGTATGTCAAAAATCAGCAGAGTAATTTAAGTCTCTTTGCGGAGTGATTGAAAAATAAAGAGTTTGCGGCGCCCGCGCCACCGTCGACCCCAGAGTGTTAACAAAATCATGAAGTTACAATTTTAAATGCTTCTACAATGTTAAAAAAATATATAATAATCATTTGCCTGACATATTATTATACACATGCACAAAAACACATTAAACAAGAATTGAACCACGTAGTATTTTGAAATCTGTTTATAGGACTTGACTTTTGCAGGCTTACAAAATGCAGTTAAAATAACAGTTTAAACTGTCCCTGACTGACTGTGATTTATAATCCCTAACCGTGCATTAGGAATTTTGTTTATATTAAATCTGAAGGCAAGGCTTTTTAAGTCTTCGTTGTTGCGGAGTTTCATTAAAACAAACAGCAACTGGGTACGGAGGGGCATCTCTGCTATTTGCCAATCATTGTGCTTGTAGTTTAGGGATACATTTATTTGAGAGGTGTGTGGATCATTTGGAATGTCAAATATTGTGCACAGTTGATTGAATCGTTCATATGTAAACCCTGTACTGTATTCCAACATCTTGTGGATTTCACTGCTTTGAAGAAGTTCAGGGGTTAGAGTTTTCTTTTTAAATGTGCCAATTTGTGCTTTAAGGCTTTTTAATTCAGTTTCTTTTTAAGACAATTGCAATGTAATGTTGTTGTTTTCTGCTTCCAATTTCTTCTCCTTTTCAGTGCTCTGACAGGACTGATCCTCCTCAGGCTCCTTTTCCAGCTGGCATCCAGGAAGTGTGTGTGGGGGGTGCTCTGGACTATCTGTAAAGAAAAAAATATGTTTGCACATTAATGATTATAATTAATTGTTCTCACCTTTTACAGCTGCCACTGGTTCATCAAATTAGAGAGCCTTGTGTTGACCCTGGAGCAGCTACAATTAGACAACCAGATGACCTGCCCAACTTTTCCCTGCCATCCCAACCTACCAGCTTCTGCACAGTGCTGAATGAAAGTGCCATGCATCGTTACACAGAACTGAGCATTTCTTTGCCTGATTCTATAGCTCTGGAACAGGACACCAGAGAACAGAGCACAAACAACTTATGGTTTAACACAAAGTCTGGCCGAATCACATCAACTTCTTTTCACAGAATCTGCTCTAGGAGAGCTGACCATGAAAAACTAGCTAAAAGTTTAAAAAGCGCAGAGCCTTTAGCAGCGATACATTACACCAAGGTCACAGGTCATCTAGTGTATCCATGTGGTTTTGTTGTAAAATTTTCATTACATAGTACTCAATGTTTTTTTATTGTATAGTGTACATATTTTTAATGTGATGGTAAATGAACAATTTAAATATGAATGTAGACCTAAATATATTTATGTTATATCAATCTGCGCGACCCGTCGTTGACTTTCTTTTATGATGTTTGCAGGGCGTTCCAAATAAGCAGTTATTGTCCGTGAAGTCCAATTCGACTGATATACCGTGCTCAGGGAATAGGGAGCAATGAACACTACGTAGGGACCCTGTCGAATGGAATGCACCTTGTATAATGGGTTAAACCACCACGCGATCCCACAATGCATTGCAGTTTACAGCAATTTTCTGTATTAAAAGAAAAACAGCCCGCTGCTGTAAAATAATGCTGTAATTTTTACAGCAATTTGTTACAGTGTATCGTTAATGCGTGTTTCCCGAAACGTTCTTAGTTAAGTATACCTTCTGATATTCATACGTTCAGAAGGTTGGTCTCTTAGCTTTACCTGTGACAAAAGCATGTATACATAGCAATCAATATAATTACATTTCTGTAAAATTTGCAATACACTCCGTGTTCAATCGTATTTTATTTACTGAATAAAACATCCGCATTATTACATTACTTTCATTCTTTCGTTCTGTCTTTCTTTTCCTTTATTTATAAAGCACCTTTCACACAACATTGAGTTGATACAAAGTGTTGTAAAGTACGAAAACATAATAACAGAACACAGTCACATAGCACAATAACAGTTATAGCACAAGATTTACATAATTGATAGAAACCAATAAAAAAGTCCAAATACAACAGCCTCAGTTTGAGGTCACATGGCCCTCAACAAATGTCTTTTAAGATGGAATTTGAAAACCGAGAGTGACGGGGCAGTCCTAATAGGAAGAGGTAAATTGTTCCAAAGTTTTGGGCCCGCAACTGCAAATGCTCGGTCACCTCTGTGTAGCAGTCTTGATCTGGGTACAGACAGAAGATTTAAATAACTGGACCTGAGGGTTCTGCTGGAATTGTGGACAGTAAGTTCTGAGAGGTACGATGGTATGGAAGCGTATTGCTAAAAAATCTACTGTTTTTCTGAATTAACAAGTTAATTATATCAGAATTACGAGATAATTGTTCATGGGAAAAAAGTTTTTGCTCTGTTTTTATGAATTAACGAGTTGTGAGATACATTTTTTCTGTTTTTCTTAATGGACATTGCATAGAAGTGTCTCACTCACTCACATGTACACACTCTTCCCTCTTGCCCAGTTATAGAATTATCAGTGCCATCTGTTTACCTTTAAGGCTAATTCACATCGCGCAGACAAATGCCAACAGACGCCGACAGACGCTTCTGTCGGTGTTTGTTGGACCAGTGTGATACCCCTGTCTGTGTCTGTTGGTGTTGGTCGGAGTCTGTTTTCACCCGACTGAACATGTTCAATCAGAGTTTGTAGCGTCGTGGACTGTCTGAGCAGTGTGGTATACTTTTCCAACAAACGCAAACAAACTCTGACGTATCTGCGAAACGTTGCCATGACGACGAGGCAAGTCCATTGAAAAGATGGTTAGTAAAAGGGGCTGAGTGTGAAAAATGGCAGGTTTCTGGACAAATCAGAAAGAAGAGGAGTTAGTGGATCTGAGAGACCAGAGCTGTATGCAGTGGGTGTGGCCATTTACACCAAGTGCAACGCAAGAGGGAATGCGTTTAGATCGATCGCTACAGCGCTTGGGGTTTCAGGTTAGTATCTCTATGTTTTACCTCAATACTTTAAAACAACTTTAATATACACAATTACGAATACAATAAACTTGCCTGACAACGTTGTTAATATGATTACTCATATGTAGATATAGTTCTCAGTTGTGTTTCAATGTGCTAGTAAGCAAATAGTTACAAAGTTGTTTGGTAAACGGGCTTGCACAGAAAAAGCTACAAAGTAACATTTAATGTTGTTGAAATTTTGTAGCTCGCTTATTTCTGAATTTAAACTTGCTACACATGATTAAACTTTGTTTTGTTGTAAAAGTCTTGTTAATGTTGACAATTTAACTAAACCAGTTAGCTATTTAACCTATAGTTATTTACTACTTGTGTATATTACAATGTATTTGTATATTAATAAACTGCAAAACTTGTAGTTGTTTTCAGAGATGCAACATGTTTTATACTTGTGCTACAGTTGTGCTGACCTGCGCTACAAAACTTGTAACCTCCCTATGATGTGTGCAAGTTAGCATACAGCACTGCTTGTACAGTAATATAGGCTTCATGTGCCAAAAGAATATACTAGTTAACATTTGAAGTGAATCAAAAAAGTTTATCAAAGTTGTTCTAAGAAAGAAAAAATGTTCATGGTATTACTACTTTTATGAAAGGTTTTGATCAACTTCAAATGTTGACTTGTGTATAATGCAGTTATTGGCGTTTACTCCACATTACTATATCATCTTAAATTATCATTGTTTTGGTTTCACAGAAGCTGAGGTACAGAAGAAAATAGAAAATGTGAGGACACAGTATAACAGATACTTAAAATCCCCCCATCTGGAAGCGGCGGTAATCATACTAAAAGGCAGGAGTGGTTCCTGAGGATACTTACGTTTTTAGAGCTGCACATAAGAAAGAGACCCTCGACATCAAACCTTGATGTTCACAATGTAAGTTTATTCAATACAGTACAGTACAGTATGTTTAATTGGATATGGGGACTGAGAAATATGTACAGCAGTTTAGCTCATTGCCATTGATAGGTCACCTCAACCTCTATAAAAAAAAGTTTTAAAAGAACCATAAAGACTGTATAGTCTGAATCTTTTTTTTACTGTTATCATTTGTTCACTATCATTTTAACTTGTATACATTATCTGGGTATTGACACAGAAATTGTTCCACTATATTCTATCCCATTGCCAAGGAACAGCTCCTGCCTCTGAATTAAAGTACTCCATCAGCCTTTCTCTGTTTAATTACTTGCATTTGTGGACCTAGGCAGTGCTGCCTGTTGCATGGTAGGATCTTGCCTCCATGTTTCTTGCCCATCCTGATCAGGTATTTCACACATATAAGCGCCAACGCATTCGTCACGTAAAAAGTTTTGAAGGGCACAAGATGCAAGAACAATATCTTCCACAACATTTGGTTGTAGGTTAATCGTGGTTAAAAAAAAACTAAATCTGTTAGCAAAGATGTCAAAGGTGTTTTCAACAATATGATTGTTCAAATTATGAACATGCAATGGACGCCTAAAAGTCCAACAATAATTAAATACAAACAGTTGTAAGGCAGCATAAAACCTTGTATGTGGTTAATTCACTTCATGTTTTTAGAGATTAAAAGCTTAAACAAGAATCTATAGTTTTAATTCTTCCTGATAGGGATGTCACGGTACCAAAAATCTTGTTATGGGAATGAAGGACTCAAATGCAGGGATAGCAGAAAAATGTCAATGTTTAATGAAGCTGACCACAGGCAAGATAACGGCACCAACAAAGACACTGATGAACGGAAAAATATCCAGATGGCTGGTAAATGACAACTTAATTGTCCTCTGTGGTAGAGCAGAACCAAAAGGGCAGCAGGATTCACAAGGCACCCGGAGAGAGCGAGAGGAGGCCGATGCCAACCAGCAACACCACACAGGTACAGTCAAAAGTCTCTCTCGAGCCACAGTTCTGTGTGACAGATAAATGCAGGGGGTAATTCCAACAACAGACGATAGATTCCTAACACACTAGACAGGACAAGACATGACAGGGGATTAATCCTAAACCGGCGTGAAAGCGTCTGTATTGCATAACAATCTGACAAAGGACAAAGACAGGGCACGATAGATAAAGCCTAGGTTAATGAGAGAAGATGAGGAACAGGTGGAGAGAGAGAGTGGAAACAGCTGCGGCTGAGAGTAATGAGAGCGGGCAATGTGTGTGTGTGTGTGTGTGTATGAATGTGTGTGTGTGAGAATGTAGAGAAAAAGAGAGAAAGAAACTGGGCCATGACAGTGTCCCCCCCCACTAAGGAGCGCCCCCTGGCGCTCCCAAGGGGGAAGCCTGACGAGACCGGAGGAAATCATCAATGAGCGAAGGATCCAAGACGTCTCGGGGAGAAACCCAACTCCTCTCCTCAGGACCATATCCCTCCCAATCGACCAAGTACTGATGCCCACGACCTCGACGACGCATGTCCAAAATCTTGCGGACTCTGTAAACGGGTGACGGGTGGCAGGCTTAATGCAAGAGACATGAAAAACGGGATGTACCCGGCGAAGATTAGACGGGAGACGGAGCTTGACAGCGACAGGATTAATAATCTTAGTGATAGGGAAAGGTCCGATAAATCGCGGAGCCAATTTACGAGACTCAGACTGGAGAGGCAAAGTTGCTGTGGATAACCACACTCTCTGACCCGGCAAATAGCGGTGGGCTCTTAATCCGACGTTTATTAGCAGTAATGCACATGCGTCTACGAGAGCGACAAAGAGCGGATCTCACCCTTCTCCAGGTTCGTTTACACAGAGAAATAAATGTCTGAACGCTCGGGCATCTAGAGTCAACCTCTTGTGACGAGAATAAAGGAGGCTGGTACCCGAGGCAACATTGAAACGGAGACAGTCCCGTGGCAGAGGATGGGAGCGAATTATGGGCATACTCTGCCCACGGGAGCTGCTCAGACCAAGATGATGGGTTACGAAATGCGAGACTACGTAAGAGCCGGCCAATGATCTGGTTGGCTCGTTCAGCTTGGCCACAAGTTTGGGGGTGAAAGCCCGACGAGAGATTGGCAGTGGCACCAATGAGGCGACAAAACTCTCTCCAGAATAGAGAGGAAAATTGTGGTCCTCTGTCAGAAACTACTTCAGAGGGTAAACCATGTAACTTAAATACATGATCGACACCAATCTGGGCGGTCTCCTTGGCAGAGGGGAGTTTAGTGAGCGGGATGAAGTGGGCAGACTTAGAAAACCGATCAACCACCGTTAAAATGACGTGTTACCGTTAGACGGGGGAAGACCGGTGATAAAGTCGAGCGCGATGTGAGACCACGGGCAAGTGGGAACAGGTTGCGGGCGAAGCAGGCCCGCTGGCGGGGCATTACCAGCCTTGGTTTGAGCGCAAACAGCACATGAAGAAATAAAACGGCGAGCGTCTCGTTCTAAGGTGGGCCACCAAAAACGCTGGCGGACGGTCGCAAGAGTGCCCCGAACGCCAGGAGATGAGTGTCCCCATTGTAGGACAGCCAAGCGTGTGGGCACCGGAACAAAGAGTAAGCCCTTAGGGCAATTTCGTGGCACGGCAAAGCGAGATAAAGAGCGCTTAACCTGTCTTTCGATTCCCCATCCTGCGGCCCCCACCACGAGACCTGGAGAAATAATCTCCTTCTGTGACGCGGGGGAGGTCGAGGGATCAAAGAGCCGAGACAAGGCATCCGGTTTCACGTTCTTAGAACCGGGGCGGTAAGAGATAGAAAAATCAAAGCGCGTAAAAAATAACGCCCAGCGAGCCTGACGCGCATTTAGTCTCTTAGCGGAGCGGATATATTCTAAGTTACGATGGTCGGTCCAGACAATAAAGGGGATAGATGAACCATCCAACCAGTGTCGCCACTCGCCGAGCGCTAAGTGTATGGCGAGCAGCTCCCGGTTGCCGACATTGTAATTACGTTCTGCAGGCGAAAGACGATGGGAATTATAGGCGCACGGGTGGATCTTTCCATCAGCTGCTGATCGCTGTGATAGAACAGCACCCACCCCTACCTCAGACGCATCAACCTCGACGATGAATTGTCTAGTGACATCAGGCGTGATAAGAATGGGTGCGGAAGTAAAAAGAGACTTTAAATGATCAAAAGCCCTTTGAGCGGATTCTGACCATTCAAAGCGTGACTTGACAGATGTCAAAGCGGTGAGAGGGGCGGCCACCTGACTAAAGTTTCGGATAAAGCGACGATAAAAATTTGCAAAGCCAAGGAAGCGCTGTAACGAGACACGAGAATCGGGAGCCGGCCAATCTGCCACCGCTTGAACCTTAGAAGGATCCATACTAATCCCCTCTGCCGAGATAACTGAACCCAGAGACGTGACCGAAGATACGTGAAACGAACATTTCTCTGCTTTGACAAATAGCCGGTTCTCACGTAAGCGTTGAAGCACACGGTGTACATGCTGGACATGAACCTGGAGAGACGGGGAGAAAATTAGTATGTCGTCAATATAGACGAACACAAAAATGTTAAGCATGTCACGAAGAACGTCATTGACAAGAGCCTGAAACACGGAGGGGGCGTTGACTAGCCCGAAGGGGAGAACCCGATATTCAAAATGACCGAGGGGCGTGTTAAAGGCAGTCTTCCACTCGTCTCCTTCCTTAATACGCATTAAATGGTATGCATTGTGGAGATCGAGCTTGGTAAAAATCTTAGCTCCCTGCAGGATCTCGAAGGCTGAAGACATCAATGGCAAAGGATAGCGATTCTTAACAGTGATGTCATTCAGCCCTCGATAATGTATGCAGGGGCGGAGCGAACCGTCTTTCTTCTTTACGAAGAAAAACCCCGCACCAGCGGGAGATGACGACGGAACAATGGTACCCGCACTAAGTGAATCAGAAAGATAATTTCTTTAGTGCCTCCCGTTCAGGAGCCGACAGAGAATAGAGTCTACCCCTAGGAGGCGTGGTCCCCGGTAAGAGATCGATAGCGCAGTCATATGGACGATGAGGAGGGAGAGAGGTGGCCCGTGAACGACTGAAAACCTCCCGCAGATCGTGATACTCCTCCGGAACTCCAGACAAATCACCAGCCTCTTCCTGAAAAACAGAAACAGAAGAAACAGGAGGGACAGCAGATACTAAACACTCAACATGACAAGACAACCCCCACGAAACAATAGAACCCTTAGACCAATCAATATGTGGACTGTGGCGTTTAAGCCAAGGATGACCCAGGACAATAGGGGTAAATGGAGAACGAAAAATCAAAAAATAAATTGTCTCTCTATGGTTACCAGATACGGTAAGGGTCAATGGAACAGTCTCTTTCTGTACCTTGGGTAGTGAACTGCCGTCTAAGGCAAATAAAGGAGTACTGTCACTTAAATGCATGAGAGGAATACCTTGTTGTAGAGCCCAATCCTCATCAATAAAATTTCCCCCAGAGTCGATTAAGGCAGAACTGGCAATAGATGAAGCAGACCAATGAAGTGACGTACAAGCCCTGGAAGGGGTTTTCTGTGTGATGGCGCTCGCCAGTAACCCTCCATCTACCGACGAGCGTTGGCTTTTACCGGACATGCAGACACAAAATGTTCAGCGGCTGCACAGTACATACACAGACGGTTAGAAATCCTTCTCTCCCGTTCCTTGGGAGAGATACGAAGACCACCTAACTGCATGGGCTCAGCTTCGGCGGAAACAGGTGCAGCCCTGACAGAAGAGGAAGAGAGAGCCGCTGTCTCCGTGCGGCGGGCTCTGCAGTGGAGCTCAAACCGCTTCTCAACCCGAATGGCAAGAGCGATGAGGTCGTCGAGGGAGAGAGGAACCTCCCGAATGAAGATCTCCTCCCGGATCTCCGAATTAAGACCCTCCAAAAACCGGGCGATGAGAGCAGGCTCGTTCCAGCCACTGGTGGTAGCGAGGGTGCGGAACTCTATAGAAAAGTCAGGCACCGAGCCTCTGCCCGGTCGAAGGACGGACAGCTGACGAGAAGCCTCAGTGCCATGAGCAGAACGGTCGAAGACCCGGATCATCTCATTCTTGAACTGAGCAAAGCTGAGGACACAATCCGACTCCGCCTGCCAGTTAGCCGTGGCCCACTCCCGGGTGCGACCAGCGAGAAGGGAGATGACATAAGCGACCCTCGAGCGCTCCCTGGCATACGTCACTGGCTGAAGGGAGAAAACCACCTCACACTGAGTCAGAAAGGCACGGCACTGAGTGGGCTCACCCGAATAGACAGGAGGGTTGTTAATCCGTGGCTCCGGTGGAACATGAGCGACCGGTGAAGAGGCCCGCGGCTGGCGGATATGATGAACCTGCTGCGAGAGGTCTGACATCTGAGCAGCAAGCGTCTCAACCGCCTGTCGGGCAGCGGTGATGTCATCCTCGTGCCGTCCTAGAAGGGCACCCTGCTGTTCGACCGCTGCCTGAAAGGGACCGGCTGCCTGAAAGGGGCTGCTACCCGCTGAGTTCATGTTTGGTCAGATTGTTCTGTTATGGGAATGAAGGACTCAAATGCAGGGATAGCAGAAAAATGTCACTGTTTAATGAAGCTGACCACAGGCAAGATAACGGCACCAACAAAGACACTGATGAACGGAAAAATTTCCAGATGGCTTGTAAATGACAACTTAATTGTCCTCTGTGGTAGAGCAGAACCAAAAGGGCAGCAGGATTCACAAGGCACCCGGAGAGAGCGAGAGGAGGCCGATGCCAACCAGCAACACCACACAGGTACAGTCAAAAGTCTCTCTCGAGCCACAGTTCTGTGTGACAGATAAATGCAGGGGGTAATTCCAACAACAGACGATAGATTCCTAACACACTAGACAGGACAAGACATGACAGGGGATTAATCCTAAACCGGCGTGAAAGCGTCTGTATTGCATAACAATCTGACAAAGGACAAAGACAGGGCACGATAGATAAAGCCTAGGTTAATGAGAGAAGATGAGGAACAGGTGGAGAGAGAGAGTGGAAACAGCTGCGGCTGAGAGTAATGAGAGCGGGCAATGTGTGTGTGTATGAATGTGTGTGTGTGTGTGTGTGTGTGTGTGTGAGAATGTAGAGAAAGAGAGAGAAAGAAACTGGGCCATGACAAATCTAGTAGTAGGTACCAATACCACAAAAAGTACACGGTACTTGGTACCTAAGTCGGTACCACAGTGTGTAAAAAAAAGAACAATTATACGTAAATATATATATATATTTTATTAAAACATTTCAACATTATAGAAAACTTTTAAGAGCTTCTGTTTAGGTTGTCTGTGTTAATGTTTGTTGACTTTTCTCCTGACTCTCTTGGTGTACATCCTCCTCTGGCTGATACTGTTAAAAAGAGAGAGAATAAGAAATACATTTCATTTATTTAACATACTGTCTGACAATGACTAATAAATCAGCTAAAGCTACAGGTGCACTTATAAACACACGTACGTGCACATACACATACTCTGAATGCAAGCATTAGTGTAATATCACTCACATTGTTGCAGGACGAAAATAGTTATTAAAAACCCTTAACATTTTAATACTTCATCCAGTGACATTAGGCTACATTTTGCTGACAGGATGACTAAATGGTGATGCATGGTCGCCCATTTATAGATAGTTTATAAAGTTGCAAATGCAGTGTCATTAACAAATAACTGACTTACACAAAACATTAACATCTAGCATAAATTTAGCTGGTTACACGGCATTAATGCCAGCTGCCTCAAACAAACATAATATAGGGTCTGTGTTTCAGTATAAAATTAAAGTTTTACAGTTTGTATATAAATGTTAATGTGAATTACTCAAATTCTTTAAATAGATCGGGGTGTCTGTCTTTCAAGAGCTTTGCCAAATTCTATGTTTGATAGCGACAAACTACTTTAGAGAGATTCCCGTGTGCTCGTAAGAGGCATTCTTCCTCTTCTTTAACTCTTGTGGAGCGTCAAATACACACGCGCGTATATGCTGCCCTCATCAGTCCCGGAAGAGTATTGCAGCCTCTGTACCTCCGGTACCAGAGAAAGCAGGTACCGTCATGTTTAAAAAAAAAATGTTGGTATCGACTTGGTACCGAAGTATCGGTTCTCGTGACATCCCTACTTCCTGATACTTTTACTTTTTTAATACTCAAGTAAAATTATAATGTTGTACTTTTTTACTTTTACTCAAGTATGATTCTTGCCAGATACTTTTACTTTAAAGTAAAAGTAAAATTTACACTAATTACTTGTACTTTCACTTGAGTAACATTTTTGAGTAATTTTTTCACCTCTGAAAATAGCTAACAAAACTAGAGTAGACCCTACGTGATAATACATGTATATGTGACCCGTCACGGAAACCAGGGACTCAAGTCGGCAGCACAAGTTTCGAGAAAATGAGAAACAAAGTTTTTTTTTCGAAATTTGTGATTTTCGTTTTATTGCAGAATCTGTTAGTTGAGATCACGAAGAAGCCTCTCCATGTTTGAGATATCAGTTTTTGTATATTTAAAAGCGTACATTTTGCGGTTAAAATAGGCTTGTTTTTCCGGAGATTCTAGCGTGCAGCGGGGGGCGTCATTGTCTGTGTGTATATTTACATACTGTATAAGCTTGTGTTTTCGCCTCCGCCCCCAAAGGGAACAGCGTGACTACTAAATAAGGATAGTTCGCCCAAAAATGAAAATAATGTAATTAATGACTCACCCTTATGTCGTTCTAAACTCGGAAGACCTCCGTTCATCTTCGGAACACAGTTTAAGATGTTTTATCGTTAGATTTAGTCCGAGAGCTTTCCCCTTCATTGAAAATCTATGTATGGTTTCCATGTCCAGAAAGTTAATAAAAACATCATCAAAGTAGTCCATGTGACATCAGTGGGTCAGTAAGATTGTGTTGATGCATCGAAAATACAGTTTGGTCCAAAAATAGCAGAATTACGACTTTATTCAGCATTGTCTTCTCTTCCGGCTCGAGCGTGAAGTCACGTGACTGTAGTGACGCGCTGCCCTGTTCCTCAGACATGTTTGCTAAGTTTTTTTTTTTTTTCAAACTTATAGCCTGCGTCTCCCCAGACTGTAAAGCTCGGGCGCACAAAACAAAAGAAAAATAAAAGAAGCTGGGGCGGAACAAATAACAGTCAGCCGCATCGTACGTCAGCCGCGTCACTGACTTTATGCGGCGCCGCAGTCGGATGACGTCAAAGTACCGTGAGAGCTCTTCAAGAAATCTTACGGAGTAGTTTAATTTCGACTCGCTCTCGCGGTACTTTGACGTCATCTGTATGTCAGTTCTTGCAGCGCAGCATGAGTCCAAACACACAGAAGTTACACAGATATAGTTGTATTCTTCATATAATTGGCTACATGTTTTGTCTATCAATATTTTCCATGAAGTCATTGGCTGATGGAGGAACGAGCGAGCCATTGGTAACCTCCCTAAAGGATGTCACGTTTTCGACGGCGCTGTTTGGATGATCTATTATACTACTTCCCTATTTTAAATACAAACTTTGAAGGCGGGTTCATGTGTTTAACGGAGTGTAAGCTCATATACCCTTACATGTTACGATTTAAATAGTCTTCAGATTATATATTATATTGTATTACCAGACATTCATGCGAAATCTGATGTAAACAATCTATATTTCACGGATTATACGCATTTGTGGACAAATATGGTACTTGGATAATCTGAAACAGACTGGATTCGACTTGTGATCCCCACAAAGGTAAATGAGTCATGTTTATTTTTGCGGGTTGTCATTTGGTCATAAAATACTACATATGATGCTAGAACATCTCAAAAAGGGTTTTACAGGGGGCATGGCTTAGCTAAATGAGATGTAAATGAGCCCTATTGTCTCCCCCAGCTGAAAAGAAGAGTCCCTTTCGTCTTGATTTTCTCGGTTTGAGTATTTCTGAGTTCCTATATTCAAATGGCCACAACTTCTCCAAATCTTATCAGATTTCCATGTGTCACACATCGTTGGAAAGCTTAGAAACTGCACTTTCAGAATCTGTGAATAACTCAAAATGCCCAGATCCGACTTGTGTCACTACTTTCCGTGACTGGTCACATATGTGTAAATAGATGTATAAATCTATACTGTTATACAAGCAGCACATTTACTACTCTTAAAATATCAAAATTTCATTTCTTTAGTATTGTCCCTTGAGAAGATAATACTAAAATTGTTGCTGAAATGTAAAGGGGTCTACTCATTTTCGTGGGATACTGTAGTGCTTACAGCATTGGCTTTGTTCAGCACCACTGCCCCTCCCATAACGATTTGCTTTCTTCAATTAAATAAAAAAATTGGATACCTTTTGCAATAAGGTAATTATATTCTGGACATATTAAATAAAAAGTGCTCAGGATTAGAATGCCTAACTTAAGATGGTTTTCTTTGAGAACCTGATAGATAGCTCTACATGTTTCAGGAATAAGCTCGCTTAAAGTTGAGCATCCGATGCGAAAAGCGTAGTGCAGGCTACGAAATGATTCCCCTGTGAATAATAAAAAAAAATGTTTAGAATTACAACATTGAACATTTCAATCTATATCTTGTCTAATTAACCTATCTATCAACACTTAAAATTACTTAAACTGCTGGAAGATGAAATATAAACTATTACAACTTACCTGTTGCTAAGAAGCGAAGAGTTATCATTAGGCGTTCACCTGGTGAAATGGACTCTCGGAAATTAGTATTTTGCCTTTGAATTATTGGTGTCACTAGCTGAAGTAGATGTTTAAATTGATTAGGGACCACCCAAGCAAAATTATGAAAGCTTTGTAAATCTTCCGACTGCAGTTCTCTACATAAATTCGAGTAGGCACCCTGTCTGTCCCATCGCAGCAACCATTGCTTTACCCAAAGCCTCTTTCGTTTAACTTGCCGTCTTTTCAAGCGAAGAATGACACGCAAAGACATTAGTAACAGTAACATTTTTATAGTGGTTACAGGATCATCCATTTTTACAAATCAAGACTTCAATCTGTCTGACTCAGTTTGTCTGTGTCTGTTGGTGCAGTGTGAATTCATAGAATTCTAAATCCAACTGCCAACTTGTCTGTTGGTGTCTGTTGGCATTTGTATGTGCAGTGTGAATTGGCCTTTAGATAGTGTGTGAATGTATGACAGAGCACATAGGGGAAGTAATTAACTCAGGTGGTGCATTATGAGCGCAGGGTGATTTATTTTTTATTTTGTTTTTCAGTTTTATCCAAAATGTCATTACCAAACTTACTGTGGAAACATGTTTACTGGCTGATGAGCTAGTATCCACCCTATGGAAACATTTACACATGATAACAAGATTCAATAATAACAAAAATTCAATAATCAGTTTGATTGATTGATAATGATACAGGACCATTCAAATGCCATTTAGGTTGCCCTGTTTGCAGTGGGCCCAAATCACATGCTGAATAGTTCCACCATGAGGACAAATTTTGCCATTTTGACAATGGCAACATGTTTTGCAATGTATGCAGTTGCTGTTATTACCAGAGTTAAACTGTCTGTAGAAACATAATGAGTGGCTGAACATTTTGTTAGTATACTTTAAGGTCAATTTAACAAAAAACAATTATAAGCCTTTCACACAATGTATGTTATAAATGCATGTGGATACATTTTCATTTTAAAGTGATTTAGATACATGTTCCAATATTTTAAATGTACTTTTATGTAAGCCATCATTTCTGTTAGCAGTTTAGGAACATAATTTTTGGGACAATTTAAAATAAATGTTCTTGTAAAGTTGCATTTTCATTGAAAAATTATAATTAACTTGGACCCTGAGGTAATGTCAGCTCATGTTAAATCTAAATTTTTCCACCGTTTGGAAATCTGTTCTAACATACAGCACTGTACATTAGATGGTGTTCTGCGTTTTACAAATAAAAAGCACAGGTTTCTCTCTTGTTTTGTACAGATTTTTTCAAACATATCGGGTCTTTACTGCAGATAACACACACAAATTTTGTCTCACATGAGACATGATCATACAGAAGACTAATAAATTTTTTAATGAAAAATTATCTCATAATTCTGAGATAATTAACTCGTTAATTCAGAAAAACAGAGCAAAAACCTTTTCCAATGAAAAATTATCTCGTAATTCTGATATAATTAACTCGTTAATTCAGAAAACGTAGATTTTTTTCCTCAAGTGAATGCAATACGCTTCCGTACGATGGTGCCAAATTGTGAACAGCTTTAAAAACAAATGTTAGAATTTTTTTATGATTCTGGCGTTGATGGATAGCCAATTTAACATGGTCAAAGTGGGGGAGATGTGTTTAAACTGTCGTCTTCCTGTAAGTCTGGCATCTGCATTTTGAACAAGTTGTAGCCTTTCAACAGAAGATTGACTCTGATCGACATGAAGATAATTGGAATAGTCAAGACGGGATAAAACACACTGATGATGTATCATTTGCTCAAGCTGTGATTTTAAGAGTAGAGGTTTAAGCTTAGAGACATGCCGCAATTGAAAAAAGCCAGATTTGACCACTGAGCTGATGTGTTTATCAAAATTTAAATTACAGTCAAATGTCACACCAAGGTTTTTTGCACATGATGTAACATAGGGAGCAAATTGTTCAAAGAGGGGGGTTAGATCTTCACAGGGCTTTACCCCAAACAGAATGATTTCAGTATTTAGTACTAGACAGTTCTGTTTTAGCCATGAGTGTAGTTCTTGTGGACAGGATAGTACAGGATAGAGGCTCAACAGATTTCTTATTTTTGTGCTGTAAAGGAAAGGAAAGTTGGGTGTGATCAGCATATAAGTGGGAATGAAACACCGTATTTCTTAAAAAAATGGCACCCATCGCAAGCATGAAAATAGAAAACAGAATAGGAGCTAAAATTAAGCCCTGGGGTACCCCACATTGGAGAGGGTGTGCTGGGGAGCTAAATTGGTCAATAGACACTTTGAACAATCTGTTACTAAAAAATGCAAATTCAACACAGTACCTTTTAATCCAATAGTGTTTTCAACTCTAGAGAGTAAGATTTTGTGATCAATCATATCAAAAGCTGAGCTGAGATCTAGCAACACCAGGGCCACCGTGTTCCCTTTATCCGTTTCAAGAAGGATATAATTTGAAACTTTTAAAAGCGCAGTTTCAGTGCTGTGCATTGATTAAAACATGGAGAAACCAAGATGATTTTGGATAGCGGCAATAAACATTGGCCTCAAAGTCATATGCATATGTAATTGTAACAATACAACTTTTTCAAGAAAGAAAGAATCGGTAGGTTTGAGATGGGCTTGAAGTTGCTGAGTGTAGAGCAGTCAAAAGCCTTCGAGTGTGATTAGAATCGAGCTAAGAGCTATACTTACCTTAAAAGCCTTGTAAGTCCAGAACGGCATGCCTAGTGAACCACAGAGTATTACCAGAATCGAGCTAAAAGCTATACTTACTTTAAAAGCCTTGTAAGTCCAGTACAGCACGCCCAGTGAACCACAGAGCATTACCAGAATTGAGCCAAAGGTTATACTTACCTTACAACTTTGGCAGTCCAGCCCAGCGCGACTCCGCGACGGCCTGGAGTACCCTTAAAATGACACGCAAAGTCATCCCTACTCCATCATCCCTGTCCTTCTGGGATCGAATGCCCAGTACTGGGGGAGAACATTAGTAGTCGAGTTATAAGACCACGCTAATCTGTCTCTTACCTGTGACTGTAGGGGCCTCCGGGTCGAGTTCTGAAGACTGTGGGTCCACGGACGAAGAGACGTCACCCAAGTATCCTGTAGAAAGAGGGAAACAGAATGTGTGTGGATGATAAACTGCTTTTTTATAAAAACTGCCAGGCCGCCACTGCGTCCCATTTTCCGGGGGCTGTTATGAAATAAACAATCCTGGTGAACAATTTCGATAAATGGGCTGGGGTCGTCATCTCTAACCCACATTTCCGTCAGAAATAAGAAATCCAAATCCTTTGAGGTGATAAAATCGTGTAAAATAGATGTTTTTATGAAAGAGGACCAGGTGTTAATTAGTCCCATTTTTATTTTCAATGGTTCAGAAGATAACACATGACCTTACGGAAGAGAGCGAAGTATACTGAGATTAGTTCCTCTGCTGCAGACTCGAGGAGAGATAGAGCAGGTTCAGATATCAAAGCCATCGAGACCGGTTGGAAGTAACCACCAGTAAGGCCTTTCCAACGAGCGTTTGCACACTTTTTTCGGGGTAAACCAAAAGGTTGTCGATAAAGGAATGTAGGAATGAGCAAAGTGGAGGGTGGCAGGGTGAATTGTCCCATCGCCCCGGTCAGCAAAGGCATTATAGTACTAAAGAGTCCGTGTTTGATAAAAAAAAGACAATAAAACAGTCAACAAAAACAATTAAAACATATAAAACACACAGGCGGTCAGAGCCTATGGCACGCCACACAGACTGGCGCCATCTTGCCCTCTCTGTCATCATATACTTGTTTCGTACTTAAATATCAGGGCAGTAACTTTGATGTAAATGAATTAATATTTATTTGGAAGGACTAGCATCGGTAACATCAAGACAAGGACACAACAAAAATAATCTGAAAAAAGTGCTTTTATTTACAAAAGACAAGTGAAAATTAAAATATATAACTGCTTACCTATCCACTTCTCCAAAAACAATGAATTCAAAGACATTGCTGTACATTATGTCCATTTCATCCAAGAAATATTTAGTCTCCCGGCTTAGCTGCAAATAAATAAATTCTTAATCTCTGCAAAGTAGCTTTTGAAAATATGTTTTGCATTTTGTGCCTTTATACAGTACATAAATCCACCCTGGTTGTGGAGTAAATGAAGACATTATGGCAAATATATTATTATAAGGGGTGCTCAAACTTTTCTTATCTGGGTCCCACCTAGACAAGTAGCCTATAATCTACACCACCTAAATTTATAAAATGGGAATATAAAGAAAACATATTAATTTCTTTTTATATTTTTTCCCTCTTCATGAATGTAGTTTAATTGCAATACATGTTATAATATGGATACTTGATTATTGCAAATTCATGACTTGTTGATTCAAAGTTGATTCCCCTAATTAAGAAAATTAATGTTTTTAAATGTTTTATAACTTGACTGGGGCAACTACATGCATATTCTTCATAAACATACAAAAGAAACTGCTCCACTTGATAACTGCTTAGTTGTTGTTGTTTTTATTTTAGCTTTGATTATTTTAAATCTTGAAAATATGTTGACCTTTGGAGACTATTACAACTGTAGGCAAACAGGTGTTGTGCCTAATTCCAACTGCCTGCCTGGACGCTATCCCCCTTTGCGTGCTTCGTGTTTCCTGTAGACAGCAGTAACAATAGGGGGAAACTGTCAATTTACACACTGTAAAGGTTCAGAATGATGAAAATTCATTAACTTTCCGGTAGATGGCAGTATAAGTATAGACATTTAATTCAGTGCTTTCCAAATTCATTGTTTGATGGCTTGGAGGCAAAACCAGTTGCTTTTACAAAGAAATTAAGATTATCAGAGATGATGTTCTGTAATTTTGTTCCAACAATACACAATAGGAAGTGACACTCTGTAAAACAGTTGTAATATTTCAATAAACATAAGAGCAGGGTTTAAATTGGGCCGGGGCCGTCCGGGGCTAAGCCCCGGCACATAGGCTGAAGGTCTCGCTCTGCTCTTGCCAGTGTACCCGCTGCGCTGGTGCGTGTGCACTGACGCGAAGGGAATAATGTGTTTTCATTCATTATGATGCATACTCACCAACGCAAGTTTAACGATTTGCGCGAGCAGATTACATACAAAGTCAATGCAAAGACGCAACAAGGCGCGTCCTCGCACGGGCGATGAAAATGACGCGAATTGGGCGCCGCAATTGCCGCGAAAACACGCGCTTTTCCCTTTAAATGCGTCTTCGCGCAAGTTATGCAGCTCAAGCGAAAACACTCAGAACTTCAAGAACGCGCTCTCACGCAGGATCATTTGACGAGAGAGACAGAGAGAGAGACAGAGAGAGAGAGAGAGAGAGAGAGAGAGAGACAGAGAGAGAAAGAGAGAGAGACAGAGAGAGAGACAGAGAGGTAAGAATGGTGCCCACGTCGAGAAAACTTCATAGAAGACTAGAAACGTGTAAAGGATTAAAGTATGTATGTCTCTCATCTAATTACATTATGTTAAGGATAACACTGGATATAACTAGTGTATAGTTGAATAAAATAATGTATTTTGATTACACAAATCAAACCTAACTATATGATTGTTTTAGCTGCTGACCAGCATAGGGAATCTCTATGGCTAATTTCTAAGACATGTTGATGATACAGTACTGTGTGTTGTACCTCTTCTTGTTAATTGAGTCTTTTGGGGTAGCCTATCTTATGCCTAGAATTATTCAAGGAGGTTAATTCTTTTAACTTCCTTTAAAATTTGATCAATTGTGCATAATGACATGTGCAACAAATGGATAGGGTGTCAAACTCATAGATTTGCATCATTTAAAATTCAGAAGCTCTTTTTAAAATATTTTGGGTCAACCTCTGGCACAGCTTTAAAGCTGAAACTTATCAAATCCTATCAGAGGTCCAGAATGTCATTGAAACACACCAGTGGCTTTGCTATCATCAGTATTAAACATGTTACCCCTTGAAGTACCCCTCCCCGCAGAGCCCCCCCACATAACAAATCCCAATTTAACCCCTGCATAAGAGTAAAATAAAAGTAAAAATTTACATAAAACTGACGGGTTTAATCCCTTTAGTTTCATTTCCCATTTCTTTTGTCTAGATGCCCTTATTAAAATTATATACCTAAAAGAACATTTAATTAAACTGACATAGAAAGGTTTCTTATTGACAAAGATAGCTTTAAAGTGTACCCCTGTCTTTATGTTTGATATACACCTACATAACCAATACTGTACAGTATGTCTAATGCAACATTTTATACTATTAAAAAGAAAGCTTTTTTTTGGTGGGGGTATTAACTGGGTTCTCCTATTTTACTATTCTGCCTGAATCCCCCCCCCCATTTCTAAATGTCCAAATACGTATTAAAATGAGTTTGATATACACCTACATAACCAATACTGTATGTCCAAGCAACATTTTATACTATGACAAAGAAAGATTTTTTTTTTTTATGGGGGTATTAGTGCTTTTTTTGCTATTTTAATCATCTGCCTGGATTCTACCCCCCCCTTCTATCTCAATTTCTATCTAGTTTTATTTTAGTGTTTTAATTAGCAGTGTACTTATAAGCCTGGTGCCATTAAATCATTATTACTTAGAGACTAATTAGAGACTCAGCTTGCTATGGATAAGTGTGTTTTGTTTTGTTGTTGATTAATAACATAATAGATTGTATGATGATAATAATAATTGGTTTCTTAGATGTGATATTTATGTAATACACATTTTTATTGAAATGTTAAGACCTTTTGATATCTGTTCTTAGATGTTGTATAGGGTACTGACCTTTTAAGAATATTTTTTTATCAAGAAATCTATCTTCTCTTATTGACAGAAAATCTTCATCACAAGCATATGTCATTAAAAATAGTACAGTAAAGAAGGTTTTTTAATTGTTGCTTTAATTTGTGCCTTTCTCAAAAAGAACTACATAAATGTCTTCATGTTGTTTTAACAGGCAGGACACAGAAAATTTGTTGATGACAAAAATACTTTTGATGTCATTTAAACACATGATTGGTGATACCAACGACTGCAGCAGTCACAGGCAATCTAAAATTAAGCCAAAGGTAAAAACAATTTGCAAGGAACATGATAGAGAACATTACTTTTGTGGTATACATTATTCCCTTGCTTCTAATTGAAGTGGTAAAACAGCGTTTTCCAACTCCTGTCTTCAGGGCCCCCCCATTTCAGAATGTTTTAGATGTCTCTTATTAAACATGTGAGTTGTAACACACACTGGGGCGGTTTCCCAGACAGGGATTAGACTAGTCCTAGAATAAAATAAAAGTAAGAGCCATCCAAACTGACATCAACTTGCACTGACATAGCTTAAAATACATCAGTGCTCTTTGTTTTGCCTCAAAATGCACACACGTAATGTTTATAGTAATGCATGTTTGTTAAAACTAGTTATATTTCCTTAATAAACTAAGGCCTAGTCCTGGCTTAAACTAATCCCTGTCCGGGAAACTACCCCAATATGTTTTGAGCTTATTAGACTAATAATTGAATTTCTGCTTAAATGGCCCACTGGAGTGCCTTGGAATGTACAGCAACATTTGAACTGAAACAGGAAGTCAGTACGGAACTATCGAGAAGACCATCCTCATTTTTAAGTAACCAATAGCGTTTCACTGCACTCACCTTTTTTTACATCAGTATTAGGTCTGTTTTCGACTAAGGATTTTCATAGTCATTTCAGTTAAAAGTTAAAATGAACTTACATTACAAAACAACTTACATTATATCCAAGTGTTACTTGGTCAAAAATATGTAGAAATATAGCCTATGCGAATAAAAAATTACAGAACAAAAATGTTTAGCTCACGCGGACTGAACGAAAAGCCGTTAATTAAGCGGACTCTCTGCAACATAGTGGACCTGCTGAAACAGTCGAGTCACAGGTGATTTTTAATGTTTATAATGTTTCACGCAGATACTGTTGCAGAAAAACTTTCATATCTAAATGTCCAGGTAAGAGTCAAGTATTCAGTCAGTTAATAATAAAGACACCGGCGTTTTTGACTGCAGCCCCCTTATTCACGGAGTGGACACTGTATTCAAAGATAAAACCTATAAAGGTTTTTATTTTTAGTGGTTTTAATGCTGGTAAGCAATCAGTTATATTATGGCGCTTTGTATTTGTTTTGATCAGTTAAATTAAAGTAATTTTAATCTTTAATACTTTTAACTTTTTAAAAACTCTACTCTAGATGCAGACGACGCTACAATTATTCTTTCATCTTAGTTTCACTTTTGCATAGTATTACATTTTAAATAGAAATGTACGAAAAACAACTTACTCTCTTAACTCTTGACAATCTATTTTGCCATTATTATACATATGATGTGAAAAACAAGAAGGGCATAGCTATATATGAATTTAATGTGAAAAGCACGGTTGTTGTGGTTACTTGTCATCCATGCGGTTAAGCTTCTCAGTGGTGCTGCTCATTGGTTAGACAACCCCTCTCTACTATTCGACTATGAGGTTCATACTTGAATCAGACCCCTACGAACCAAATCGTTAAATCCTCGACTTTAAGAAGTCAGCCCTAATTAATATTGACAGATAATCTAGAAAAGTGACAAAATCTTATTCCACTGAGATAAAGGTAACCATATTTTAACTGAAGAAAAGTGGCTTTGGATCATTTTGACCCCAAGGGACTTAAAGGTGTAGCAGAGGATTTTCTTGAATTTTAGAAAAGAGCCGCCATCTTCACTTTTTAAAAAATGCAATTGCACAACACTCCTGATTGACAACTAGGAGGACCAATAGTCTTGATGATCCACCCGGAAAAAGAAAATCCCCCGCAATACCTTTAAAAGGGTTAATATCATGTATAATCGGAGTTTAGTGTTAAGTTAAGCTGGGCGTACACGGTGCGATTTTTGCTGTAGTAGGGGCTCGCATGCGATTTTTTTTCTCGGGAGCAAATCGTTCATGCTCGTATGGTCGCGGCTCGCACCATGTGAGAGGAATTACGAGCCGAGCCGAGCAGGTTACGAGCACCTCACGACCTCCCGATAATTTTTAAACATGTCAAAAAAGTTCGGGAGCTGTCGGTATAAATTCGTAGTGTTGGTGCTGGTGAACGAGACGATCTGGCAAAGCACTTGAAGTTGACCAATCAGAATGTACAAAACACAGAAGAAGAAAGACAAATTTGGCACTGCTACCTCTAATCTGGACGACAACTCTATAGCTGGCCATGTTTCACGCACACACACACTCCGGTGACCGGACATCATGACAAATATGACAGGTCCTTTCAGTAACGACCTCTTGATCAGCTTCTTTGCCTGTCATACGTGTTTTTGTTATGTCCGGCCACAGCTTTGGATGTGTGTGGAAACAGGAGAGAGTGTAGTTGTTTTAGGCTATACCACTGTTCTATTATAGGCTATAATGCATAAAACGAGGGCTACTTTTTATATTAAAACCTTTTTGATTTACTTGTTGATTTTTCTTTACTTGTTAGTATGTTTTATCATTAATTACAATCTAAACATAAAATAAGCCAACTAAAATATGTAATAAATAAATATAAAAATTATTAGACTCCGTGCAGAGACCACTGGTTTAAACAGTACAGGATGGACAAAGAATGTCGCAATTTTTGTGTAATCCAAGCTGTGCCAAAGTTGCTGTAGTACAGTTTCATAAATTAATGGATATTAAAAGGGCTGTCGCGACAGAGAATAAAAAGCAACGGAATGTCCATGTTTAATAGGCTATAAGATATGCATTTATTGTTTTACACTTTACACGTATAATAAATGCAAAATAAATTGTACAAAATAAACAAGAGTACATTAAACATGATGATCATACGCGGAGACGACGTTTTCCACATTATTATGGAGCTTCTGCTTTAACAAGTGAGATTAAACGTTTTTGTTCGGTATTTTTTACCCACATATATATATATATAAAGGAACACATGATATAGCCCAATGTAGGTTGTTATTAGCTTGTTCTAAATGATGAGAATATTTAAATGACAAAAAAAGTAGGCTATCTCTGAAACTTTATTTAAATAATGATTAATTTGTTTTCATACTATATTTGTATTGTATTCATTTACATAGGCCTACTGAGAAAATGCCATATATTAATATGCAATGCCTTCTGTATGGCATTTATTTTGTACAGTTACAGGAGCACAAATGCTGCGGGCTCACTTTTACTTTAAGACACCGCATTGACGGAGGGTCCGTAGTCTGTACATTTGCACTAGATGCAAACAAGCCTAGACAATGTGCTTTATATTAAATTTAATGATTTTCGTTTTACAAATTAATATTTGGCTGTAGATGTGTTGTCTTAATAATTTAATCATAAAGGGAAAGACGTCTTTGAGAGGTTACGTTAGCTTACCTTGCGTTTTAGCTCATTGCTCCTCATTCTGCATTTACAAATAAACAAATAGGCCCACTGAATTAGTTTTTTAAACGGTCATATTTATATAAAAAAGCAACAATATATGTAACATTAATAATAGCAATATAGATATTTACTTGTCACTACAATCATGATATATTAAGACGGTAAAACCGCATACGCGCTTTCCACGAAAAATAGAGGAGTCACTGCCAGAGAAATTCCTTCACAGCCACAGCACTAGACCTATATTGCAATTTCGGAATGCATAAACAGAAATAAAAAAGAACAGAAATTCCAGGCTGTTTTTTGCACTTAAGCCGTCGTATTAATTCTTCTTGTTTTATTTTACATTCTGCCATTCACAGGTACGACAATGCTTACTTCAGAATTCGTCAAGTCGTACAGTTAAATCTTGTCGTGTGTGACTGCGTACAAATTATTTTCGCATAAACTCACTCATGTCGTGTGCGAGAGCTCACGACGTTCCGACCATCAGAATTCGCACCGTGTACTCCCAGCTTTAGTGTCTTGTGAGTATTTCATGAACGTGAGCATCTCTTTTATCATAAATCCCCTCGATGTGTGTGCAGCAGGCACATATTTTGGCAAGACACATGATACACATAGGTTCCCTTTCAAAAGCTACTCTCAATGCTGCGCTGCTAAGCGCTATGGGGAAACGTCTTTATTGTTGACCTGCTGAAAATAGTGTGCAAACACGTCAATGAAATTGACCCGGAGGTATTTATAGTCTCGGATGATGACGACATCAAAGCGCACGTGAAGCGAGACTATAAATTAAATGAAAACAGCTGTGATACTCAGGTCTTTTGTCTTCAGACCGACATCTGTGTATGTGTGCTACACGATCTAAAAATCATCAAAAACTATCTCTTACCTTTTGAACTCCACTCGAGATCTTTGTTAGGAGTTAGATTCCAACTAGATAGAGTACAGTCTTTCTCTCTTTCCGATATTACAAGAGTTAAAGTTAAAAGAATGAGTAAGAAGAGCCACAAGCAGTCTAAGGTGTGTGTTTGTTCTCAAGCTATCGCTAAGGACGACACACACGCTTACTGCTTTGTGTGTTTGGGAGAGGAGCATGCGGTCACGGCTTTACAGTCAGATGAGTGCGAGCATTGCGAGTCATTCTCTATAAAAATGCTCCGTGCTCGCCGTGATTATTTCTTAACCGCACCTAAAAATTTAAGCTCATGGGGCTCCCAGATGGATTTGGCTGATGAGCAAGAGACAGGCGTGTCCTCTTCTCTTGCTTTATCTCCAAATCCATTTATTCCTTCACATGATCTCGAAGCGCACCCCGGTGCTTCTTCGGTTCATGTGGGGGGTAAAGATGATGATTATGATGATGATTTCTCTCTCGGTTCTGCGGACTTTGATAAACCAGCCTCCGAGCGTTCCTCGCACGATCATAGATCGGTCGAGGAACTTCTCGAGGTGGTAACCCGTGCGGTGGCCAGATTGCAGATTGACTGGCCTCGCGAACCAGAGACGCCCAAAACAAATAAATTAGGCGATAGGTTTCTGTCTGCTGACAAAGAGGAGAGAACGAAACATGAGCCTCTCCCCTTCTTTGAGGATCTCCACGGTGAATTAGATAAATCGTGGAAGAGACCATACTCTTCACGTGTTTTTTTGCCCTCGACGTCGGTTTATTCGACTATCGTGGGTGCAAAAGCACGCGGATATACAGAGATGCCACAGGTGGAAGAGACGTTAGCTAGTTATCTCTCGCCTGGCTCGGCATCAACGTTAAAGAAACCTTCCCTTCCTACGAAGCCGTGTAGAATAACCTCAGCTTTAGTGGGTAAAGCCTATCAATCTGCAGGTCAGGCTGGTGCTGCGCTGCATACTATGGCGGTGTAACAGGCATATCAGGCTGATTTATTAAAGGATTTGAGTACGGGCGAGACAATTGACAAAGAGGTGTTTGATGAGCTGCGTAGGGCTACTGATCTGTCTCTCCGTGCGACCAAGCAAACGGCTCGCGCTATCGGCCGTTCTATGTCCGCTTTGGTTAGCACGGAGAGGCATTTATGGTTAAATCTGTCTGGTATAAAGGAGAAAGATAAAGCATTTCTCTTAGATGCCCCTGTTTCCCCGTCAGGGCTGTTTGGCGATGCGGTTGACTCCGTTGTCACAAAATTTACAGAGGCTAAAAAACATGAAGAGGCTTTTTCACAGTTCTTGCCTCGCCGCACACAAGGGGAGGGGCTGTCTGTCACGGTCACCCGACTTCTTCCCGGTCCTTCAAAGCAAAGGGACGCGAAGAAGGAGAGTGTGGCGAGTCGTGTTCCCCCGCAAAGAGCTTGGGGATCGACTCGCCGCCCTCAGCAGCCCCCCAGGGCAGACCTCATGACTGTTATTAATAGAAGAAAGCAGTCCTGACGGCTGCACCCACTCTAGGGCTTATCGGCGGGGCGGAGCATATCGCTTTACATGCGATCGCTCCGTCCCGTTGCCCTCACGAAACCCCCCCACCTCCGCCGCCTCTGGGCTTGCGGATGGCGGTGGTTTCCAGCCAAAAGTTAAAGGCCCCCTGTTCTCCTGCTGTCATTCAGGAAACAGGTCTTTTAACATCCCCCCAAGGAAAAATATTAAAGCTAATACCATTATCAGAGAGTCTGGCAGCGTGGGAACTTCTGCCAGGTATTTCTGGTTGGGTAATAAGCACAGTACACATAGGATACAGAATCCAATTTATTCGTCATCCTCCGCGCTTCAACGGCGTGATATTTACTTCCGTGAGACCGGAGCGGGCACATGTACTGTTGCAAGAGATACAAACTCTGTTGATGAAAGGGGCCATAGAACATGTTCCCCTCCCAGAGAGAAACTTGGGTTATTACAGCAGATACTTCCTGGTTCCCAAGAAGGATGGGGGGTGGCGTCCAATCTTAGATCTTCGAGGTTTAAACATAACAGTAAAAACTCTCAAGTTCAAGATGTTAACAGTCAAGACGGTTGTGGCACAAATTCAACATCACGATTGGTTTGTCACAATCGATCTGAAAGACGCATATTTTCACATAGAAATATTGCCACAACACAGGAAGTTCCTGAGGTTCGCTTTTGCAGGAGAAGCATACCAATTTCGGGTTCTTCCGTTCGGCCTAGCCTTATCACCCCGCACATACACGAAATGCATGGATGCAGCACTGGCTCCATTGAGACTCCGGGGCATCCGCATTCTAAATTACATAGACGATTGGCTAATACTAGCGAAATCACAAGAGGTGGCGCTCCAACACAGAGACATTGTGTTAGCGCATCTACTTTCTCTAGGGTTGAGACTCAACGCCAAGAAAAGCGTCCTTTCTCCTGCCCAGAGAACGACCTATCTAGGGATAGTCTGGGACTCGATTACGATGCGAGCACATCTGTCTCCCGCACGAATCGCGACCATTCAGCATTCCTTGAGCAAAGTCAGGCTAGGCCAGGACCTCACGGTAAAACAATATCAAAGGATATTAGGACTCATGGCTTCAGCATCCACGGTGATTCCTTTGGGGCTGTTGCACATGAGACCATTTCAGTTGTGGCTCAGAGCCAGAGGGTTTCATCCAAGGGCCAACCCTCGGAGGCTAATAAAAGTGACGCGCAGCGGGCTTCGTACACTAACTATGTGGGTAAGATCCCGGTTTCTTGCCCTGGGTCCCACGCTAGGGGCGACTTGTCGTCGCAGGATGCTAACGACAGACGCCTCCCTGACGGGCTGGGGTGCTGTCTTAGATGGTCGTCCAGCTCAAGGGAAATGGGAGGGTCATCAACTCAGTTGGCACATCAATTGTCTGGAGCTGATGGCTGTATTTCTGGCCCTGAAATATTTTCTCCCCCAACTGAGGGGCTGTCATGTCCTAGTGCGGGTGGACAACACAGCGACAGTCTCGTACATAAATCACCAGGGAGGTCTGCGCTCCCGCAATTTGAACTGGCTGGCGAGGCGGATCTTACTCTGGGCTCAGGACAAGTTCCTGTCGCTCAGGGCAGTCTACATACCGGGGAACCTGAATGTAGCGGCGGATTCACTGTCCAGAGAGACGTTGTTGACTGGGGAATGGAAACTCCACCCAGACATAGTTTCTCAGATATGGACCAGATTTTACAGAGCGGAAGTGGACCTCTTCGCCTCTTTTCAGACAGCGCAATGTCCCCTCTACTTCTCTCTGAGTCCCCCAGCCCCCCTGGGTCTGGACGCAATGGCGCATATATGGCCCAACAAGCGCCTCTATGCGTTCCCTCCAGTTGCACTACTCCCGCAGGTCCTAGCCAGAGTTCGCCAACAAGGCTCGTGCCTCTTATTGATAGCACCACGTTGGCCGAACAGAGTATGGTTCTCGGAGATAATATCTCTCCTCAACGGCTCGCCGTGGGCGATTCCGGAGAGGAGGGACCTTCTGTCTCAGGCGGGGGGCACGATATTTCATCCCAGGCCCGACCTGTGGAATCTTCATGTTTGGCCCCTGAAGGGTACCAACTAAGAGACACAGGGTTCTCACCTGACGTTATTGAGACCATCTTATGTGCTAGGGCCTCCTCCACTAGAAAGAGTTATGCCCTTAAATGGGGTGTCTTTGAAGCATGGTGCATAACACATAATGCAGATCCTGTTAACTGCCAGATTGCTACAGTTCTGAGTTTTCTGCAGGAAAAGTTGTCAGCAGGTTTATCCCCATCCACTCTAAGGGTTTATGTGGCCGCTTTTTCGGCTTGCCACGCCTTAGTGGACGGGGCACCACCCGGGAGGCATCCTCTGCTCGCTCGCTTTATTCGAGGGGCAAAAAGATTAAGGCCTCCAACAAGAACTAAGATTCCTTCGTGGGACCTAGCTATAGTCCTTGAGGGTCTGGTTCAGACCCCTTTTGAACCTCTGGAGTCAGCGTCTGATAGACTTCTGACACTAAAGATGGTTTTCCTAATGGCAATAACTTCTCTTAAGAGAATTGGGGATATACAGGCTTTGGCGGTCTCGCCATCCTGTTTAGATTTTGCCCCAGGTATGGTGAAGGCCATTCTGCATCCTCACCCTGATTACTTGCCTAAGGTTCCCTTCTCGGCTGCACATCCGGTCATTCTTGAGACTTTCTGCCCGCCGCCGTTCGTTACGTCGGAGCAGGAATTACACCACAAATTGTGTCCAGTTCGTGCTCTCCAGGCCTATGTCCACCGCACTAGCCAGTGGCGTAGGTCAGAGCAGTTGTTTGTCTGTTTTGGGGGCCGCAACAGAGGTGCAGCTGCCACCAAGCAGTCTATATCTCATTGGGTTAGGGATGCTATTGCTCTTGCCTATGAGGCGCGCGGTCAGGTTTCGCCAACGGGTTTGAGAGCCCACTCCACCAGGGGGGTAGCCTCCTCTACTGCTCTAGTAAGAGGTGCCCCCTTACAGAGCGTTTGTGATGCGGCAGGCTGGTCCTCTCCGCATACATTCATAAAATTTTATAGCTTGGATGCTCATGTCACTCCAGGTTCTCATGTCCTCGAGTCAACATCACAAGCTACTGCCTAACTATTTGCTCTACTTATAGGTGTTAGTGAGGCGGCAGGAGTATCCTTTCCGCACACACCCATGACTTATAGTTTGGCTACCTATGTCTGAGATTTCCTTGCGTTCTTTGTGCGCACACCTACACACCCGTAAGGGGTCCAGACATCTCCAAGCACGGCAGCGTGGGTATTTTCGTTCCCCATAGCGCTTAGCAGCGCAGCATTGAGAGTAGCTTTTGAAAGGGAACGGTGGGGTTACTTGACTGTAACCTTGTTCCCTGAAAAAGCGGAACGAAATGCTGCGCTGTCTTGCCGTGCGGTAGATGAACCAGGACTGGTCTTCAGACAAAAGATCTGAGTATCACAGCTGTTTTCATTTAATTTATAGTCTCGCTTCACGTGCGCTTTGATGTCGTCATCATCCGAGACTATAAATACCTCCGGGTCAATTTCATTGACGTGTTTGCACACTATTTTCAGCAGGTCAACAATAAAGACGTTTCTCCATAGCGCTTAGCAGCGCAGCATTTCGTTCCGCTTTTTCAGGGAACAAGGTTACAGTCAAGTAACCCCACCGTTCACATGACACAACGAACACCCATTTTAAATAAGGGCCTCTCGGAAGAGAAGTCACCGGCCGCCACTGATCCTTTGTAAATCAAATTCTTATTAAACAAATCTAAGCAGAAAGTCAAGACAGTAAAAAAACATTTAACCAATTAAATACAAGTTCAAGTTCGTTATTTCTATAGCACGTTTTACACAGTCGCCGGACTGCCCAAAGAGCTTCCCAGAGTAAAAGCAAATCAGCATACAGCTAATAATCAATCAATAATAAAATTAATTATAAAATACACAAATAATAAACACTGACACACGAGTAAAACGCACAACCAAAGAAGCAGTTGATGGCATGCCAACACCGGTGCCATGCCGCCATCTTGCCCTATATAAAAACGCTCCTCTGAAATACTTTGCAAATACATAACACATACCACTGTTTTGGAGAAGAGTGATAGCTATTGCTTTTCTTAAGTTTTCCACTCCTTCCATTGTGTTAAGAAAAACAATTGGTTCTTCTCAAAGTATGAATTCACCTAATTAAAAAAGTAATAAAAGAAAAATTTTACAAGAAATAAAACAAATCTGACATTATCAGAATATGGTTAATTCAATGTGTTTTCCAAGACCATATTTTATGGCATTGAACTTTTAGATCAGTGGTTCTCAACTCCAGCCCTCTGGGCCCCCCCCTCCTAGAATGTTTTAGATGTGTTCTTCAATTAAACATCTGAATCCACTTAACAAATAAAATTATCATGTTTGTCAAACTAAAACAACACATTTTACCATAGAAAATATATATTTGAAATATAAAAAGCACATTTTTATAAAGAATGTGGTCCTGCAATTTTGAGTTAGTATACATTCTATTTCTGATAGTTCTAATCACTGCTAATGTTAATAAATTTGCAGATCTAATCTTGGTTTTTATCATCATCTTCTCAGCCCCATGTTCCACTGACAAGCAAGTATCTTCTGGCTTGGGGTTAGGATTTGAGCATGACTCAGCATTGAAACATTCACTGCATGCAGTTGAGGACCTTTTTTTTTTTAATTTTTTTGTTCCTTGCTAATTCTTGCTAAATTGTTGTTTATCTTAAAATAAGCAGAAGTGTGTGGACCTCAATGCAAAGTCATCTCAAATTGCAAAAACATTAATGCCTGCAGAGCATTATGGTCTTTAAGATACCATTCAGCTCAGAAAGAACTGGTTAGTTTCATAAGATCAACAATATAACAATTCTGCAAAAGTTTGTGTTTGTTTAACAATGGGTTTTAAATATTGTATTTTTTTTAGCTCAACTACGTACTGGACATAGAGCGACATAAGAATGAGCTGATTGTTCAAGCTACAAAGGCATGCCTGACCCGTGCTGATTTTTGGACCTTGGGCTTAAGCAGATACATGAAGTCTACTGTAACATATTGGTGGTTTAACATTTATGATACATTTTTTATGTGTATTGTTTCAATTATTCCTCAATTTAGTTACATGCTTGTTTGTGATTGGCTGGCTGGTGTTGCACGGCTAGCTTTGCATCAAACGATTTCAATGCTCTGTTTGAAGTGTTTCTTTGCCTTCACATTGTCTGTTAAAATCACTTAATGGTAAGTTTGTATTATAATAATATTCACAGTTAGCCATTACCTCTTACAATGTGTTTCTCTACATTGGAAATTATTGTTTTCAACTGATTGATCGAATTGCAGAGTCAAAGGTACTTTCTATTCTATCAAATGTATTTCGCCTTCAGAGCTGCCTTAATTCTACGTGGCATTGATTCAAGAAGGTGCTGAAAGCATTCTTTCGAAATGTGGGCCCATATTGATAGGATAGCATCTTGCAGTTGTTGGAGATTTGTGGGATGCACATCTAGGGCACAAGCTCTCGTTCCACCACATCCCAAAGATGCTCTATTGGGTTGAGATCTGGTGACTGTGGGGGCCATTTTAGTACAGTGAACTTAATGTCATGTTCAAGAAACCAATTTTAAAAGATTAGAGCTTTGTGATATGGAGCATTATCCTGCTGGAAGTAGCCATCAGAGGATGGGTACATGGTGGTCATACAGGGATGGTCAGAAACAATGCTCAGGTAGGCCGTGGCATTTAAACAATGCACAATTGGCACTAAGAGGCCTAAAGTGTGCCAAGACAATATCCCCCACACCTTTACACCACCACCACCAGCCTGCACAGTGGTAACAAGGCATGATGGATCCATGTTCTCATTCTGTTTACGGCAACTTTTGACTCTACCATCTGAATGTCTCAACAGAAATCGTGACTCATCAGACCAGGCAACATTTTTCCAGTCTCCAACTGTCCAATTTTGGTGAGCTTGTGCAAATTGTAGCCTAGTTTTGTAGTCGAGATGAGTGGTACCCGGTGGGTTCTTCTGCTGTTGTAGCCCATCCGCCTCAAGGTTGTGCTTGTTGTGGCTTCACAAATGCTTTGCTGCATACCTCGGTTGTAACGAGTGGTTATTTCAGTCAAAGTTGCTTTTCTATCAGCTTGAATCAGTCGCCCCATTCTCCTCTGACCTCTAGCATCAACAAGGCATTTCCGCCCATAGGACTGTCACATACTGGATGTTTTTTCTCTTTTCACACCATTCTTTGTAAAACCTAGAAATGGTTGTGCGTGAAAATCCCAGTAACTTCACTAATGGAAGAGTGCAAATGAATGTCGGTCATTTTATTTTACAGTCTATGGGTAAAAGCATATACTTGGGAATCATAAGGTTAAAAATGGTGTGTTACTTTGACAAACTAGGTAAACATGTGCTGTATTTTTCCCACCAACAGGAAGAGCCTTTCCACCTACAGGTAACTTGTACATGTTACCTGTAGCATCTCCTCTGGAAAAGTACCAGTTACATTAAATGGGTAGTAGGCTACAAAAGGTAACAGGTTAACACTCAAACTTCATATTTGCTTTTTAGGTAGATGAAACCAATCTTTTCACCCTCCAGTTTGCACCGGAGAAGCAGGTGGTTCAGTCTCCACCAAAGGAATTTGTTAGAGGGGTTGCAGCTATTGTACATTTACATTTAGGCATTTAGCAGATGCATTTAGCAACTTACAAGGATTAGGAAACAATAAAACGATTGATATATATAACAAAACTTTGAATAGATGATAAATTTACATGTCTTTAAAAAAATACAATATATATGAAAATCTTTAATTAAATCATTTTTTTAACAATACCCGTTTTTGTCCACATGTTGACTACTGCATTAATGCTAATTGGCCATAATGTACACATTTTACAATAGGACATTGTTATTGTAAATGTTCAACAATATCTTTCAGCTAAAAAGTCAGGGCCGTGACCTGGGCTATTAGTCTTTACGGTACTTTTAAAAATAAAATCCACCTTTTAAAAAATAGGATTTTACAGACCACCTATAATTTCATATATATTTTCAGGTGATGTTAATATGAATTTCATTTATCACAGGCTTTTAGTTTGTAGACAGTATTTTGAAGTATTTCCGTATTCGACCCGCTGCAAAGTGCATGTGATAAAGTGCGCATGCGTGGCTGAGCGTGCATGTGACAAAGCGCGGCTGAGCGTGTATGTGTCTGCTGCCAGACTCTATTGGATTGTCTAAGCCCCAAACCCCCCTCCCCCGGGTGACCTGGCCGCACGGAGCACATGTACGTGCACACACACACAAGCAAACGTCTTTGCATTGGATAAGAACACGCTATCTTATAAATAATAATGAGACACCGACGATAAAAACCACGCCCACCGTGGGGAAAATCTTTTTTGTCTTTTAACCAGTGGCGGCTGGTGACTTATTTTTTCGAGGGCGCTCGATGCAAAGTTCGTCACAACATGTATGCAGCCCATCGTGTGTGGTTCCTTTTTTCAAAATATGTGTTCTGTGGTTTGAGAGATCCTGTGTGCATCACGTGCCATGCCAAAATAAGTGCCTGCTGCAGATGCATCTAAAGGGTTTATGATAAAAGAGACGCTCGCGTTTGCCAGACACTTGCATAATCTCAGTTTACTGTTAAGGGAGTGTCTTGGGTGTATTTTGTGAACGTGAGCGTCTCTTTATCATAAATGGTTTTGACGCGTATGCAGCAGGCACTTATTTTAACAAAACACGTGATGCACAGAAGATCTCTCGACACGCAGAACACATTTTAAATTAGCGCCCCTTGGATGAGCAGTCACGAGCCGCCACTGCTTTTAACGCTCATTTTTTGGGGTCGACAGCTTATAAAAATTATTTCTGGGTTTTTTGGCTTGTTAGCTGTACACCTTTTCACACAGCAGCTTTTAGGCATTATTCAGTTTTTTTGTTATAAGCCAGAAATGGAGACGGATGGATTGTTTTCCCCCGGTGGACGTGGTTTACAAGTTATGACGCGCACTCTGTCTCGTGTTTGCCATGTCACAGCCCGTAACGTTTATGTCACAGGTCGGAGCGGACCACTTCTAACGTGAGTCACGCCCCTCCCTCAGTTTCCACCCCGATGAGGTCCCAAAATGCCCCAATGACCAAACAGATGACAGAACAAGATAAAATATAACAAACTTTATTAAATATTAAAAGAAGGGGGAAAGGTAGAGGGATTCTTAAAAAGGTAAGTACGGGAACTTGGAATGGCTCTGAGTCGCTTCTGACTCACACAGGATCACAGGTAAGTCCTCTTAGCCTGTCTTTTTCTTCTTTGTCCACTCGTGAATTACAGGGGGATATTCTCAACTTCCGCTCTTTGTTACTTTCAGACAGGCTCCAGGTAGACGCTCCAACCTCTCTTCCTGGGTGTCAAAGCAGAGACAGGTAAGTACACTGGGGAATGGGTAGGTAAATACCTTGACAGGCCACCTTCGGCGTTTAGAGGGGTACGCTGGGCTTACAGCACGGCGTCTAGAAGGTATATAAGTGCGTGCCTGGATTTGGAGCTGGAGACGTCTAGGAGGTATACTGGTGAGTGTACAGGGAGGTACACCCGGCTCTTGGCTTTGGGCGTACAGGTGAGTATACAGGGAGGTACACTGGGCTCTTGGCTTTGGGCGTACAGGTAAGTATACAGGGAGGTACACTGGGCTCTTGGTTTAGGCGTACAGGTGAGTATACAGGGAGGTACACTGGGCTCTTGGCTTTGGGCGTACAGGTGAGTATACAGGGAGGTACACTGGGCACTTGGCTTTGGGCGTACAGGTGAGTATACAGGGAGGTACACTGGGCTCTTGGCTTTGGGCGTACAGGTGAGTAAACAGAGAGGTACACTGGGCACTTGGTTTTGGGCATACAGGTGAGTATACAGGCTTGAAATGAATGCAAGTCACAGACCCGTAGGTAGGCAGACGTCAAGCTTTAGCTCTTTGGGGCTTAGGTGGCTGGAGAGGACGTATGCACAAACAGTGAACTTCTAGCCTTCCTAGCTAGGACAGACTTCCAATGCTAGACTTGAACGTGGACTTCCAATACGTCGCGGAACAGTTCCACTTCGACACAGAACCCTTGGCTCAAACCTGCAGACTGGCAACAGACACACACACACACACAGGGACTCTTCAACAATAGACTACTTTGGTGAATATGTAGGGAGAGATACAACACCTCTTGACTTTGAACAGACGAACAGATGGAGGAACAGGCTGGGGCTGCTGCACGTTGGGCCCAACACGGCCACGGATGGAATTGTACACGGTGGGTAGGATGAAGTAGGTCACCACACTGTAAGGCGTCCAAATATGACCCCATCAATCCGTTTGGCCCAACAACGGAATCCAAACGGCATGGCCAAAGGATTTTAGCGCGTTCGGTCTTTTCCGGCACTTGTAGATGACGTTTTGGCATTTATGCGATTTGGTATTATTATCTGACTCCAAGATAAAAGTTATTATAAATCGGATTGATAATTACTTTTAACAGTTGCAGAATTTGGGTGAATGTTTGGTTATTCTGGTTTAGCCCTACTTGTTATTACATCCGTTCATTCGGCTGCTCATGTCGCTTTGGACTCACGCAATGGCCGTTTATTAATATTTAATAATCATGCGGGCCCACGATCACAACCGAACCAGGCTTGGTCGCTGCTAGAGGTTAGACCATGGTAACCAGGTAGGTAAAACATAATTCAGAAGCCAATTTACATTCCAATTCAAATAAGAAACAAACAAAAAACCAATGCATACCTGGTACGGAGATGAAAATCTGGTTACAGATTCCTCAAAGTAAAATGAAATACATGATGCTATATCAAAGATACAGCATCATGGGGGTGCATTTCTAGATATTGAAAGTCCCGTCTGAATCTTCTTCACATCTCTTTAACCTCTTGAAAAGCACCCCCATTCTGGCCCAAAACCATGAAAATACCTACTTTCACTAAAAGGGCTGTTTTTACTAAACCATTAACTAACTGTGGTATCATTAGATAGAAGACACTTTGAGCTTCGTTTTCCATGTTTCAAAACCTTTCCTAAAAGTCGTCTAAAATTTTAAACAATACATGTTGTTGTCTTGAGACAAATTTGAAGAACTTTTTTGATCCAGTTGAAATGTTGACTAGTATATTTTAAGATAAAAATTTAAAAAGTTAGAGAGGCTGAAGTACATTGTAATCAAAAATTTTTTGCATAACATCTTTTTTTTAACACTTAAAATCTTAATGATAAATATATGTGTGAAACCTAGAAATCTAAAGTCTAAAGAAGTTATATTTCACGTTTGAAGTCAATAGACCCAAAAATTAGGTTCTTGCAAGATTAGTGCCTTTTCTAAGTGCCAGTCAGCCACAAAATAAAAGTATTTTGTTTACATGCATACACGTTCGTTCTTTTTATTGTTTATCCTTATATAAGCATATAAAATGCCGTATCCACACCAGGAAATAAAGCTTCACACAAACATCGTTGAATTCGTGTTCTAATTGGCTACACGTTCTGTCTATCAATATTTTCCATGAAGTCATTGGAGGAACGCGCAAGTCAGATGACGTCACCATATTTGACAGCGCTGTTTGGATATTATGTATTATACTCCCGCCTACTTTTACAAACAAGTTTGACCGCTGGTTTTGAACGCGAGTGTAATCTCATATACAAGTGTTACGATGTAAATAGTCCTCAGATTGTATATTATAATCTATTACAAGACGTGCATGTGAAATCTGATGTAAACAATGGAAAATATATCTATATTTCACGGATTATACACATTTGTGGACAAAAATGGTCATTGGATGTACTTTGTTGGAGAGTTTTTATGGGTTATTCACACATCTGAAACAGACTGGATTCTGTAACAAACTTCTGTAACAAAATACTATATTTATGATGCTAGAGCAATTGTATCTTAAAACGGACACCATACACTGATGCTAAACCCTTAGACCTTTTAAACGATGTATAGTAGTGTTATTATTATTGTTGTTTGTACACAGTAGGCTATATATATATTATTAGCAGCATTAAAAAAACTGATGTCTTTCCGTCCCCGAGCTAGTGCACGTCGAGAGGTTAAATAACCAGAGAACAAAGCATATAGGAATTTGGTACTGATTGGTTGTTGTAAAACTAAGGGCTGTCCTTAATTTGTATATAGTGGGTGATTGGTTTATGCTTAGAATGGGAGGTGTCTGTCAACATTGAATGAAGTTGTGTTATATGAGTGAGACTATTGTAACCACTTGCAATGAGATATTTCCTTAGAAACAAATAAGATCAGTTTTAGATTCTTTGTGCATGTAGAATGTGGCATTTCATATACAGTTTGCTTTGAGAGAATGAGAATACAAATATATGACGCCCTAAAGTGTGATCTTTGAAAACCAAATGTGCTCTCGGTAGGAAGTCCACTGTGAATCGTGGAGAGTTGCTTTCCCGGGCTCACATGGTGAACTCATGCTGTGTCCTTTGGGGAGGGGCCATCTTTATTCAGGAAATTGTCTTACAACACCGATGATATACTGTACAAGTGGGCCAATCGCTTCCCTCTCCTCTCTTCCAAACAGCGTGACAAGAGATCTAGACAGGGGTGGGCATCTGCAAACACTCAACAGGCGTATGATCATACACCACAACAGCACATTTACTTTCTTCCACACAACAGCCAGTTAAAGCTCTTCCTCCTTCAAATGCTCCACACAATGTTCACTGCAATATTCTTACTTCTAACAGTTGGCACGCCACCACCAGGTGGGGGAAGGGATTACGAGTCACAGTCGGGTTGTATAATAGATGTATCAGTCGTCAACCGACACCAATTGGGGGCCCAATGCGAAGGTATATATGGTAAATAAGGGTCACCTTCCGATCTTTAAGAGAAAATGAAACCTGACGACCCTTTGACTAAGGCCTAAAGCCCCACTGTTGTCGTTAATGCAGGTTCAGTGGCAAACGGTTATGTATGGCATACTATTCACAAGACTTACGATAGCACCAAAATCGCAACCCGACCATACATGCCAACCCGTTTGACTAAGGCTGGAGGCCCCACTGTCGTCGTTAATGCAGGTTCAGTGGCAAACGGGTCTGTAAGGCATACTATTCACAAGACTTACGATAGCACCAAAATCGCAACCCGACCATACATGCCAACCCGTTTGACTAAGGCTGGAGGCCCCACTGTCGCCGTTAATGCAGGTTCAGTGGCAAACGGTTCATTTTAAGTGTTCATGCAGAAAAGGTTTTTATTTATTTATTTGGTTGGTCTGTGTTATGACCGTGAGTGCTTTGTTCTGTAAAAATAACTATTGCGAGTTAAGAACCTTTACTAGACAAATTATGCGAATGCTTTGTTGAAGAGAAAAGTTTTAAGTCTAGATTTAAAATGATCGACTGTGTCTGATTCTCGGACATCGGTTGGTAAATCATTCCAGAGCTTAGGGGCTAAGTAGGAAAAGGATCTTCCACTTTTAGACACTTTTGATAGTCTAGGGATAATCAATAGGCCAGAATTTTGCGACCGTAGTGTGCGTGATGGATTGTATTCTGATAGTAATTCTCTAAGATATGAGGGTGCTAAGCCATTTAAAGCTTTGTAGGTGATTAGTGATATTTTAAATTGTATGCGATATTTAACTGGTAGCCAGTGTAAAGATGCCAGAATTGGGCTTATGTGGTCATACTTCTTAGATCGAGTAAGTACCCTTGCAGAAGCGTTTTGAACTAGCTGAAGCTTGTTGACCTGATTTGAATGGCATCCCCCGAGTAGCGAGTTACAATAGTCTATTCTAGAGGTCATAAAAGCATGAATAAGCTTCTCTGCGTCAGATGTAGACAGTATATGGCGTATTTTTGAGATATTTCTAAGATGAAGAATGCTGTGCGGCAGACGTTGGCGATATGACTATCAAAGGATAAGTTGCTGTCGAACATCACACCTAAGTTCCTTACCGTGGAAGATGGCACCACAATACAGCCATCTATGTGCAATTTGTAATCTGACATATTATGTTTGTAGCGATTTGGTTCAATAATAAGTATCTCTGTCTTATTGGAGTTGAGCTTAAGAAAGTTATGTGCCATCCAGTCACTAACATCGCTAATGCAGTCTTTTAGCTTAGAAAACGTGTGTGTTTCGCTGGGATGCAAGGAGATGTAAAGCTGGGTATCATCCGCATAGCAGTGAAAACTTATGTTATGTTTCCTGATAATGTCTCCTAGGGGTAACATGTATAACGAGAACAGGATAGGACCTAAAACTGATCCCTGCGGTACACCGTATTTAACCAGGGAGTGATATGACTCTTCCTCATTTACATAAACAAAGTGATAGCGATTGGTTAGATATGACCTAAACCAGGCCTGACCACTGATACAAACATAGTTTTCTAGTCTATTGAGTAAGATTTTGTGATCTATTGTGTCAAAGGCTGCACTAAGGTCTAGTAATATAAGAATTGAGATTTCACCACGATCGGATGTTAATAGGAGGTCATTTGTAACTCTAAGCAACGCTGTCTCTGTGCTATGGTGGGGCCTGAATCCTGATTGGAACTTTTCATATGTACTATTATTTGTCAAGAATGTGCGTAACTGGCTTGCCACTTCCTTTTCTAATATTTTCGAAAGAAAAGGGAGATTTGAGATTGGTCTAAAGTTATTAAGCTCTCCTTGATCAAGCTGTGTTTTTTTAATCAGCGGTTTAATAACTGCTAGTTTGAAAGCTGTTGGAACGTATCCTATTTCTAGCGATGAGTTAAAGATATTTAGAACCGGGGTTGACACTACAGGGAATACCTTTTTAAGTAGTTTTGTGGGAACGGGGTCTAATATACAGGATGATGATTTGGATGATGTGACTAGTTTAGAGAGCTCATCTATTGTAGTAGGTTTAAATGAATCAGGATGTTCGTATGGTAGTCTAGTGTTAAGTGAACTAATGGGTAGAGTGGTGGCTGCCTAGGTAGCTATGATGTTTTCCCTAATAGCCGAAATTTTGTTAGAAAAGAAGTTCATGAAGTCTTACTGTTGTGTTGAAGTTTACTATTGGTTTCTGTTTGTTCTTTGTTTCTAGTCAGTTTCGCAACTGTGCTAAAAAGGAACCGAGGGTTATTATGATTCACATTTATAAGCTTGCTAAGATATGTAGATCTGGCGGTTTTAATAGCCTGTCTGTAGTGTTTAACACTCTCTTTCCATGCTGCACGCCATACTTCTAACTTTGTGCTTCTATAATTTCTTTCCATTTTTCTAGCTGCCTTTTTAAGGGCTGCGGTGTGATGGTCATACCATGGAGCTGGCGGTTTTTCTTTGAATCTCTTTTTTCGAATGGGAGCAACGGCATCCAATGTGTTAGAACAGACATTGTTTAGGTTTTCTATTACAATATCTAGATCGTCACAGTTATCTGCTACATGTTTCATTTGGGACAGGTCTGGAAGAATGCTAATAAAGCTATCTTTAGTGGTGGAAATTATTGTTCTGGCTAGTCGGTAGCATGTTGTGGATTGAGTGATCCTATCTAGACGTACAGTGTATGACACAAGGTAATGGTCAGAAACTGCATCACTCTGAGGTGATATTTCGACGTCATTAATATTGAGTCCGAGTGACAGAATTAAGTCTAATGTGTGCTTTCGAGTATGCGTTGGCTCTGTCACGTTTTGTCTAATATTGAGAGAATTTAGAACATCCATAAACGCACATCCTAATGCATCTTTTGGGTTATCCACATGGATATTAAAATCACCAACAATAAGAGCTTTATCTACAGTGACTACAAGCTCAGACAGGAAATCTGCTATTTCTTTAAGGAAATCTGCATGGTGGCCCGGTGGTCTATAGATTGTCGCTAAGGCAAAAGAAAGCTGTTTGTGGTTATGATCAGTTATTTACATATTTAACAACATTAGTTCAATGATTTAAATTTTAGCTCAGATATTTGGGTTACTTTAAAATTTGTGTTGTATATTGTAGCTACACCACCCCCTCTCCCCTTTAATCGAGGTTTGTGTTTATAATAATAGTCTTGTGGGGTGGATTCATTTAAACTAATGTAGTCGTCTGCTTTAAGCCAGGTTTCTGTTAAACAGAGTGCATCTAAGTTTTGGTCTATAATTATTTCATTGACAATAGGTTCTTTATTGGTAAGCGATCTAATGTTAAGAAGGCCGAATTTTAACATTCGAGGTTCATCTGTTAATGTATTGTTTTCTAATTTTATATTAATCAGATTTGTACCAGATGTAACAAGCGGTGCTCTGTATTTACTTGTTCAGGGAACAGATACAGTTGAAATGTGCTGATATTTCAGTAAGATTGACTCAAAGTGCTGGGATATAAGTGGTCTTGACATATCACGGGAGCTAACAGACGGACGGTTAAGCCGATCCGTCTGTTTCCTGACCTGGGCCCTGGCTAGTCAGACTATATCAGAATTAAGACTATTGATCAGATTTCTAGTGAGTATAGCACTTCCTTCCGATGACGGATGAAGGCCATCTCGGGTTAGGAGGAATGGTCTTCCCCAGAAGTGCTTCCAATTGTCTATAAACCCTACGTTATGCTGAGTCCACCACTTTGACATCCAGCCATTGAAAGAGACTAATCTACTATGTGTTTCATCTCCCCGGTAGGCGTGGAGGGGACCAGAGCATATTACATTGTGTGACATTGTTTTTGCAATTTCACACATCTCCTTAATAGTATCTTTGGTGATTTCCGACTTTCGGAGTCTGGTGTCATTCGTGGCGGCGTGAATAACAATCTTAGAAAACTTCCGCTTAGCATTAGCCAGCACTTTAAGTTTGGATCTAATGTCAAACGTTCTGGCCTCCCGGTATACAGTCGACTATGGGGTTTGGTGCCTCAATGTTAGTGTTCCTGAGTATAGAATCTCCAATGACCAGGACACTTTTAAAAGGTGTTTCAGCTGGTGTACTCCTTAGGGGATCGAATCTGTTAGAAATTACCGTAACGTTATGGGTCTTAGAAGGACGCTGTATATGACTATGCCGCCTGACAGTCACCCAGTTTGACCGCCGACTTGACTCTGATGTCGGAACCGAGCCATGTGTATTTTGATAAACACTATGCGCGCTCGATAAAGTATTTGTAATATTTACATTAGCATCTGATGTCGGAACCGACCATTAGTCTTTTCGCCCGATAGATTATTTGCAACCAGGGTTCTAAATTAACACCCGCCAACCCGCCAAATGCGGGTTGAAATTCATTTTGGCGGGTGTTAATAAAAACTTACTAGCCAGTTTGGCCGGTGATGCATGAGGCATTGAATGCAAGATACATAAAGCTTCGTTCTCGGACATTTATCCCTCTGGCAGTACTTCCTACATTTCCCATGAACACTGTGCCGTAATGCTACGTGACGATGTTTATACGCCAATTGGCTGCGCGCAGTTTGCAGCGAAACCAGCGCGAGAAACCATGGAAACAAGTGGAGCGCGTACACCAGAAAACAAAAGGAAGAAGGAGAACGAACGGTCAGAGCAGAGAGGATAGACTAAAAGACAGCGGTGTCGCCACACCCCTTTACTGTGGCATGTGATCCTGTGTAAATCTTTTGTGCCCAGGTGTAAATCTCAAGTTTAAATTTTAGCAGTTAACTAGTGTATTCCTTAACAAAGATAATAGCGGCAAAAACAAATATATATGCAATGAAGTTACTAGGGGTGACCCCGAATAGTCGAAGATTCGATGCATCGATAGGAGAAGCCTGATTCGACTACCAATCTCACAGTCGAATCGTCGCAGATGTATTATGAAAAGAGGATCATTCAATTTTGGCCATATATGGGTGCACACATTATCTGATTTCACATATAACAGCTTTATCACAATATATTAATAGACTGCATATTATGATAATGCTGCAAATAATATGTGAAGTAGCAGCCTTCAATAAATATTTTTAAAATGCGTTAATAAATCCAACAACCCCTGTGACCGGGCTACACGTACATAAGAGGTTTCTATGTTAATAAACCATTGCCTCTTTGTTTCTACATTTAAAAGACAAAGCTGGCTCTTTTAATAATTTCTATATTTTATTTTATTTATAAATCACTCTGGGTTATCTGATTTAACTATTTGGCTTGTGTTTTGTTTCCGTGCACTTGAGGCATTTTGCATATTTGTTCTGCACTTTGTTACTTTTGACCTTATTTTATTAAAAAAATTGTATTTATTATAAACGTAAATTCTGATCTAATTTAAGTATGTAAATTTTGGATAGCCTTTCGTTGTATCGATGTTGCGCTATTGGGTGCTGGCCATGCTTGCGCATGTAATTTAGCTAATTATATAATTTTTTTTCGGTGATGAAACGGAAACTAGTATCTGCAACGAATGTCTTTCTTGTGATATAATATTATGGTCGGTCGGTGTTCACTTTCAAATGATAGCAAAGAGATTCCTGAAATAAATAATATCATCCGGTCTTTCTGTATCTAAAGTGAATACAGAGATGATCAAAGTCAAAGCAAGCAAGCAGGTATTTCTGTGCTAAAAAATAACGCGTAGTGTCTATAAAATCATTAATTTCAGTGTTTTTCTTGTTATAAATTAACGTTTAATGAATTGTATATAAAGATTAGTTTTTATCATTTACAGTCACAATCACAAATTATTTGTCATTTCTCATTTGTCGGGTTTTTTTGGTCATGACTGCTTTGACATGCTATCTCCAAATTAAATAAAAACACTTAATTGTAGCCGGAGTTTCCAAGGCCACCTTTGTTATTTTTTTAGGTTTAGTTATCAAAATGTATTTTTGTGTGACGTTCTGTAGATCGTGGCTTTAAAATGTTATGAGGAATAATTAAACAAATGTTGCCTTACATTTACCTTAAAAAAATATATATACATACATCGTCAGTTTTGTCTTCGTTTATTACTTGCAAGACAGTTTTGGTCACTTTATCAGAAAGTTGTTTATGTGTGCTGCTTGTGAAAGAAAATAAAAGTTACCAATTTGTACCTGGTCTGGCCCCCTCCCAACCCATGCACACAAACATAGATGATTCGACTATCGGTCGACTATGGAAAGATTCGACAACTCTGATTCGAATATGTAAATCCTTAGTCGAGGACAGCCCTAGAAGTTACCCAATTTACGCTTGTAAAGCAACGAAGCAGTCGCACTGACGCGTGCACGCATGTATCCATGTCCACGCGCGTCTTTGCGTTCCTCCGCACACGCAACTGCATCCAAAAGGTGACGCCACGCGAATGAATAATTATGAAAACATGACGAGAAGTACGGTTTTGCTATCCTCAACTAGCGTTCGGATGCGCGATTCTAGTTCAGCAACCTTCTCAGTTAACCTTAATACTTCAATACACTTAGTGCATGTAAACCCCTCTATGCTAACAGCAGAAGCTAAACTATACATGTGGCAAGTAGTACATGTTACAATAACAAGCGGAGTCTTACCGCTTTCATGCTGGGCGATGGCGTCTTCGTTTACCCGAACGCGGTCCTTGGAGCTGCTTCGCGTGGGGTGTTCGGTTGTGACACGCCTCGGTCGCCTGCGAACGTCTGGGGCCAGGGTGATGTGGGGCATGCTGAATCTGCGAAGGCCGGGCAGCGGTTCCTCCACAGCTTCCCGATCGCTTTCATGTTGGGCGATGGCGTCTCCGTTCAGTCGTTCACGGTCCGTGAAGCTGCATCGCGTGGAATGCTCGTTTGTTGCACGCCTCGTTCGCTTGTGGACGTCGGAAGGCAGGGTGAAGTGGGCGCTGTACCTCTCGTTGGGTCTGCTAAAACCAGGTAACAACTCCTGCCTTGTTTGGTTCGATTTAATCGAACTCAAGTTAGTTTCCCCCCTTGGTGCGGACCTTTTGGGCAGGTGTGTATACAGCAATCGAACTTTGGTGCGGACCAAACAACCGCAGAGAGACCCAGCTGAAGAGGTGGTGTCGGTCCAGTTCCAAACGAACTCTGGTACGGTTCGTTTAAGGTGTGAACATGTACCGACCTCGATTCGCAGCAAATGTATTATATTATTGTTATTCTGCTAGTGGGAGACGCGCTAACAAGCAGTTTATGTCGTGTATATATATCAAAAAACTAACAGTGTATCTGTATCTTGAAGTTGTATTTATTTGTCATATTTTCATTTTTGTTTCTGTGTTCTTATTATATGACTAACTGTTTGCTAAATTATTTATTTACTTGAGAACTTCTAATTTAATATTATACAAACATTGGTATCCTAATTAGAGAGAAAAAAATATATATTTTTTTGCGCAAATTTCTGGAAATTACTGCCACAAAATTACCGTCATTTTGATCGCAAAAATAAATCGTGAAATTCTGGAGGGACAAATTCTGTGTTTGAACAATTATTTTATTTATGAACTTTGGGTGTTAGTAACATAAAATAAACACATCACGTGGCTATAGACCACTGTCTGAATAGCTATTTGTATGAATAATGAAAGCCATATGTACAATGCATCTCTCTCTATCTGTGCGGTGCAAAAGCCTAATAACTTTATACCTGAATATAACTTTAATACAAAACTTTATACAAAATATTATATTATAATATCGTTTAGATGACATTGTATGTGCTCATCAATATAGTGTCTGTATTTTGGTTTACCTGCTGATAACACCCAATCAGTAACAGAATATTGCATTACGAATTATATGCATGATTTTGCTTTTCCTGCTTTCCCCCACCTGAAAATTTCTGTCCAATGAATGAATGACCTTAATACACATGTGGTTTTGTTTACACATTTTGGTTCACTTGCATGTGAATGCTAACCACATAAAAAAAAAAATCATTTTATTTGGTCTGGACCAAAGCAAGTGAACTAGCGGACTTTCCTGGTGTATTCACTTAGTTGTATCCCATACATCAAAGTGCTTGGTAAAAGGTGGTAAAAGGATAAACCCTTGGCATCTGCCTATACATTTGCTGCAGACATGGCAGAAGCCATCATAATAGTTCAGAAAAAAAAACTGGGACAGATGTTTCATTTGTCAGCAGGACACCAAGGAAAAACTCATTCATCCTAGTTTATTCAACAGATCGTACTGGTTATGCAAGAAATGTTCCATTATTTCATAAGATCAATGCTCTGCCTATCTTACTTAGTCCAACCCGACTAGATGAAGGTGATGGCATAGAAAACACATTGACAAGAAACAGCGCAAAGTATCATTCAAGCTGTAAACTTTTGTTCAATAATACAAAGCTGGATAGGGCCCAAAAGAGTGCATCTACTGCTGCTAAAGACACCGAAGATATGAAAGGTATCCATGTGAAGAGGCCAAGAGGATCCCAGCCCTTGAAATTTTATGTTGCTGTGGGCGGTTTCTTATCAAATGACCATGTAAGACAATTTTCATGCTTATATCACCAACTAAATTATTTCTTAAGCCTAATTGCTCCACTAAGGTGGTGGCCATCTTAAAAAATGGCTGCCATCTTGAAATTTCAAGTAGCTGTGGGTGGATTATTGTCTAGTGACCATCAGAGACTGCTCATGCCAATTTCCATGCATGTATCACCAAATAAACCACTACATCACTTAACTGATCCACTAAGGTGTCGGCCCTCTTGAAAAATGGCCGCCATCTTGAAATTTCAAGTTGCTCAGACAATTTTCTTGTCAAGTGACCCATGGAGACTGCTCATGCCAATTTGTTTACACTTGTATCATAAACTGAACCATTATATCACTTAGCCGCTCCACTATATGTGTCACTGTTGCATCTTTTTTTACAAGTCGGATAGTAGTTCTTTGCCTCTAGTAAGATGAAAAACCTAAGCCACATTAGCACTTACCAAGCTGGGGATGTAGTTCAGTGCTAGAGTGCATGCTTTGCATTTATGAGGTCCTGGGTTCAATCCCCAACATCTCAAATTATTTTTCCAGTTTAAGAACACCTGAGCAAGTGTCGCTTTTGCATCTTATTTTACAAGTCGTATAGTAGTTCCTTGTCTCTGCTTCTTGCCTCTAGTAAGAAGCAATTGCGATATATTAAGCTGGGGATCAAGCTCAGTGGTAGAGCGCATGAGGTCCTGGGTTCAATCCCCATCGCCTCCATTATTTTAAGAACCCCTAAATAAGTGTTAATGTTGCATCTGATTTACAATTCATACAGTAGTTCCTTTAATGTTCGGTTTGCCTCACATAACATGAAAAATCCTCATTTATCAAAAGTGTGAACACCAAGCTGGGGATGTAGCTCAGTGGTACAGCACATGCTTTGCATGTATGAGGTCCTGGGTTCAATCCCCAGCATCTCCAGGTACTGTTCTCACTTTATGAAAAACTTTGAGTAATTGCTGATGTTTCATGATATTTCTCATGTTGCACAGTAAAAATGAAAGCCCTTAATCTCTGAGTACAACCTAGTGCAAATCTAGCTTCTTGAAAGCTCTACGTTTGAGCTTATTGTACAAGTCACAAAATAATTTCCAGTAATCAGTTGCAACATGATCAAGTTAAATCCCTGAATATCAACGAACAACAAAGGCGAAACTGTATGAGGTCCTGGGTTCAATCCCCAGCATCTCCAAGTACTTTTTCGGTTAAAGAACGCCTGAGTAAGTGTCTCTGTTACATCTTATTTTACAAGTCGTATAGCAGTTCTTTGTCTTTGCTTCTTGCCTTAGTAAGATGAAAAATCCTAAACATCTTAGCCAGATTAGAGCTTACCAAGCTGGGGATGTAGCTCAGTGGTAGAGCGCATGCTTTGCATGTATGAGGTCCTGGGTTTAATCCCCGGCATCTCCAAATGCCTACATTATTTTAGGAACCCCTAAACAATTATTAATATTGCATCTGATTTACAAGTAATACAGTAGTTCCTTTACCGTTCGATTTGCCTCACATAACATGAAAAACCCTCATTTCGCAAAAGAGTGAACACCAAGCTGGGGATATAGCTCAGTGGTAGAGTGCATGCTTTGCATGTATGAGGTCCTGGGTTCAATACCCAGCATCTCCAGGTACTGTTCTCACTTTATGAAAAACTTTGAGTAATTGCTGATGTTTCATGATATTTCTCATGTTGTACAGTAAAAATGAAAGCCCTAAATGTCTGAGTACAACCTAGTTGAAATCTAGCTTCTTGAAAGCTCTGTGTTTGAGCTTTTTGTACAAGTCACAAAATAATTTCCAGTAATCAGTTGTAACAGGATCAAGTTAAATCCCTGAATATCAACGAACAACAAAGTGGAAGCCTGTTGGGGATGTAGATATTTCTCATGTTGTACAGTAAAAATGAAAACCCTAAATCTCTGAGTACAACCTAGTTGAAATCTAGCTTCTTGAAAGCTCTGTGTTTGAGCTTATTGTACAAGTCACAAAATAATTTCCAGTAATCAGTTGTAACAGGATTAAGTTAATTCCCTGAATATCAACGAACAACATAGTGGAAGCCTGTTGGGGATGTAGCTCAATGGTAGAGCGCATGCTTCGCATGTATGGGGTCCTGGGTTCAATCACCAGCTACTCCAAGTCATTTTCTGGTTTAAGAACACTGTCGCTGTTGCATCTTATTTTACAAGTCGTATAGTAGTTCCTTGTCTTTGCTTCTTGCCTCTAGTAAGACAAAAAAACATAAAAATCTTGGCCACATTGCCACTAACCAAGCTGGCGATGTAGCTCAGTGATAGAGCGCATGCTTTGCCTGTATGAGGTCCTGTGTTCAATCCCCAGCATCTCCAAGTGTTGTTCTCACTTTTGGAAAAACCTGAGTAATTGCTGATGATGATATTTCTCATGTTGTACAATAAAAATGAAAGCCCTAAATCTGTGAGTACAACCTAGTGGAAATCTAACTTGAAAGCTCTACGTTTCAGCTAATTGTACAAGTCACAATATAATTATCAGTAATCAGTTAAATCCCTGAATATCAACAAACAAAAAAGGCGAAACTGTATGAGGTCCTGGGTTCATTCCCCAGCATCTCCAAGTACTTTTCGGTTTAAGAACACCTGAGTAAGTGTCGCTGTTGCATCTTATTTTACAAGTCGTACAGTAGTTCCTTGTCTTTGCTTCTTGCCTCTAGTAAGATGAAAAATCCTAACCATCTTAGCCACATTGAAGCTTACCTAGCTGGGGATGTAGCTCAGAGGTAGAGCGCATGCTTTACATGTATGAGGTGCGGGGTTCAATCCCAGCTTCTTCAAGTTCTTTCCGGTTTAAGAACGCTGTCGCATCTTATTTTACAAGTCGGACAGTAGTTCCTTGTCTTTGCTTCTTGCCTCTAGTAAAATGACAAATCCTAACCATCTTAGCCACATTGGAGCTTACCAAGCTGTGCATGTAACTCAGTGGTAGAGCGCATGCATTGCATGTATGAGGTCCTTGGTTCAATCCCCATAACCTCCAAATGCCTCCATTATTTTAAGAACCCCTAAATAAGTGTTAATGTTGCATCTGATTTACAAGTCATACAGTAGTTCCTTTAATGTTCGGTTTGCCTCACATAACATGAAAAATCCTCATTTAGCAAAAGTGTGAAAACCAAGCTGGGGATGTAGCTCAGTGGTAAAGTGCATGCTTTGCATGTATGAGGTCCTGGGTTCAATCCCCAGCATCTCCAGGTGTTGTTCTCCCTTTTGGAAAAACCTGATTAATTGCTGATGTTTCATGATATTTCTCATGTTGTACAATAAAAATACAAGCCCTAAATCTCTGAGTACAACCTAGTGGAAATCTAGCTTCTTGAAAGCTCTGCGTTTGAGCTTATTGTACAAGTCACAAAATAATTTCCAGTAATCAGTTGTAACAGGATCAAGTTAAATCCGTGAATCTCAACGAACAACAGAGTGAAAACCTGTTGGGGATGTAGCTCACTGGTAGAGCGCATGCTTCGCATGTATGAGGTCCTGGCTTCAATCCCCAGCTTCTCCAAGTACTTTTTCGGTTAAAGAACACCTGAGCAAGTGTCGCTGTTGCATCTTATTTTACAAGTTGTATAGTAGTTTCTTGTCTTTGCTTCTTGCCTCAAGTATGATGAAAAATCCTTAAATCTTAGCCACATTGGAGCTTACCAAGCTGGGGATGTAGCTCAGTGGTAGAGTGCATGCATGTATGAGGTCCTGGGGCCTCATTTATCAAGCGTGCGTATGAACAGAAGTGTGGGTAAGAACAGTTTTACGCAAAGTGTGGAATTTATCAAATTTTACTTATACGTAGAAATGTGTGTAAATATACGCACACATCGGAGTATGCGTACGCAGAGCATCTAGTGGTAGAATAGCGATACTACACAGGACCGTCCATCCTCAGTGTTAAAAATGATAACTGTTAATAAAGTAACTGCAAATCAGTATTGAAGTTAATTAATGAAATAAATGTCTAACCCTATATAAGAAAGCTCCGTCAAATGCTTAAAACAGTGGCTTACCTTGCATTATTGGAAGACTTGGCAAATCATCCATTCCGCCGGGAGCTGATAATTTTGGCTGATAATTTAATGTCAAACCACTTTTTTATTTCTAGAAGTGTTCTCATACCCAACAGAATTAAACTCACTGGTAACATGTTCCCATGCAGATTTGTTTTCTTTTGTTAGTCATTCCTCCCGTACTAAGTGAACCAAACAGATGTGTTATTAACCTCATCCACCAGTAACTCAATTTCTGTCTGTAAAGTTCCTATTTTACACTCTCTTTGTCATTATTGCGATGAGGGAAAAAGCACAACCACGTGACTTATAACGGGAGGTGTTGTCACCATATATGGTTCATTGGAGGCGTTTCGGAATGCAAATGACCATGAACGTGCACGAGCATGATGCTTAAGAACATGTGGGATTTATCATCAAGGATTACTTACTGATGTGCGTACGAACCCCGTGCGCACGTTTGATAAATCCCGATTTTTTTTGTACTTAGGCACATTCTAAATTTCATTCGTAGGTACAAATATAGAACAATTTCTACGCACTGTTGATAAATGAGGCCCCTGGGTTCAATCCCCAGCATTTCCAAATGCCTCCATTATTTTTAGAACCCCTAAATAAGTGTTAATGTTGCATCTTATTTACAAGTCATACAGCAGTTCCTTTACATGAAAAACCCTCATTTAGCAAAAGTATGAACGCCAAGCTGGGGATGCTCAGTGGTAGAGCACATGCTTTGCATGTATGAGGTCCTGGGTTAGTCCACAGCATCTCCAAATGGCTTCATCATTTTAAGAACCCCTGAATAAGTGTGGCTGTTGCCTCCTATTTTACAAGTTGTATAGTAGTTCCTTGTCTTTGCTTCTTGCCTCTAGTACGACGAAAAACCCTAAACATTTTAGCCACATTGCCACTAACCAAGCTGGGGATGTAGCTCAGTGAGTACGTTTACATGCACAGAATAAGCGGATAACTATCAAAAATCTGCTTATTATAGAAAACTGTTTTCATGCGTTTACATGCAAATCAATAAACCGGCTATGCAGACAACTGCGTTTACATGGGACTTGGAGAATTATCAGTTTTCTCGCAGGCAGTGACGTCACCGCCTATAGTACATAGTAGTCAATCAAAAAGCCAACGGCATATCTGTCATAGGGGCTTTTTACACCTGGTCACTTCATGCGTTTTCTCTGATCGGATAGCTATCTGATCATAAAAAGACCAGGTGTAAATGCCCTCTGAAACGATTTCGAGACGGATTTAAATCCGATCGCTCAAACCACTTCAGGAGGTGGTCTGGGACGCATTTCAGAGAAGTGTAAATGCATCTGGTTGATGAAACCACATACGTCGCGCTTTACTCCTTTCAAACGTAAACACGTCACTCGCAAGTAAGCTGGAAGAGCGCCAAACAAACAAAGGTGACACGCCTATTGCTTTCTGGAGTGATGACAGCGGGTAAAAAAGCTTCCTAGAATCAATAAAAGAGTCTAATGACAAACTCTAATGATATTAAACAAAGAAATATAACGTTAAGAGAGAGTTTTGTGAATGCTTTTCCCGTCATGGACCTGCATTAAATCATCGCGC